>JAMSGL010000003.1:0-513330 GCA_030490775.1 Starmerella etchellsii
CGCTTATTTTGCTCCTTGATACGCTTATTTTGCTCCTTGATACGCTTATTTTGCTCCTTGATTATCGGAATCTAAGATTAGCTCGTCCGGAATCATCTTCTCTCTAATACGGAAATTGCCCACTGTCACTCTCCTTTCTGTCTCTAAGTACGCGCGCTCTAGGCGTCCCTAACTGTCACCCTGTATTTATTACACTACAAAGCCACCTGGAGGGATCACACTCGCAACCCTCGCCAAACGCCTTACCTATTTTATTGCAACTGAATTCTTAAACTCACTTATCTCGGGTTGAATTTGTACATTCAACATTCTCAATTTACATTATTCTGTGTGCCTTTCATTTGTGATGCGGGTCTCAATTGCGATGCATAGTCTTCCCCAGATTATGCATTTTGCACCCACCCCGGCTTGCCACCTATTTCAGGGAACTTATAACACAAAATAAGTCTATCGGTTTGACCAGAGTGTCGCTAATGCTATGGATTGTTTCCTCCAGTGCGGCCTTTGCATCCTTCTTAGTAAACAAGTGCAGGATCTGCAGAATCCAAAACACGACCTTGGTCACGAAGATGCAGATCCGCCGGTGAATCCAATCTACGACCCGCGTATCCACAGGCTTTCTCCAGTCACCGCAGAGCTGCTTGGCGTCAAGTTTCACGTCCCCCTCGACAAGCATCCGCATGCGGTTTACGGGAGTGCCCTACAGCTGGTTGAGATTCTGCAGAATACGCTGGGTACGGCCGACAAAGATTAGACTCAGTAGAACCCACGTGTTTCTTCAGGAAAGACTGGAACTGCTTGGTTCCTTCCTCCCGCTGTTGGAAGTCACAGTTGCGGCTTGGTGCCGCCATGTTGTCGTCGCATGAATATTTGATCCCAAGCATAAAGTGCACCCATACCAAGCCCAGCGCCCAATAGGCCCTTCTTGATGACGAGGAGTTTGCTACCCATGCTCAATTATGCGGTTGATCACTCGTTCTCAACTGCTCAGCAACTGCTAACCGACATCAACCCTGTTCTGCTCCTTGATACGCTTATTTTGCTCCTTGATACGCTTTTTTGCTTCTTGATACGCGCAGGAACGGTGTGATCATTAGTTTGTGAACTTCAATACCACACTGAGAGCTCCAATGGGTCTATTACTTGTGAAATGATATCTAATTTGTCTGTCACTGTTCCGAAATTTTGACGAGAAATCTCCAGTGTCAAATTCGACGAATTGTGATCTTCCTTGACACATGCACGAACTTGGCCTAGTGATTTTTTTCATAAAGTTCGACTTCTGTAGCAGTACAATAGAAACTCTTGACCTATTTTTAACGAGATTCAACGTAAACGTCATTAATGCAGTAGTTTGCTAGTAGGTTGAAGCTCTGCTTCTCATGCTTCAAGCCATATTCGATGAGATACGGATCACATGAAGAATCTGAAAGATGGCCTAAATAATCCTCTACTACTACATTGGAAACTTGAGCTATGAAACTGCAATCCAAAGTTACACAGCAATGATACTTTATGCCATTCTCATTGACAAAATTTCGAAAACCATCAACACCACTGTAGCGTGCAGATAATCTGGGTGTGACAAATTTCGATTAACACATCAAATCGCAGAAGTCGGCAGGCTCTTCCATCAAACCACTTTGGCTCTCGAACTATAAACCTGCAGTATCCATTGGCGAGTCGCCCACGAAAATACATTTCAAGTTATTGGCCAATTTGGTCTTGAAAAATTCAGGCTTATCTCTCAAGCACATAACTTATCCATGGTTCAGATTAGGAGAACAGATGTACAGGCAGGAAGATATCTATTCTTGCATCACATGTTTACTTCCACATACCGACAGGTGACTTTTGCATTACCCGTCTTAAGAGTGCGGCTTACTGTTGCTCTTATAATGTTTACTTTTGAGCGACAGTGTTCCACTAAAATTTTGCCCTTACTGATATAGAAATTATGAGCTTGTGTCGACCGAGGTATGATTGATCTCAGTAGCTAGGTGAAAAGTATTGTGGGGTAGATTACGCAATCTTATATGACGGTAGGGCAAGGCGAAATCTTATTATCTCCACAAATTCCAAACCAAGAAAAACACGGGCAACACATTGAATATGACTATGTGACTTTCTATGGAAGTTTGAGGAGCCTTTCTTATGTTACCTTCTTATCATTATTCATCTAGGTCATACTTTCTATTGGTAGTAAAAATACATTGCCGATGTGTTAGGTTCATGGTGTTACGAAATTCTTATGAAATTCATTCAACATAAGGTCCGTATCTAGATTTCTCACATGTATACCGAAAGTCACAGGCTAGTGTACCCAGGTTCCTTCAACAACTCACCAGATCCACCTATGACTTCAGGCTCATATACTTCCTCCATGAATTTGTCACGAGGAAACTCCTCAAGTCGTACTGTGACATATTTCTCTGCTATACCCTGATCAGTGAAAGCCTTAGTAATGCCCTGGGCGATAGTCATCATCTGATCTTTCGACCTGCCTCGACCTGCCTTCGAGAGATCTAATTGTAACGTGAGGCATCTTTAATTTAGTTGTGATAAAGGATATGACTGCTGAGGTAGGGGCGGCTAACACTATATATACTAAAACCCTAAAACTCCCCCCACCTGCTACTCATAGTACGACACGAGATAAAGACGTTCAGAGCTATTTGTACGAAGTGATTGCTACCGCCTTGCTGTTCTAGGGTTCAGACGATGCTGGCCCCTCACACGTGACAATTAGTGGGCTGGAAAAGGTGATTGGGCCAATTCAACTCGTAAGTTGGCGGCTAAATAAATTCATCTGCATGGATCGATGGAGACGATTAAATGAGGCTTCCACTTTAGTCGAGGTTCTTTGTCAAAGAGAAACTTCAAGGGATAGTATCTCAGTGCATTGGACGCTAGAATCGTGACTTCGATTTTTCATAAAGTGCTTACCACATATGTAATGTATGACAATTAAAAACTGAGCTACTAAGATGTTACATTTATGTTTGAACCAATGAGAGAAATATTAAGGGATCACCAGGGCCAACAACATCACCTTCAGAAACTGGTATACTCAGAACTTTCAGCTTTGAATTCCTAGCCTGCTGTTGGTTTTCCTCATCATCACTTTCCTCATCTTGACTTGAGGCTGAGATGTGGATTTCCATCTTCATGGCCTCCAGCACAATTAGTTCAGTATCAGAATTAACGACATCTCCAGGCTTCACATTTATTCTGAAAATATTTGCAGAAATACCACCCGTGATAGCGATAGCACTTGAGTCATCAAATGAATTTTTTTCATCGGTAGCATACGACCTCTTTTTCGAAGCAAGATCTCTCAATTCATTTTCCCAATTCTCAAACGATTGCATATCTTCCTCTGCCAGCTTATGAGTCAAAGAGGATTTAATTGAGTTCAATTTTTCCACTTCCGGGTCAACTCTTTCACAAAAATCAAGATACTCACTGTAATCCAACTCCACAATTTCACCAGAGATGTCAAAGTTCCCTGTTAGGAGAGAATTATTCAATCGTGTTAGCTCAGCCTCGTCTACTTCATAATACTCAATCTGATCGAAGTTGCTGAAAAACCAAGGGCGACCTGGTTGTAGAGTCTTTAACCGACTGAAAGTATCCCAACAGAGATCTGGTAAAGTCATCGCCCAAATCATGAATCCACCGGGACAATCGATTGAATATATGGATTGACCGACTGAGCCACTACCGATAGCACCTTTTGGAGTAAAAGTACGAGGTGGATTGTACTTCCCTGTCTTGATTCTGGTGCGAGGATCAAGGTTTACAGTGAGGGTATTGCCACAAAAAAAAGATACTGCTGTCACAACTTGTCTTTGACCAATAATCAACTTTTTAAACTGGTCAAAAGTGTGAATATTGTTAGCTTTCATGACGTATTCGGCATTACTAGGTAGGTAAGCAGCGTAAGGCCTCTGAGAGTGCATGTAACGCTCAATACAATGGTCTAATGCTGAATGATTGAATGTACACGGGAGTCTGTAAAGAGTGCTTTTGATCTTCAGTTCACGAGCAGGTGGGATTGCTTCCTCAATTTCCAGTATCTTTTTTAGCATTTTACTCTGAGAAGCTATCTCCGTATCAAAGACGACAGCAACAGCACCCGTACAAGATTCCACCCGTATAATCTCCTCGTTTTTGGAAGCTTCGAGTACTTCTTCAATGATTCGCTGACGTCCGCAAGAAACAAAGTCAAAGCGCCGAATGCCAAAATCAATTAAAATCATATTCTCTCCGGCCTGTCTAACATTTACTTCTGGTAGAGAAGACGTTTGATCTCGGTGATACAATAACCCCAGCTTGTTTATAGTGAAAGCTCTGTGTTTTGAAGTAGACATCGGGAAATTCGGGCATTCACTTGCAGATTCAATCGCTTTTGCAACATTTAAGATGTAATCCTCACATTCACTGTTCATTTTCGTTGCTTCATTATAGGTCACCGGTATAAATCGGATTTTAGCACCCACTTCTGCCTGGCCATTTTTCCACCAGTCACATGTCAATGGCACAGCAATACAAGTATATCCTGAGAGAGTTCCACCATCAGGCCCAAAGAGTGCCATGGTATTCCCGATGACACTGATGCCACAAGTTGGATAAGGATACTCCAAAATGTTGCTAGGATGGGATCCACCATCACCGCCATCATTGCGAGAAAAAACATCTGCCTGGCCATCAAGCTTGGTGCAACCTCTATTGGAATTGATATTTACAGTGTACACTGTATCATAAAATTTTTCCAGCTTTTGAGGACTGCATATATCGCTCGTGTCGTGAGGACCGCTTAGGACATGGATATTCCATATGTCTTCTTTATTCTTGAGCCTTGGAGGTGCCTTATCAGCAGGAAGTTTGAATCCCACCTCACATTCTTCAAATGATGGGCCATCAGAGATATCAAGACAGTCGCCCTGCATAATTACTCTACCTTGGTGCCCACCAAGACTCAATGTCGGAGTACAAGATTTTGATCCCAGGTATTTCGCCACATTCGGGAGACCGCCCTTAATGGCAAGATAAGTTCGTGCACCAGTCCCAAGCTGTTTACCAATGCTGACTATTGAACCAGCGGTCACTTTGATAGCTGCGAAAAGGGGCATTTCTATACCGTTTACCTTTAATTGAAATTCACCACCAGCAAGACAAATAATTGCAGATGAGTAAAATTTGATCTTTGGGCCTTTGATAGACATTTCAAGGGCTTCAACATATCTTTCATTGCCAACAATTAGGTTTGCCAATTGTAAATGCATAGGGTCTGCGGCACCTCCTAAGGGAACACCGCCATTGTAACCGACCCTTCCTGGTAGATCTTGAATTGTTGTGTAAGAGCCTCCCCGAATGAATTCAATCATCTTGGGGGAAAAGCAAAAGTCGTTTGTTAAGAATGTGGTAAGTGTACGCCCCTTCATAAACTCCTCGCTTCTCAAAATAGAGATAATGTACTCCTTATTAGTTGGAGGACCGAGGATTTGACTATATTCTAGAGATGAAATCAATCCATTTCGCGATTTTTCCCTGTCTACTCCCCAGCACATAAATTTAGCCAAGAGTGGGTCAAAATAAGGGGAAATCTTGGTGCCTGTAGCAACCCAGGTATCTATCCTGGACTTTATATCTGGCATTTGCACCCTGTTTATATCAACAAGGTGTAAAATTCCTGGTGACGGCTTGAAATCCTTTGCTGGGTTCTCGGCATAAAGTCTCCCTTCTATCGCGTGGCCCTTAGGTGAGCAATTATTCCGATAAGCATGCAAAGTCTTTGAAGGAATTCCTTCATCACCTCTGGCTTGGTACTCAGCCTGAAGTAGCATCAAGTAAACGAGATCAATACCCCATACAAGCTCAGTTACGCCATGCTCAACCTGGAGACGTGTATTCATTTCCAAGAAATAGAATTCACCCGTAGAGTCATCTAGAAGAAATTCCACTGTACCAGCGGATCTATAAAATCGTGAAGATGCAAGCTTTGAGGCACATAAACATAGAGATTCTCGTAGCTTCTCGTTCTCACCAACAAAAGGACTCGGTGCCTCTTCAATGACCTTCTGATGACGACGCTGAATACTACATTCGCGTTCACCGAAGGTGACTACCTCGCCAAGACCATTTCCGAAAATTTGAACCTCTATGTGGCGCCCTGACTGAATGTACTTCTCTAAAAAGATGCCAGGGTTCTTATACAGAGTCTTTCCCCGTGAGATCACCTCACTCACTGCAGCATTCAAGGATTCCTCATTCCAGCAAACTTTGAGACCCATTCCACCACCACCCGCAGTTGACTTGACCATTATTGGGAAGCCTATGGTTCGTGCGTATGTCAAAGCGCTGTCGGAATCTTCGAACAAAGGGGATCCTGACAAGACTGGAACAGAATTTAATTCAGCAATCTTACGAGCAGCATGCTTGATTCCGAATAATTCAATGGATTTAGCATCGGGTCCAGCAAAAATTATTCCCGCGTTGGTAATTTTCTCAGCAAACTCGCTGTTTTCGGAAAGAAATCCATATCCTGGGAGGACAACATCAGCTTTTACAGTTTCAGCTACACTGATTAACTGGGAAATATCAGTGTATGCACTACTTCCAGTGCCTTTTAAGAGAATGCTCTCATCCGCTTGGCTAACATGGTCAGAGTCTGAGTCTTCAGTGGAGTACACGGCAATCGAATGAAGACTATTCTTCTTACAACATTGGATAAAACGAACGGCGATTTCACCCCTATTGGCTATCAATACTCTCTTGATTTTCTCAAATTCTGTCATGGCTAGAGAGTACAGGACCTCTAGTAACGTATTGCCTACCGGGTTTAGATAATCGGAAATGTCTGGGTATGGGTGCGGGGTACAATCTTATCTTATCAAATCACAGCCCATGGGCATTCTCGTGTTATTAAGCAGCAGGCGGGGTCATGCATTATGACCCACATTAACAAGGGATTGTTCGGAGAATTGTGGCCATCATGTCCTCGAAATTCTTGAGAGCCCTAGATGCCAAAATTGCACCCCAGCTCTCTGGCTCTGCTGACGACAACGATTTCATGTCTAAACATGAATTAAATTGTGACATGGGTGAGGCATTTGGCCCTTGGAAAATGGGTCCAGATGAAGAGCTTATGCCAATGATCGATTCTGCTAACATTGCATGTGGTGGACATGCTGGTGATCCGCACACTATGCTGAAAACCATAAGACTAGCTAAAAAACATGGTGTGCGAATCGGTGCCCACCCTGGACTTCCTGATCTGCTTGGATTTGGTCGCAGAAGATGGGCTCTACTTCCAGATGATGTGTACACCTTAATCTTATATCAAGTGGGTGCACTTCAGGGTATAGCACAAGCAGAGGGTGTGCAAGTTAGCTACATCAAGCCTCATGGTGAGCTTTATTTTTACATTGAGCGAGAGACTGAAATCATGGAAGCAGCGTTAAAGGCCGCAAAAGCTCTGGATCTTCCTGTAATGGGAGGCAAAAGTAAGCGATATATGGAGACTGCGCACAAGTTTGGTGTCCCGTTCATTCAAGAAGCATACCCAGATCTAAACTATACACCTTATGGGGCTCTTGTGAAGCCGCCACCAGAGCCAAAGTTTAAAAAGACCCCTCAGATCATACAGGATTTTGTTCTGAGAGCTGGTGAGGCTGATCAGGCCATTGACACTGAAGGTGATATTATTGAGTTGGGTTTCAACGGGGCAAACATTACTTTCTGCTTGCATTCAGATATTCCTGGTGTTATTGATAATGCTAGAGCTGCGAGAGTGGCTCTTGATAAACTGAATGCTACGAGGGCGTAGAAGAATTGAATCACAAAGTGATGGCTCGAGCTTGTAGAACTCATTTCTTGTTTAGGTCAAGATTATGTTCAAGTGATTTTATGCTCACTCAAATAAACATTCTAGAGCTGAAAACTCCAGACCCATCATTGAGTAAAAATGGTATTCCTATTACGTTTATGTATATATTCGTTGCGATTAATTATCAGCAACTACTCGAATGATAAACTCATTCTCGTGATAGCAGCTCCATATATGAGCTAAAGTAGTGCCGATGAAGCACATGAATCTGCAGACTCTTCTGGTTCGTCGTCAACAAACAAAGGCTCGTCTAGTGGCGATTCAATAATCTGCATTCCATTTGTATCCCAACAGCTCTTTTGCTTCGTTGTCAGTAAAAGATTAGGAAATGCGTTTCCAGGTTCTTCTCCTTTCACTAATTCACTGGGTGGGGTCGCCACTTCAAACCCCGTGGAGGTTATGCGCACCCATTGCGACTTCTCCTCGCTGGTTTCTTCACCCATATCCATGCAAGTAATATCTAACTGGGGAATGGGTTGCATAAGCGCATGTATTTGATTCAGTTGTGCGCTCAAAAATGGTTTAGCTGCAGCGATAAGTGCTGCAGAAACCCCTGAGAGAGGCACTTTATCGATACCTTGGGCCGATAGGGGATTCTGTATCTTGTTATGGTGAATTTCACCTACACGATCACCAATGAGTTGACGCAGTGTTCCCATTGCGAAATTTACCGGGCTCAAAACCAGCGAGATGTCAAAATGGCCCAGCACAGTCTCGTCATAGAGCCGCAATCGCCGTTGTTCTTCTAGAGGTAGGCTGTAAAAAACAGCAAGTCGTCGGCGCTCAGTAACGTCATCCTTTCGATCAGCAATTTTGCTTATGAATCCTGTGATGAACTGGCGCCCAGCGGCCCACTGCGGGGCGGGCCGTGTTAAGAAGTCTTGCACAAACTCGACCAACATGGGCAGCTCAATGGGCGTCCACTGTGCCATAAGACATAGCTTGAGGATCCCCATATCCACCTCACCAAAGAGGACTCTCGACAAGTCGTCAGTATATCCACAGGGGGAACAAAACTTGGGCTCCATACTAGTGGTAAACAGTCTAAGGATGTAAGGGTTAGATCGTGTGCAGATTAAATGTGTTGGCCATATGTAGTAACTTCGTAATAACATGCTCTTGTCTGTGTTGGACTAGGATCTTTCTTCGTTTGTCTAAAGTTCCAGCTTCAATTAAGATTGGGTGTAGATTAAACATTCCTTCTGGTGTAATAAGTCAAAGACGCATTATTGCAAGACGCGCGCTGCGGAAGCTAATTACCCTTCGCATTGGTGAGAAGTTGGAGATTACCCGAGAGACGCTTGCCTCGGCGAGACTCTAGGAAATCTTCCAAAGTTAATTTCAAACGCCAGAATAAGTCATAAATAAGACCATAAATCGAACTATTTATATATGGCGCTTCTCTCAGATCCTTCTGAACCAGCTTCAGAATCCAAGCTCTCCACAATTGAATTATCAACAGGCAAAGCTTCACGACGGTACGTCAAATAAGTTGCAATTGCGGTCAAAACAAGCCCGAAAGCGGAAAGGCATGCCGTATAGGTAAACCCAATAAAATACCTAGGCATATCTGCCGCAGACCACGTGAAAATAGGGACAAATGCGTTCGTAACATAAGCTAAGTTGTTGGTGAGTACAACTGCCAAGTTGCGCACCTCGTTATCCTTGTAGAGCAACTGATTGACCCAAGAAAATATCATGGGTTGACCCCACGCAGTGGGAACGCCAGTAAGGAAGTACGCAAACCAGTGCGCACCCATATTTACGTCCCACGTAGCAAGAATCGCGCAGCCAATGATTTCACAAATAAAAAACAGGGCAACAAAAGGCCAATTCACGCCCCCAAACCAGTAACAAATCCATGCAAATACGATAGAAATCCCAATCCCGGTCCCGTCTACTGCAGTGGGATAAATATTATATTGTCCCTCATCATAGCCTAGTGATTTGAGCCAATCCTGAAAAGCTGGCTGATTGTTGACATTGCAGGAATTGTTGTAAGCCAGGAAGAGAAATGGGAAGATATAGGGGACCCAAGATTTACTTAATCTCTTGACCGCGGCCCAAGTTATGGCCTTTCCTGGCTTGGCACCGATACGCTCTCTCCGCTCCCGAGCTATTTCCCTATCGCGTTCGTTAAAGTACCAAGAATGGATCCGGTCGGGTGTGTTAGGATTCGCAAAGAAGGTGTAGATAGCAACGGGGAAGGATATAACCGCATCCAAAATGAATACCCAACGATATGTGGGAAAAGAGCCCACGCCCTTGAGACCGGTCATGATTCCTGCTTGTAAGACGCCGGAAATAAGGGAGGCTGCCACACCTGACTGCGCAAAGAAAGTGGAGCGGGTGGTAATTTCCTCATGTTCATACCACGAGCCCATTAAATACTCAACACCAGGGAAAAATCCAGCTTCAGTTAACCCCACAAAGAACCTGAGCGCACACATTGAATTGTACGAGTTCACGGTTACAGTCAGAAAAGTGAGTGCTGTCCAAATAAGCTCCAAAGATCCCAGATAATATCGCGCTGGAACATGATGCAGAATCAGCTGCGAGGGAATCTGGCCAATAATATACCCAACCGACCAGCAAGTTTGAATAATATTGAAATCAGTTCCCTTCAGACCCAAATCTTCTTGCATTCCATTGATGTATGCATATTTCACATTGTTGAGGTTCAGAGTCTTGATAAAGTATCCCAGTCCCACCGAGCTCAGAAAGAACGCATCAAGTTTGAAAAGGAAAATGCGCTCGTCTTTGGGCTTATCGAGAGAATCCCAAAGTACTTTACCGACCTTCCTTTTCCAAGAAGGTCTTGGGCGATTGCTTATTTCTGAGTCCGTGTAACTAGTTGATTTTGCCAGCACATTGGATTGGACAACTTCGTTGTTTTTATCCATGTCACACGCTCAGAGATGAGGATGCGTATTTATACGATAAACTTGCATGGTCTTATCAGTGAATTCTACTCGCCATTGCATGGAGTAATTGTGCAATCAGACTTGCGCCACCTATTGTCACACCAATGCACGGGGCCTGGCGTCGTGGGCAGGTGGATCCCCACACCCTTGCGTGATCACCACCTTCCATTCCCTAATCAGGGCGCATAACCCTAAGACACAGATAAGCACTATAAAGATCGGTAAGTGTGCCTTACTTTCGAATCACTATAATTTACCATGTCGAATACGATTACTCTTACAGGAAGTGCTGAAGCACCGACTCAAGCCGTCGAGAAATTGGCTCTGGACAAGGAGAACAGTAAGCACTTGAATGCTATTGACTACCTCCCAGAGGCCACATACCAAAGGCTGAAGCGCCACAACGTCGACTTATCGAAAGGCTATCCCGAGTGGCCAACGAACCCTCCCATTTTCCTTGATGAAGGGCTGAAAGTTCGCGGCAAGCCTTGGAACCACATCGAGCGAGGCGCGAATGCTGATCCCGAAAAGAAGGCATTGTTCGGCGCGGCAAAGGAGGTGAAGAATCTCACAACCTACACAGGTACGGAAATCATTGGGCTGCAGCTAGCTGATCTCAACGAGCAACAACTGGACGAGCTCGCGCTTTTGATTGCTGAGCGGGTGGTTGTCTTTTTCCGCGATCAGGATCTGGCACCCCAGAAGCAGCTGGCCATCGGCAAATACTTTGGTGAGGTTGAGGTTCATCCGAAAGTGCCGCATGTTCCTGGCGTCGAAGGAACGACAATCATTTAGCCCAAGCTGGCGAACCTTGAAGCGAAGCAGCACTTCGACTTCAAGCACCCCGCTGGCACGGCATTCTGGCACACTGACTTGTCACACGAACTCCAGCCTGCCGGAATCACTCACCTCCACAACGATCAGATCCCCGCTGTGGGTGGCGATACTGTGTGGGTGAACGGATACGGTGCCTACGACAAGCTATCGCGCCCACTGCAGCAGTTCCTGGACGGGAAAAAGGCTGTGTACCAGTCTGCACATGGGTATGTGAATCGTGAGGATCCACTTAGCGGGCCCAGCTACATCGAGCGCGAGCACTATCTCGTGCGCACCAACCCGGCCACGGGCTGGAAAGCTCTATGGGTGAACAAGAAGTTCACGAAGCGCATTGTTGGTCTGGAGAAGTACGAGTCTGATGCGATTCTCAACCTTCTGTTCAGCATCTTCGAGAGCAACCTCGACCTGCAGGTACGCTTCAACTGGAAGCCGACGAAGGCCGGGCTGGGCACTTCGGCGCTGTGGGACAACCGCGTGTCGCAGCACTTCGCGGTGTGGGACTACGCCTCCTCGAGCGAGGCAACAGCGCACGAGGATGCAAATATTGCTCGCCATGGCACGCGTGTCACAACGCTGGCCGAGGTGCCGGCGTTCGACCCGCACTCGAAGTCGCAGCGCGAGGCGCTCAACCTTCCAAACCCCTGAGTGTCTAAACCAGTATTAAGAGGCAAACGTATCTAAGTAATTATCCACTAGCTAAAATTTGATCCACTCGCTGAACTTATTTTTTTCTTATCGCCTCTAGGAATGCCTAATTTGAGATGACGAAAACTGAAGTGACACAAAAACAGCGCGTGTGGGTTTATCGGGTTAGGTCGCGACGCGTATAATACCACCGTCGAAACACGTACCCACCATGAGTTTCTCTGGCGGACCGATCCACACGAAGCGGGCGCCGCGCAAGCAGACGTTCACGGTGCTTGTATGCGGTGCCTCCGGCACGGGTAAGTCTGCATTCATCAACACGTTTGTCGGCCACAAGGTGCTGTACGACTCCGAGCGGGCGCCCGAATCGAGCGGTGCTGTGCATTTCCAGCCGACGGCCGTGGAACTTGACAACCAGTTAAGCGACGGCGCGCGGCTGGCCCTGACGATGGTCGAGACCGAGAACTTCGGCACGGCGCTGGACCACTCGAGCGACGTGGACGCCGTCGCGCGGTTTATTGAGAACCGGTTCGACGAGGTCCTGGCCGAGGAGTCGCGCATCCGGCGTAACCCGCGGTTCAAGGACAACCGTGTGGACGCGTGCATCTACTTCATCGAGCCCACGGGCCACGGGCTGCGGGAAATTGACGTGCTCGCGCTGCGGCGGCTCGCGAGTATTGTGAACGTGATCCCCGTTTTGGCCCGCGCCGACACGCTCACGCCTTCCGAGGTTGTGGCGAACAAGCGGCTCGTGAGCGAGGATATGCGTTTCTACGACCTCGAGACGTTTGGGTTCCAGTACGCCGAGGACGGCAGCTCCAACAATCTGCGCGAGGAAAGCGAGCTCGCGGCGGCCTTGCCGTTCGCGATCACAACAAGCTCCGAGTTTGGCGAGCGTGGCGAGGCGCTGTTTGTGCGCCGGCTCACGTACGGCAGCGTGCACGTCCTCGACCCGCAGCAGTCGGACTTCCAGATGCTGCGCAACGCGCTCGTGGACGAGTTCCTCATGGAGCTGAAGGACCGCACGCACGACGTTTTGTACGAGAACTTCCGAACGCAGCGCCTTGATCCGAAGGCCCAGCACCGGCAGTCGATGCTCATGCCCCAGCAGCTCGCCGAGCACGCTGCGCGGCTGAAGCAGGCGCAGATCGACCGCGAGAACGCCATGCTGCGCGAGCGCGAGCGCCGCGTGAACGCGGAAATTCAGGCGAAGCAAGCGCTTTTAGCCGAGCGCGAGCGCCAGCTGTGCCAGCTCGACCAGCAGGTGGCTGAGAAGCAGGCCCAGCCCGAGCTGGCCGCGTCGGGCAGCACACAGTCGTTCGCGTCGCAGTCGACCTCGCTCGACACCGAGACGTCGCAGACCTACCAGCGGCCGTCGCAGGCCTCGCGGCCGCCGCCCATCGACCTTGGGTACGTCGACACCGTGGACGGCGACGAGGTGCAGACCGGCGGCATCAGCCCCGGCAGCGAGTTCGAGGAGCCGCAGTCAGCCTCGAGCCGCAAGAGCCAGTTCGACCCGTACGAGCAGTCTGCGGAGCCGCGGTTGCGGCACAAGCCGTCGCAGAAGGAGCTGCGCGACCACACCGACCAGCTGCACGCCGAGCTCGGCGACCTCGAGACCCAGCGCCAAAGCATTCAGCAGCAGTACACATCGGTATCCAACATGCCGAGCCAGGGCTCACGCCAGTCCTCGGACCAGATGCTGCCGCTAAACATCAAGAAGACCGCCCAGACATAGGCTTAGCATAGTTTGCATGTATGCGTATTTATAGAAACGAAACAACAAGCCAAATTGGGCCAACCGCGCGAGCCACTAATGAATCAACTACAGAATTTTTACAGCAAACGTCCCATGCCCGGCCTCGCTGTTTGGAGTCGAGTCCCGCCTTGGATCACCCTGGGTCGGTCACGCTCGGGCTACCTTTCCTAGGGTATGGAGCTGGTCGAAGAGAAGCGGATCGAGCTCGAGCGCTCGCCCCTGTATGCGGCGGTGCTGCGGGCGCTGAAGCCGCATCCCGTGGTGACCGACATCCGGTTTTTGGCCGTTGGCAATTTCGGGCTCGCCGACCGGAACGCCGAGTACCAGACAGCGCTGGCGCTGCTCCTGCAGGCCCACTTCGACGCCGACGTCACGGCCTGGGATCCGAATTTCAAGAAGAGCGACCTGCGCATTCTCAGCGCGCTCGGGATCCGCGTGGTCGAGCGCGACCCCAAACCGAGTCCCACCCGGCTGTGGTTCGTGCCGCACGCCCCCTACTTTCTCGAGCCGGACCTGCTGCGGCGCGTGGGCACGAACGTCTATATCGGCAACGACCTCACGCTCGAGACGGAAAACACAATGCGCGACGTGAAGGCGTGCGAGCCGTACAGGCAGCAGGCGAAAATCACACCTCTTAAAGTCAAGCCGAAGGACCCGTACAGGGAGGCGTTCAAAAACACGGCCGTGCACGAGCTGCTGCCGGCGTCGTAGAGAAAGAGACTATTGTTGTAAATTTAATCAACTAGACATAGCTCAATTAGGCATACGGGCTCAATTAGGCATAGGCCAGCTAGGCACAGTTCAAGTAGGTATAGCCCAGCTAGGCACAGTTCAGCTAGGCACAGCCCGACTAGGCATAGCCCGACTAGGCATAGCTCTTAGACATGCGAGCTCATGGGGTAATGGGTAAGCAGAGCACCGGGTCGAGATGGCGGAGACCGAGATTTTCCGCGTCGAGCAGGCTCAATGCACACAGCGCCAGCGCCGTGTGGTACGGATCCGCGTGCGTCTCCGGCGTTTTCCAGAAACCGCCCAGCATGTCGTCGTAGCCCGTCGTGGTCAGGAACGCCGCGACCTCAGGCGGCGCTGCCGCGACGCCGAGGCACCGCGCCGTGCCGAGCGCCCAAAACGAGTAGCAGACGTCGGCCGGCTTGTTAGGCCGCCCGTTGTGGCATGTCAGCCGCTTGCCAACGAACGCGAGCAGCCGACTGACGTCCGGGATGCGGTCGGTGCAGTTTGCGAGCCGCAGACTCGCAACGGCGCAGTACGTGAGACCGAGGTGCGACTCCTGCTCGGGCGTGTCGCCCATGCCGCCCTCGTAGTTCTGGCACCGCACCATGTAGTCCAGCGACTTGCCGATCCACGGCGGGGGCGCGTCACCACGTGGCTCGTCGCTCGGGTTCGCCAAAAGGGCGTAGACGGCGTGCGCCGTGTACGAGTGGCGGATGCTCGCGTCGCCGCGGCCGGCGCGGGCGCGGAAGAGGCCCGACGGGAGCTGGCACTGCGGGATATAGTCGCGAATGGCGGCCGCCTGGGCGGCCGGCAGCGGCGGCAGGCCGAGCATGCGGCGGATGCCAAGGCAGAAGTAGGTCGACGGCAGGTGCGGCTCGGCGCCGTACGAGCACGAGCCCTTGTACCCGTTTCCAACAAACAGGCTATCGACGTAGGCTGTGATTTCTGCCTCCGGCACCGGGCGGTTGAGCAGGACGAGCCCGAGCACGCTGAAAAATACGAGCGAGACGTGGTTTGCGTCGTACTTCTCGTACGCGGTCGGGATCATGACCAGCGTCCGCTCGAGGAACTTCGCGGTCTTATCGTTGCGGAACACCATCCATCAGAAGCAGTTTATTCTGCAAGCACGGTTACCGTCGGGATCGTGGTGGTTGAGGTTGTGGTCGATAAGGGGACCCTGGCCCGGTGAGTTTGGTTTTGGCCAAATAATCTGCAACGCCATCTACACCGCCAACCAGCCCCCACTGACATGTCTGGCGCGAAGTACCCGCCGAGCGAGGTCATTGACTGGTCCATCTTTAGTCAGATCCTGATGATGGACGAGGACGAGAACGAGCGCGACTTCTCCAAGTCGATTGTCGAGAACTACTCTGAGCAGGCTGAGACGACGTTCGCCGACATGGACGCCGCTCTCGGCATGAACGATATTCCCAAGCTAATGCGGCTCGGGCACTTCCTGAAGGGCTCGTCGGCGTCGCTCGGGCTCATCAAGGTGCAGAGCACCTGCGAGGAGATCCAGCACGTCGACACGTCCGCCGAGCACCCCGCGGACCTCATCGCGCGCGTGCGGCAGGAGTATGCCGAGGCGCGCCTGTGGCTGCTGCGTTTCTTCAGCCAGGAGCTATGATACGTACTACGAAATAACCCCTTTATGACTATTACTTATTGTTCACGGATGATCGTCGAGATGCGGCTGGAAGCTGCCGAGCCACTTCCCGTCGATGCCGCGCGGCAGGTACTCCTGATATACCGGCCCGCGGTAGTTCGGGTTGTACTTGTAGTTGTGCCCGTAGCCCTGCTCGTCCATGAGCTTCGTTGGCGCGTTGCGCAGGTGCATGGGCACCGGCGCGCCGCTGGTTTGCGGGTCGTGGCGGATCTGCTGGCGGACGGCGCCCAACGCTTTGTAGACGTCGACGCTCTTGGGTGCGCGCGCGAACTTGACGACGGCGTGCGCGAGCATGACGTCGCACTCGGGCATGCCGATCTGCTGCACGGTCGTGTGCACGGCAACGGCGAACGGCAAGCACGAGTCGTCGGCCAGCCCGATGTCCTCACTCGCCATGCGCATGAGCCGCCGGCTCACATAGAGCGGGTCCTCGCCACCCTCGAGCATGCGCCCGAGGTAGTACAGCCCCGCGTCGGCATCGCCGCCGCGCACGCTCTTGTGCAGCGCGCTGATCAGATCGTAGTGGAACTCGCCGCGCTGGTCGTACACGAGCGAGTGCCGCAGCACGAGCGCCGGGTCTGCGCCCGCCGGGAGGTGCCGCACCGTCTCCAGCATGTTCAGCGCCTGCCGCGCGTCGCCCGTTGCCGATGCCGCATCCACCACAAGATCCACAATCTTGGGGTCGATGCCGTCGGCGGCGCGCTCGACGATCTCGCGCAGCTCCGGCTTCGTGAGCGGCTGCAGCACGAACACGCGCATGCGGCTGAGCAGGGCGCCGCTCAGCTTGAAGCTCGGGTTCTCGGTGGTCGCGCCAACGAGGGTCACGTCGCCGCGCTCGACACCGGACAGCAGCGAGTCCTGCTGGCTGCGGTTGAACCGGTGGATCTCGTCAAGAAACAGGATCGTGCGCCGCTTCAGCAGCTGCCAGTCCTTGCGGGCCTCGCCCATGATGCGCTTCACGTCCTGCGATCCGGCGCTGGGCGCGCTCAGCTCAATGAATTTCGCCTGCGTTTTCTTGGCGAGCACGCGCGCGAGGCTCGTCTTGCCGACGCCGCTCGGACCCCACAAAACCATTGACGGCAGCACGGCGTCGGGCATGCGCAGGATCTCGGTGAAGATCCCGTGCGGGCCCATGAGATGCGCCTGCCCAATGTACTCGTCGGGGCTCTGCGGGCGCATCTGCTCGGCCAGCGGCGCGAGCTTCAGCCGCTTCGCCTTGGGCTCGGGCTCGGGCTGCGACTGTGCCTTCGGTTCCGGCTTGGGCTCCAATTTCCCCGCAACAGATCCCGAATTGGGTTTTGTGCCAGCCTCCAGCTTTGATCCGTGCTCGCCTGGAGTCAGTTCTTTCGAGGGCGAGCCCCCCTCTGGCTTCCGCTCGGCCGGCTCCGTCTTCTTCGGATCGGGCGACACGAATGTCCATTGCTTCTTGGCCTTGAATTTCGGGCACCCCTTGTCCAAATGCACATTGATGCTCGACTCCGACGCCGTTTCGTTGCACACCGGACAAATCGCCATCGCGACGCGATCCAGGTTAGGTCACCGCCGTGATCTTGATCGGTCGCAGTGGCTCGGCCATCGCATATAGCCTAGCGTTTGACGACATAGACGGCACCACTAACACCCACCACTCCACCGCTTAATATTTTCATAGCTTTCCTTTTCTTTGCACGTTAGAATTACCGTACTGGCCCGCTCAATTGAGTAGTTATCACCCGCCTTAGGTCATCTGACCCACTATGGAGCTGACGGTGTGGGCGCACGACCCGGCCGATCCCGAGGTCTACGTCGACCCCGGCTTGCTGCACGCGACTGAGGGCGCCGTGGCCGAGCTCTGGGTCCCTGCTGCTGAAGAATTTGGCGCTGGGGACCCGCGCCGGTCCTCGACCGGCCCGCGCGCCTCAATTGGCTCGCGGGCCACGAGCACGAGCAGCGCCCAGAGCGGGCAGTCGCAGCGCAAGAACATGTACTTCCACATAACGCGGCCGGCTCTTGCGCCGCCGACGAAGCTGGCGACGATCTCCGTGAGCTCCGCCGTGCTGCAGACGCTCGGCATCCAGCCGCGGTCCTCGGTGCGCGTGCACGTCCTCAAGCCGCACCAGCTGCGGCGAACCGAGCTCGACGTTGTTGAGATCCACTTCAAGGGAGTGCACCTCACCCGCAACGACCACTACCGGGTTGCCAAGGAGCTGAACGGCCGCTGCGTCTACAGCGGGCAGCGCGTGTCGTACCTCAACGACTCGGTGCGGCTCACCGTCGAAACGCTGTTCCGCGGCGGGCGTAAGAAGTTCAGCGGGACCATCGGCGAGAACTCGCGCGTCGTCTTCCGCAGCGACAGCGCGCACATCCTCATTTTCATCCACATGGCCGAAGAGATGTGGAATTTCGACGAAACCGGAGACATCATGTTCCACAAGCTCGTGAACAGCTTTCTGCCGGAAATGCTCCACAAGTGGCACACCCAGGGCGACCTCCATCTCGTCTCGCTCGTGCTCTTCACGTCTGTGCGCACCCAGGACGGCTCGGGGAGCTTGGCGTCCGGCGTGCTGGCGAAAAATACTTGCAACTTCTACCGCGTCGTCGTGGACAGCACGTCGATTTCGCGGTGGTCAGATATCATGGGAATCCTGCGCACCGAGTTCGAACGGTTCCCCAGAGACGTTCTTGAGGACCCAGAGTCGCGGCAGATCCGCGGCCAGGTCCTGCCCAGCTCGAAATCTAACGTGCTCGAGGCGCTCTCTCTGGCAACAACGCTGCTCACGAGCAAGTTCGTTGACCGCGACATGTGCCGCACGGGTGCCCAGGCGATGGTCGTCACGGCCGGCCAGGCATGCTTTGATGTCGACCTGAAAGACCTGCACGAGCTATCACGGCGGCTGCTTGGTGTCGAGATCGGAATCGAGCTCGTGTGTCTGGCGCGGCCACCTTTGCATATCACGCCCATGTTTCGCGCTCTACTCAATAACGAAGACGAAAACCGGAGTGTGCAGCCTTATAGACTCGTTTTTGTCGTGCCGAAATGGATCAACATGTCGTTCTGGAGCTCGCTCGATCGTTATCGTCAGCAGTGGATCCCACGGTGCCGCATTTACGACCTGCAAATGGTCGGCCTCATCGAGAATGAGGCGAAATCTTTGGGGCTTAAGTCGTTCGGGTTTGATCCGAGCGAAATGAACAGCCATTTCATGCGCCGCTTCGACAACAGCGTGTTCAAGTCTGTCGAAATGATCGAGTCTCAAAAACGGATCGAGCAGGCCGCTCAGGCAGCGACCTCACTCGAGCTTAAGCCGCGTCAAAACAATCTCCAGAATCGTGAAACGGCAATGGCAATCACGACGCGGGCCGTGGCTCCGGCGGTCACGTCACCGTCGCCGCAAGAGACCCCACATACAGCCTCTATAGACATCCCCCGAAGTCGGGGCTCTCTGCCAACTACGAACGCTCCACAGAATGCCGCACCTAAACTCCCAAAATTATCAGCAAAGGCTAGTTTGGGTGCTTTGTTAGGAACCAAGAGCCCCTTGAGAGATACAGAAGCTTCGACAGCAGCAGCAGCGACAGCAGCAGCGGCAGCGGCAGCAGCAATGGGAGGAAACTCACTGACCATGTTTGAAAATGAGTCAACGGCATTCGAAAATGATGCTCTTATACACATCAACCGGGATGCTACCGACTCAGAGATTGTGGAAGACGGGATTTTCGTACCCACACCGGCCCATCTGGAACGCAGAGGCTCAAAGCAATTCAAACCACGATCGCCCTCAGCACGTTGGAGCGGACCGCCACCGCCAATCAAAAACTCTGCTTCACCAGAGCGCGAAAAGAAATTGTCCCGCTCGCCCAAGTCGCTGGCAGTGCCCATGTGCGACACTTCTCGACCCGAGTTGGATAACACTTCGATGTGGCGGGTATTGCCTAATCCTGCCACCATTGATGATCCGTCGAGAGTTATGGCGTACGGCAGATGGGCCAACGTATACCCGCCAAAAAAGAGGCTGAACGGCGTAAGTTGGCATTCGCTCAACTCACCAGCCTCTCTTCCATTGACCTGTGAAAGCTTCACGAGCTTACAGAGCTTTAAGGAGCGCTACAATTTCCAGTTTTACGATGTCGCAGTTGATAACGACGAAATCTCTTTGTCGCAGTTACTGGATGAAATGATCGGATTGCGACTGCAGATGGGGTTCCAAATTGCAGTGGGGCCCAACACCCGCGCCATCGAGGCATCTTTGCCGCGCGGAAACCCGAACCGGGTTGTTGAAATTGTTCCCAAGGAAACAAAGGACTGCATTGGTATACGGATCTACATGACCCGAGTGGCTCTGATTCACCGGCTGGCCGTTGATGACGATCGACTAATTAATGTCCGACTATACAGCGCTATTGAGCGTAACACCAAGCGATTGACCTGCCCTGTAAACTTCGACCGACGTGAAGAAGTGAAGGTCAAAACCAGATTCAGTGACGAGTACCAGGACATCAACAAAAGCATCTTTGACCAGGATGTGCAGCGTTTGAACTGGTCGATGCTGGATCAACAAGTCAGTGGTGCTGACGACCCACTGCTCTACCCTTCAAGTGCAAACACCCAAAATTTAGTGACGATTCGCTATGTAGTGGTCCCGGCAGAGGCTAAGAATGTACCCGGAAATGAGACCCTCACTGCTGAGGAGACCCACGTGGAAGGCATCACGAAGCTGGTGAGAATGCTGCTGCGGCACCGGGAGGCAGGCTCAATCGACTCCGATTTCATTGTACATTTTTATACTGGAAAATTGACCAAGGCTATCAAGGAGGTCGCGATGGAACCAAATAATAGCCTGGAGGTGAACCGGCTGAATAAATCGATCTCGTTGCGTGATATTGCTGCGGAGATGCAAGGTCCCATGGGAATTCCGTTCCGCGACCGCCGGTGGCATTGGAAGTACTTCAGACAAGTATTTACAGGCCACGACTTTGTCATTTGGGTTCTTAAGACATTCGAGGACATCAGCACACCTGAAGATGCCGAGCAGTATGGCGCCAATTTGATGCAGCAGGGTCTATTCCGCCATCCCGAGGATCGGCATCCTTTCATTCAGGGCCATTATTTCTACGCACTCACCCCGCAGTACAGCCAAACATCCGACTCGTCGAGTCTCAATTCTGACGAGTCGCCGTCGTCGTCGGATATCGGGTCGGCTGCCAACAGCCGGAGCGGGACTCCTATGCCCGAATCTAGTGAACCCCGCGAGTCTAATGGGAAAAGCAGCGGGGAGGGATCGAAAGCCCTTGTGCACATATCTGAATCTTTTGTGATCAATGTTGACCCCCGACGCATCAGCGGTCGGCCCGAGCGAGTGAAGGTGAGCATCGACCGGCTGCACAATCCGAAGAACGCTTTCCACATTATTGTTGAGTGGCTGAGCGTGACGCCAAAATTGGTGGATAATCTGTTCACTTCCATGGGTCGGATGGCCTCCCAGTACGGTTTGCGGCTGGTGCAGCTGCCCCTTGTTGATGTTGTTGGGTCTATAGAGCTCTCGCCCTTCCGATCACCTTTGAAGCTCAGATTTGATGTGCAGACTGCTGATGCAGAAGAGTACTACCGTTTCCGCCATTTTGCGCTCCTCAAGTGCGGCTACTGCCTAGATATCCACGATCGCAGGTATATCACCAACAGCGAGTATGAAGTCCTATTTTTGTGGGGCAAACTGCGGTCGTCGGCTCCGCAATATGTGCACAACAGCGGCTATGTGCTGGTCCAGGTAGGCGATGACCGGACTCTGAACATCGTTGCTAACACGCTGCATGTATCCCGGGCAGTATTATCTGGCAACGCCTCAAGTGGTGCTGATAGCGAGGCCGAGCTACTAATGGATCAGCTCCAAGCTCTTTGCACAGACAAGAGCAGGCTGGAGGAGATGCTCGTGGAGGCGCGGCAGTTCTGGCACCAGAAACGCGGCTCGCAGCGAGCGACCCACAATGTCAAACGCGAGGCATAGAATAGCTACATAATTTTCCCATGTAATTCAACTTTTTTTTCTTGTGTAGCCTCACTAAGTATGTATTTACAGACGCTCGGCAATCTTGAGAAGATCGGCAAGCACACCCATAGCTGTGACAGCGTCACCGGCACCAGCACCCTGGATGATAAGCGGCGACGGGTAGCGCTCGGACTGGATGCTCACGACGTTATCGGAGCCCTTGAGAGACGCGAACGGGTGGCTTTCCGGGTACTCCTCGATGCCGACCTTGACCTTCTTGGCCGGCACGTCGATCTTACCGACGAAGCGCAGGACCTTGCCGTTCTTAGCCGCGGCATCCTTGCGGGCGGCGATGTCCTGGTCGAACTTGGGCAAGCCGGCGAGGAACTCGTCCGCCGACCCGGCCGACTCGAGCGGCTTCGGGATGAGGCTCTCGACTTCGAAGCTCGTCGGTGACTCGACCTCGAGGCCAGCAAGACGGGCAAGAATCGTCACCTTGCGCGCAACATCGAGGCCGTTGAGGTCCTCGCGCGGGTCGGGCTCGGTATAGCCCTTCGACTTGGCGACCTTCACGATGTCAGAGAACACGGGCGCGCTTGGGTTGCTGAACTCGTTGAAGATGTACGACAGAGTGCCGCTGAGAATGCCCTCGATCTGCTTGATCTCGTCGCCCGTGGCAACGAGGTCCTTGATGCTGCTGATGAGGGGCAAGCCGGCACCGACAGTCGACTCGTGGTACACGAGCGCCGGCGGCTTCGGGGCCTGGAGCTGCTTCCAGAGGGCGAGCGTGCTGGAAAAGGCCTTCTTGTTGGGAGTGACAATCGAGACGCCGCGGGTGGTGAACTCCGGGTACGCCTGGGCGAGCTCCTCGTTCGAGGTGTTGTCCACGAGGACAGCCGGGACGGGCGAGCCGGCCAAAAACTTGGCGACGTCGACCGGCGACAGGGCCGGCGAGTTGCCCTCGAAGTCGCCGTTGGCGGCCGCGATCTGCGCCAGGTTGAGCGGCTCGTACTTCTGGGAAACGAGGGCCTTCGACGAGCGCGCCACGAGCACGAGCGCAATGCCGTAGCTCTCCGCCACGCGCGCGAGCTGCTTCAGGAAACATGAGCCCACAAGACCGGTTCCCACAACGCCAATGTTGATCTTAGCCATTTTATATGTGTTGCGATGCAGGCACTTTCGCAGAAATGAGCAAATAGTCACTCTTCCACCACGTGATGTTTACGCCAAACCACAATACCACCACCATCACCGTCACCACCACCACCACCGGTCTCGCGCCCACCCGTCGCTGCTCCCCGGCCGCCAAAGCTTTACTTTTCGATGCTCAAGTACCTCAAAACGGTCCCCCAGTTGCGGAGCACGGCTGAGCTCATCGTTTGTGGCAACCAATCAGCGGACATGGACTCGTGCTGCACGGCGCTCATGACGGCGTACTTGTCGACCACCGTCGATGGCCGGCCGAGTGTGCCGCTGATCCAGATCCCGCGGGATGATCTTCGCCTTCGCAAGGACATCGTCTATGTTCTCCACAGCCTCGGCATTGATGAGTCGTGGCTGCTTTTTCTTGACGACATGTCGTTGACGGAGTCCTCGAAACTCTTTCTTGTTGACCACAACGCCCCAACTGTGCCGGGCGAGCCCGTCGCCGTCATCGACCACCATGCCATTGAGGACCCCAACGTCGATCTGAGCAAGTGCAGTCCGCACCGACTCGTCAAGTCCGGCAGCTGCATGAGCGCCGTCGTGGACTTCTACGCAAAGAACAGCTCCACGGGCGACCTATTCCGGTCCGACCCCGTGATGGCGCCGCTCGCACTGTCGCCGATCGTGCAGGATACGGGAAACCTCACGCAGAAGGTCGAGGACACGGACGTCGAGGCTGTCAAGCTCCTCCGGGACTGGAACCCGAGTCTGAGCCTGTTCTCGCCGTTCACGCAGTTTTCTGAAATGAAGGCCGAGAAAAAGAACCTGGAGGGTTTAAGCGCGCGAGACCTGCTGCGCAAGGACTACAAGCAGTGGGGAACCATTGGGATCAGCTCGCTGCCCAAACTCTTCAACAAGCTGGCCAAAAAGAACTACAACATCGCGGACGCCCTCGAGGCATATGCGCAAGAATCCCATCTGGATGTCATGATCGGGCTTGCGAATGGTAAGCGAGGGCCCCAGGAGATCTACACCCGCCAACTGGCCATCTGGGGACCCAACAAGTTCGACGTGGCGGCCGCCTGCCCGGGCCTCGAGCTCCAGTTGGAGGGCGTCCAGCCCACGCTCGGCGGCCGCCAAGTCCGCTTCTACAACCAGCGGAATACCGCGGCCTCGCGCAAGCAAGTAGCGCCGGACGTGAAGCGCGCGTTCTCCGAATACACTAAATAATGCTAAGTTTCCACCCGTTCATGGCCTGGAGCCGCTGAGGGAGGTGGCTATTTACCGTAGTCAATGTTTCATAGAGTTCGTCGCACGCCTCGGTGGGGATCACCACCGCTTCCGGGTCCGGCCGTTGGTCAAGGACGTGCGGCTCTGAAGTCAAGTCGGCCCAGAATACCTTCATGGCACCGTGCATAGAACGCCCACTCATGGAGCACTTTGTCTCTGTGTTGAGCACCCAAATGGCAACCTTGTCGTTGATAACAATTGTGTATACCGCGTGGGCATCAACTAGTTCTCGAAGCATGTGCCGCACGACCGCCGAAACAGGCTCACCGAGGTCCCACTTCCAAATTTTTTCCGAACAGGCTGCTGCCAAGCCACTCGCACTTAAATCGCTAGGATCCACTAGATAGTATGTCTCGGAGTAGTAGGCGAGTCCGGGCTGGGCATGAAAGCCGTTCATCGCTAGCTCATATAGCCCCTGGTGAGACTCGTGTCCGTGCTCCGAGCTGGCCTCCTCGTGCGGCTTGTGGCAATGCCACACGTCCATGAGCTCGGCCCAGTGTTCTGACGGCAGCGGTTTCCACTGGACAGCACGGTTGGCGGCAATTAAGGCACTGCCGTCTTTGCATGTAGGTGGTGCGAATCGACTCGGTTTCCGCGCTGGCTCAGTCGAGCTACTCGGATGCAGTTTCACTCGGCAGTAGCCCGGCTTGATTTGAAGCGTCACGGGCTCCACCGCAACGGGAAGCTTTATTAGGTCAACGGTTAAGCCTCTATCTAGTTCCAGCTGATCTACTCTACTACCTAATCGGGCAGGAACCGGTCGAAGCACAGCCTCCCCTTCCTTCTCGTCCGACTCGATCTGCAGGCTCACCTGCCCCAACGTGCGCAGGTGCTCAGCGAAATATCTCATCCGCCAAAGAGAAGGACCTGGGCAAGGTGAAATCCACACTGATCAAGTAGATGAAATAAATAAATATATTTCTAAATTAATTTCGGCTGCGTATAAGTGTCAACATGTTAGCACATAGAATTAGACTCCAACAGGTCTCTCATGCGCATTTTGTTTTCCCCAACGTGGTAAGCGATATTGATATCACGGTTGACTTCTTCCTCGACCCTTTTGAACGATAGCCATGGCTTAGCGATCTGACTTTCATCATTGGCAGTGTAATCGCGCCGTAACCGCCGGCTAGAGGGCTCAAGTTTCTGTTTCTTTTTGCCAAACTTGGTAGCGTTAGCAATTACGCGCTCTATTCTACCTTCAAGAGTTTCCGTCAAAGTGGCAAAGCCTCTAGCTGCCAGCCTTTTGATCCCGTTTTTACGTTCTAAGACTGTTTGATGTAGAGCACTATCATCATGGAAATACTCTGTGTGCCTCTTAGCAGCGTCATACCTGCTAAGCTTAGCCGAGCAAATACTGCAGTTCACACTAGTATGGTGAGTCGAATACACGTGGACTTGGAATGCGCCCTCGGACAGAAATTGTGCATCAAATAGCTCACAACTAGGATCAGGACAGTGGATAGCCCCATTAGTCTCCTTGAACAGTGGGGAATGCGCATCCAGCATGGCTCCAAGGCTGGGCTCCTCGTCGTCAGCCGACCACGAAGGCATACTTTTTGGTGGTGCTGGACCTACGCCAACAGACTCTGAGAATATTTCCTGGTTCTTTATCAGGCCCGAGTCGATGAATTTCGACAGCTCGTATAGGTAAGCTTTCGACAAGTTCCAGCTATTGATGAACCGTTGGAAAATAGTGGGGTTCATAAGCATCTGGGGCACAGGCGGTAGCCTTATGTGTGCATTGTCATACGGGTGCGGTAGTCTTTCCAATCGTGGAGTCGTATGGCGAGAAGGGAGTCTCAGCGGATACGTGACTACACCGGTGCAAGATAAGTTTTCGTAAGCAGACTCAAGATCTTCTTGTCTTTCAAGAATCATTGCCGGGTTCTGAATCATCTCGTTCAAATCCTTGCGCGGGATAGATGGTGGAGCTAATACTGATTGTGAGGAGGTATTCGACTGGTTCTTAACAGTACCAGCCTCTCCACACGCTCTTTTTCTCTTGAGACTTGGCTGCTCTTGATTTGATTTGATAGCGCCTCGATTCTGAGGTTCGAGGAGGTTTGATATGGAAATAATTCGGGGAAGGACCACAGGTTGCGGAATAGCAGGGTTCTTATCAGCAGAGGTCTCAGAAGCCGGAGGTGAAGGATTTGGAGATGGGTCCGGAATTGTCTGGACGGCTGAGACCTGTGATCCAGAACCTTGAGTATTAAATGCTTGAGGAGCCGTGACATGAGGGCTTATAGCTTGGGAGCCAGTGACTTGAGGGCCAGTGACTTGAGGATTCGAAGCTGAGAATCTGGATGCGTGTAGAATTGGTAGTCGGGGATCCGACGCTTGAAAGCTCGATGTTTGAGGCTCTGGCACCACAAATGCTGGGAATTGAAGACCCGGGAATGGGAAAGCGGGGAATTGAAAGCTGGGTGCCAGGGGGACATTCACGAATTGAAGAAGAGCCATTCGCGTCAAATAATCCTTCAAAATATTAGCTGCAATATCCCCAGATAAATTTCCAGTAGCTGACCCGTTTTCTGTATCTTGTTTGCTTTTTGAATCACTTATTGCTCTCAGTTCAGTGACAGCCTCATTGAGTACAGTGTATAACTCCAAATTTGCTAGTTGAAGATTGGGATTCTCATTCAGAAACCTAGAGAGACCAGAGATGATATCACAGGGGCGAAATAGGCTAGTGGGATATCCTGCTGCTGACGTAGTCGCCTTGTCTTTACTGTGGCTCACCAGGTTGGCCAAGAAGCTTTTCACTTGGGCGTTGACAGCCTGTACGAAAGCAGCTGGAGTTGGAACTGGAGCTTGGAAGGTATCCACTAGCAGCTTGTTGATATTGCTCAGACCATCGACGGGCTGATTTGGCGACATTTAAATGATGGTCTACTGATTATGCACACCCGTCGCACCCCAAACCTTGGGGCTTTATCATAACTGATATCCTGTTGTTGAAAATATGATTGCATAAAAAAAAATCTAATGTTAGATATACATAGATCAAAATAGTTGGAAAGAAATAAATGAGGAATGATTGTTGTAAAATCATTAATTCTGAGAAAAGACAATGGTGCTAAGCGGTTACCTAAATATAGTCATAGGCATGGTGTGATGTAAGCTACAACAAGCAGAAAATGCGAAAAAAGACAAACAGAAATCCATAAATGAATATTCTTTTCTCATTAGAGCACTCTCCTCAATGTATCGGACGAAGTAGGTGTTATACACGCATATATATTTTCCCTGCCCAGTCGACTGACGCGTATTGGACATGCCGTTTTCGGCTATCAACACGTATGAACAGGAACTGAAGCAGCGCAATGAGAGGCATACACTGGAGCTGCAGCTTGAACAGGCAATGTCTATTTATCAGTCAGCTCTGGAAGCTCAGAGCTCGAACGATTTCAGCACTGCCTATGATGGCTACAATAAACTCTTCGCCTTCGAAGTCTTGAAACCACAGAAATTAGCAAGCAAAAATGATAGTACAAGAAAAGGGGATCCAAAGTCGATTTCTTCCGCCGCAAAAGAACAATTGGGTCCCGCTATACGTCTTCGTGCGATGGCGCTCAAGAATTTCGCTCTTCTGCTATTAGACCAACCTAATGTTGATCCTGAGACGGTGAATAGCGCATTGGGATTTTTTGGAGAGGCGCTGGACTTAGTTGGTTGCGATGACCCCGAGCAAGTGGTGCTTCCTTCAATGGTACCCGTGTTTTACGCCCTTGGGTTCACACAAATGGCTCGACTGAGTTTAGAAATCCTAGTGCAGAATGCGGGGAGTGGTGCATTAGAGCCTTTAAAAACATGGAGAGAAAACAAGAATGTCGCCATGCGACATTTCGGTCCCAGAACTATCGAGTTTCTTGCCTGTCTTGACTTTATAAATCAAGAGGGCTCTTCGGTAATGCGGCCTAAAATGTTGGAGAAATATTCAAATCTTGTCACTCTTGCGAGTGGAGAGCCTTCATTGCCCCACGTCTTGGAAAACGAAAGTTCTGCCGTAGTTTCGCTGACCGCAAAGTCCTGGAGGAACCTCATAGTCTCGATCAATGAAGTTTTAAATTCTGCGAGTCGCCGGACGAAACGCAGAAATAACATCAAAGATACTTATGCATGGTCTCACAGGGACATATGGGATATTGAGATTCAAGGAATTCTGTTCAATCGCTCTACCGAAGCACAGCAAGCCACACCAGTCCAAAGCCCAGTTCATACACCTCCACACAGTCCCCATCCGAATCAGGACGAGGACCGTGTTGAGTCTGATGCCGCTGAAGAAGAAGATGGTGAGGAGAATAAACCACAAGACATCGCAGCAGATGGAGAAAATAAGCCCGTAAATGTACCAGGAACACCACCAAGAGCTTCTCCGGTGGCCGCTGCATCCCCTGGGTTGAGATCACCGGTGGTGGCCTCACCAGCAAAGCGGCGACGTACCGATAGAGCCAAGCGGTCTACAGTAACGTTGCCGGCAGACTTTGGTGTCCTCGACGGCAATTTCGTTTCCCAATTCAATGCATATTTAGCTTTGGCAGCTCCTGGAACCGCATTTTATTCCCCAGCGTTTCTCTTCTTGGACCCCAACCAGGAGCCTTCGCCTGCATTAATTGGAGCAGCTGAATTTCGGGATTTGCTTGTTGGTTGGGACAACCGAGACTCTTCTCAGCTTTTATTGAAAGCCGCTAGTGCTAGACCGCAGAAAGGCGGAATCATGACAACACTTCGAAGGGGAAACGTATCTTCTGGTGATGTGTCACCGGGCGCCGATGACGAAGATGACATCGATGATCCAAGTGAGGATCCCGCTGAGGAGTCACTTGATGTGGATGCTTTTGTTAGTAGCCACAAACACCTTCACATCCAGCAGTTGAGATGGGAATTGGCAAATCACCTATTGTCTCGCCTAGTTTCTGGTGGGCATGGCCATAAATTTGCCTCAGTTGTCTACAACTATATTGATGACATTGAGAGCATGCTATATTCTCGACGGAATTTCCTCTCAAGCGATATGGTTAGAACAATTTATGGTCTTTATTCTGACCATTGGATTCAGAAGAAGAGCCAAGATGATGAATTGAAATTACATCGATGGAAACTAGTCTCTTCACAGTACCCTTGTCTAGAACACGCTTGGATTACGGCTTTTGTTGATCAAGAGAGTGACGTAGCGAGTCCAGAATTATCCATTGCTCAATTCATGGATATATTAAACCATATGACGGCAGAGGTTGATGAGAGATCATACTTGTTTTCTCATTTGAAAGAAATCCCGGCATTGACAATTGCTAATACTCAAATGCAAATCTCTAAATTCAAGGCAGCTTCAGCATTTGAACGTGTTTTGATACCAGCTTCCTCCAAACAACCCACTTCTAATGAAGAAGATATTTCACTTCTGCAGGCTATGCTTATGCCAGAGAACCATAAGAAACCAGATTGGATTTCCGATTCAGAGTTTGAAGCCATTTTGAACTTCTTGGGTAATGCTCAACCTCAGTTTAAAATGGGTCTCTGGTATTTACTTCTTGAAAAGTATGAAGCGAGTGGGAGTGCCTCAGATAGTCTTACTGGACTGACCAAGATCTTTATGGAGGCTCAAGCCGCCTTCCGCAATGGAGAGGCCTTGACATCTACATTAAGTGTATGTCACGATGTAGGGAAAAGACTGGTTGGGCTGTTGGAGCGTACACCAGATATGTTGTTCACCGAACTTGAAGTTGAAGAAGCACGTCTTGTACTCTTGGAAATCATAAGATTAAATCAAACGCTGCATCTGTTTCTTCTTTACGATGAAGCAGTCAATTCTAACTTGATGCAGAAACCAGTGACTCCGTCGTGGACGGAGGCATCTAACAAGCTCCGTGAATTAGTGGTAATGTGGTGGACCTTATTTTATCGATTCTGGCTGCGATGCATCGACAATAAATATCTACAGGCCCCAGAGACAGCTAACGACATTCTTTCCATCATTCATGAAAGACTGGGACACTTGGGGTATTGTGGACTTGCTGATGGCTGTTTACTGAACCTACATATCTCAGAGATTTGTCGCCTGAATTGGAATGGTAGCGCCCTTGACATTTGCCAGTGCATGAAGTGCAAGTTCGGATTTAATTTGACGCTTTACGGTGACATAGCTAACCATCATACCATGGCAGTTCCACTTTCATTGGATGATGCAAGGACAGTCCTGCCCCTAATTATGAACTTAGTACTGCATCATCGGAGCTATAATCAGATTGTCATGCGTATGGACATTCGCAATGCCATTGATGAGTTTGCTAATGTTCTTAATGTGCGTGAAAGTCCTCAGCATCAATCTCGAGTTCAGCATTTGAATGAATTCTTGTCATCAGATTTCACTCCGGAGATCTTAATTCAAACCTGGCATGGTTTGCAGGCAAACATGCTTGGGTATTCAGAAAGTGATGATTGCTGTTCCATTTGGACTGTCCAAGCGCATGTGATCCTCACGCAGTATAGGATGCGCAGGCGTCAGTCGTATGGTGCCATATCTGTTAAGACAGAGAGTCTAAATGCTGCTATTGAGTTATTCATTTACGATCTGGCATCGCGACCTACACGATTTGAGTCTTGGGTAGGACTCACTTACGCTTATTTGTATTTGACGGAGGACTGTTTGACCTTTGGTGACGAAAGCACGGTACCCAATAAGCCTGATTTATACTGTCGCCAAGCTCTATTGACGATAAGTCAGGCCATAGCGTTGCAAGTTGGTAATAAGCAAGGTTCTGTCGAGATATCGGTTGCTCAACCCGATACCGCCGAAGCCCTTAGCTCCACAGTTTGGTCAATATTGGGCAATCTATTGATGTTGGCGGTAATGCCACCATTGATGAGCAAATCTTTCGCCTTAATGGACCGTCCTTTTCGGCCCTTGCTTGTACAATCGACGAGTGATTCAACATCTTATCGCCTCGGCACCGTACAGCCGCGAGTGATTGGTGATAAAGTGGCCCTAAAGTTGGCAATTAGATGTCTATCACAGCCAAATGAAAATAATCAAGACTGGATTAATGCGATGCATCAAACCCAGGCAGCGCTTAAGCTAGGATTATCTCCTGATGTTACCATCGACTTTGCCAGGAGGGCACTTGACATCAATGTTGGAGCAGCGCGATCTCCAGAAGTCGAGTACTTAAATGTCATATGGGTTTCTTACCGTGGTAAAAATATTAGTGAGTCGGATGCAAGAAAAGCTCTTGGACATCTTGCTGAAAAACTCAAAAATGTCGCCGTCGACGAAACCACTAATGTTATCCAGTTCATTCAAGAAAGACTGCGAAAGCTTGCCAACAGCGATAAATGGTTGCATAGACCCCGCTATCTTCTATCGCAAATAGAGCTGTTGGAATACAACAACACTGTAGCTGCTCAAGAAGAAATACTGCATCTCTTTTCGCTCAAATCGCCTACAAAACCACTGGTGATCTGGAATACCGAAGACAATTTACCTGGTGAACACAGCGTCGCCATGTCTGTATATGTTCGGTACCTTGCTGACCTCATGTTCAAAAATCAGGACAATCAGGGATTGCTACTTCTTGTCAGACGTTTTCGACGTACTGCTGGAGAAATGTGGATGCACTCACAAACTTGCGACTATATCCATGGGAAAGCTTGTGAACTCGTAAGAAAGAAGCTTGATTTGGACCATCAGAAGAACAAGTATGGTGATACCTTGATTTCTGAGGTCAGCAACCAGGAGGAGTATGACTTTACCGAAACTGTGAAGGCCATGTCTGACGCCGATAAATCCAGCTTTAATGAGAATGACCCTTGGGTCCAGCTTCTGTTCTATGTTCTTGAATTACGGAAAGCTCACACAGGCTTAAAAGCATTAGCAATTGCCGATGAACTAGTAATCTCCGTGTTTCTGACCATATTCAAGATGTTCGTTAAGAAAAATCCAAGGAATGGTTCTGGCCCTGATGGCTTACAAGTCGTGATTATGAATCCAGAAAATAATAATGACTCTGCGCCAAAGAAGGAAAAGCCAAGAGCTAAGAAAATCATAAGGAAGGATGTGGTGAGTGCTGCACAGCAATTCATGCGCCAGTTCCAGGCGGCTTTTTCCAAAGTTGACAACGCAAGAATTCCAGATGCTGAGTTCAAATTAGCCTCATAGTAAAAAAGTTACGTACTTGATCTTGTACTTATTTATCTGAAAAGCTGGACATACTTTACTGACTTGTGTGCATGATGTAGTCGTTTAGTATCAGGGCAGTGTGCTACTAATCTTAGGTTTTGTGATCACAACAGCTGCGACACGCGACACGTACACATGTCGGCCATATTCAATTTCCAGTCTCTACTCCTAGTGATCCTGCTGCTTATCTGTACAGCTACTTATGTCAGAGCTATGACACCGCGCTTGGTTGATCGCAGCAAGACCGGGTTTTCAGGCATTCCCTGGAAGGCGGCTAGAATAGGAGAACGGTTGAGCCCGTACGTATCTATATGCTGTGTCATTATGGCAGTTCGTGCTCTCGTATAATTTAATCATCGTCAATCGCGGCAGCAGACCGGCTTACGCCCCACTTTTCTCGATCCCGGCCATCTTTTATTTGGTTAACATTTTCCGGCAACAGCTGCTGGCCTACACTATTCTTCATGCTTTTTTCAATGAGGTCTTTATCAGCGTGACGCTGTTCCTCCGATTTGAGCTCCTCGGTGCTCATTCGCGCGAAAGTATCTGGGCTGAGCTCGCCCAAACGGAGCTGATCCCGTAATGGTGCCTTCTCGTTTTTCAGGCAGGTATATAATCTTCTGAAAGCGCTTTTATACGCGCCAGATGGGGCCTTATGATCCTTTTGTAAGGTACTTTCAATCGCAGTTGCTAATTTCATCGGAGCAACAAGGTCGTGTGCCTTCTTTGGGGACCGCTCCAAAAGCTCCGCTAATTTCTGTTTAGTGGCTGCCCTCAATTCAATTACATCAATGGAAGTAGCATTCACGCGACCAGCCGCGAGCTCTTTCTTCTTCCGCTGCAGAGCTTGCCTCGTTGCAGCATTCATTCTCGTCGCAGATGCAAGGTAGATTAGTAATTTCCACACAGTTCCCCATGGTTCTGCAATATATATACCATCTATGGAAACATTACATATATTCAGAATTTGAACACGATTTCTTATAATACAAATTAACCAGATACTACATAGTCAATGTCGACGGTGTCATTCATAATGACCATCTCTTGATTAGGTGGAGCTGTGACTTTTTTAGGACGTTGAATTCTTTCGAGCGAGACAACCTTTTCCCCTTCTTTTATGATAACAAACCAGGACTCTCGTTGCGGCCTGTGGAACATAGGAGCAAGCACAGGTTGCTTTGATGGTCGGAAAATAGCCGTGGCATCGTCGATTTCAACCCGTGGCAGATTGGAAACAGCTTTCGCAAATGCATCCCTCTGCCGAGCAGCAACACCTAGTTTACTTGAATCCTCGGGTTTGATATCCTGCAGTTTCATATTTTTAGCTCTGTTGTTCGCCTTTACACCGGGAAGATTTTTGATCATTGATTCTCCCACATTCACAGCTTGCTTAACGGACCTCAATGTCTTAATCGCATTGACGACCAGACCAAATAGACCAGCATAGCTCGCCGTATCTATCAGTGCCTGAAAGATACGAAGCGCCTGGTCAAGAACGGTTATAGTATCAGGGATATAATCTTCAACTGGCAATTCGACCCGTGACATTCGGGCTTGTATCAGCACATAAGCCTTCACGTGAGGATCAACCATCCGAATTCCTAATTCTTCTCCGGGATAAAGAATCTTCTTTGATATTTCCGTATTGAGAAGGTCTTCGTTATGACGAATGGCAAGATCGTCATACTCGGCCGAGAGAGCAATGCATTGTAGTACCTCCTTGGGACCATGAGCTTCCATAATGCGTTCTAAGAACATACGCATGGTCAAGTGACTGATGTAGTAGAAGGAAGTGATAGAGAGATAAGGCGTCGCACTAAGACTCGTTTCTGTAGAAGCAGCAAAAAGACACTGGGAGGCGTAAAGCTCATCAAATGCTGTTCTCACTCGCTGCACCAGCCATTTATTACCCAAAATCTCGTCTTTTTCAGTGGTATCCTGCATCATTTGGATGTCACTATCACTGTCGGAACTTCCCTCATCACCACTCACTGTCTCACCTTCACTAGTCTCTTCTCCGTCTACAATTTCCAATTCGTCCGGTTTGGTGTAGTATGAGTAATTGGAATGAACTCGTCGATAAAGGAAGGTGTGCGAAATGAAGTCCAAGGCATCATTAATCGATTTTACTCGGCCAGAAGAAATTTCAGCGCCAAGATGGTTTTCAAGAACCTGGGCCTTGTGAAGCGAAGACTCCACAGGAAATCCCAGATTTAGGAAGTACTTGTAATATTGCTTTGTACGTTGTTTTGTGAAAACAGTTGCCACACCAGATGTGTCATATGCAGGTCTTCCAGCTCTGCCCATCATTTGAAGGACATCTGTCAAATCCATATCCCGATACTTGTTTATCTTTGCATCAAAGAATTGAGTTCCCTTGACAATCACAAGATATGCAGGTAAATTTACTCCCCACGCCAGCGTAGACGTAGCAACCAAGACCTGCACTTTCCCACTAGCGTATAGTTCGTGACTTATTTGCCTATCACTGATCTCGAGACCAGCATGGTGGATGGCTATTCCGAACTGCAATGTATGCTTCAGGGTATCATCCTTGACCTTTGCCAGTATCGGTTCCAATTCTTGCTCCGAGATTTTCAGCCATTCGGTGCCTTGGTCATCATCCCCAGCACGAAGTCCAATCAAGTCCATTGCCGTTAATCTCGTTTGTCGTCGACTCGCTACGAATACGATGACAGGTTTCTCAGGAGAATGTCGTTTGATTGATAAGTAGGCTGGCTTGTTCATACTCTTCATCAACGGACAGAATCCTCCCTGGACATCAGGAAAACCATCGATATACATTTCCAAAGGAACTGGTCTTACTGAACTAGGGAAGTTGAAGACGCCGCCATTGGTTTTAACTCCAAGCCAGCTAGCAAGATCTCCTGCATTCGCGACTGCTGTAGACATACCAAGTAAACGCGCTCGCTTGTCGCTTTTGCTACGATTCATACGACTCACAATGACTTCTAGAATTGCACCACGATCACTAGCCAACAAATGAACCTCATCCATAATGACCAGAGAAACGTTTTGCGTCGCCCATTCGTAGTTACGTGACACACCGTCAAATTTTTCCGGAGTAGTGATAATAAGACTTGCATCTTTAACTTCCTCGGCAGTTGGTTGGGTATCACCTGTCATCTCCACCAATTTGGGTTTTTTTCGACCTGGCAAGAAAGGAACATTCGTGATACCGGACTTCCAGTCACCAACACGTTCTCTCACAAGAGCTTTCATAGGGGCGATATAGACAACCTTAGCATCTGGGCGATCTCGCAACGCTGCCCAAATGGCTACCTCACAAGCTATAGTCTTTCCAGATCCGGTAGGGCTTCCTAATAACACGGAATCTTTGCCGTAATACAAAGAATGGAAAACCATTGTTTGCATTGGGTTAAAATGCTTGAATCTTCGAGAATAATGCTTTTCAAGTTCTGCATTTTTCCAGGCATGAACACTAAGTGGTCTAAGATTGAGCAGATTCGTACGCAGATTGACAGTTGTTGGTAGCTTCAACCGTGAAAAGTCGAGCGAAGCCATTGTCTCAGCATCTAAATATGCATCGCTTACAATTCTTACAATGACTGAAGACCCACTGTATGGGACCGGAAATTCAAATTTCTGAATATCACCAGCATTCTGTGAGGTTATCATCATTTTCTCAGTGTGCAAAAGTGTCTCGTGACTGTACACAAACATCCAGAAGTGCAAAACACCGCCATGCAGTTTGTAATCAAATCGGAATGGTCGTAAGAGTTGAGTCTCAATATGAACCTGGACAACCCGGGACGTGATGGGTCGAGCATCAGCAACAAGAATTGTTGGCAAAGGAAATTTGTTCACAAATCCAGCTATCCGAGGACCCCATCCATGATTATGAACTAAGTCACCAAGTTCTTTGGAGGAATATTGTTTAAGATCTTCGATTTTGAGCCTTGAACTAGTCAGCTTACGTTCAACAGAAGCCGGTGGCATACTATCAGCCATCTGTAACAACGCATGCTGCTTCATCGGCCAAGTCCGCTGTAGCAGAGAACGATCTAATAGCAATGCAGAATAAGCGGCTTCTGACCAGCCTCGGCTTATGCAGAGAAGGAAAAATGCTCTGATAATACGCGCAGAGTTTTGTGCCACATATGCCATGTCGCTATTAAGTGCTGTTTCAGTGGTGTTAACCTGTGAAATCCAAGCTTGCAGAAGAACAGAGCTCTTTCCATTCGGGCTAGATAAATCAGTGTCGAATGGTACCTGAGCTAACATCCTGTCTAGTTCTGCAACTTCCTCACTTCTAATCTTAAGTCCTGAAAAGTCCTCACCTTTGCTCATTAAGTCAACAAACTGTTGCTCAGTAGCCGACGGCCCCATCATGTTGTTGAACTGCTCCACCGTGGACCTGAGTAGATAGTATTCAGATGCGATCCGGCCGATATCTTTAGCGATAAGAGACTCGCCTGCATCATTCTCATCTAAGATGATCATTTGAGTTTCACGTAGTAGTCTTGCTGCGTTTAAAACCATCTTGCGCCGCTCAACTAGCAAGTGCGGATCACTCTCTAAGTCTCGTGGTAGTAGTCCATAGGTTTGCGGAGACTTGCGCATTCTAACATGCATGTATGTGTATCCGAGCCAGCGAATGGCCTCTCCGACCGTGGATACAGATCCCAATGCTATTTCTGCATTGAGGTGTTCTGGCAGTTTACCGGCGAATTTCGATTCAATTGGATACTGGTTTGTAATGGCATCGAGGTAGTGGTCGAGTTTATCGGCACCAGTGCAGAGTATACCCGTACCAGTTTGTTCAAATTGAGGACGGCCAGCTCTTCCGAAGATCTGGATGACATCAGAAATCCCCAGATCAACGAAGCCACCTTTTTGGGCGTCATATACTTGAGTACCCTTGATGATTACAACAGCAGCTGGTAAGTTGACACCCCACGCCAGAGTTGCGGTACAGCATAGCACGCGCACACCTCCATTAGCAAAAAGTTTCTCTGACATGTTTCGTTCGTTTCGCGCCATTCCTGCATGATGTGTTGCAAAGCCAGCCTGGAATAGCTCTTGCATTCCCCGATGGCTAAATTGACGCATTTCTTTCGTGAAATTTTCTGCACTCTCACCCAAAAACAGTTGCGTTAGTCCGTCTTGCTGTGCCATGTTCATAAATGATTGCGCAGTCTTCACGGTATCCCTACGAGAGTGCACGAAAATCATCACTGAATGGCCCTTGCGCAACTGCCGTACGCACTCATCATAGGCCACTCTGTCTATATTTTTTGCCAGAGCATGAGGATTATTATGTGGTGCTCTGACTCCGTAGAACTGTTGCTCCAGAGGGACCGGGCGGAAACTTTGATCGAAATAGAAGAGTCCCTGTTGCGGATTTACCCCGAGAAACTCGGCTACATCAACGAAATTTGGCAGTGTTGCACTCAAACCAATGATTCTGATTGCCCTCTGCTGGGCTTCGACTTGCCTCCGTGTTCGAGCAACAATTGATTCTAGAACCGCACCGCGCTCCTCATGTAATAAATGCACTTCATCGATGATAAGCAAGCGTAATTGAGTAGCCAGGCCACTGTCATCGTTGGGTTTTCTTGTGACAACATCCCACTTTTCTGGTGTGGTCACAAGAATGTGCGTGGAGGCTATCTCTTGTCTGGTGAGTTGCATATCACCCGTCAGCTCACGCACTTTGATGCCCATCCATGCAAGACGTGTGCCCAATTTGTCGGTGATTTCAGCTGCCAGAGCCTTCAGAGGTGCTACGTATACAATTTTCCAGGCATTGTTGGCCACATCCCCTGACTTACGGACGGCATTGATAGTGCTCAAACAAGATAAGAGCGCAACATCGGTTTTGCCCGCACCAGTCGGCGCGCAAATAAGCATGTTCTCATTCGTTTCATAGCAAACTGGATACACGAGCGTTTGCATTTTATTGAGAGTCTGATATTTCGAGAATGTCACTTGGCAAATATCATCCAAATCGCTGATGTTTAACAACTGTTTAGGATGGAACTGCGTATTCTGTTTTTGAGCAGGAATCACAACATGCTCGAACCCAGGGAAAGACTCTCTTGTGGTTCCCTCGGGTAGCACTCTTTTGACATTGACTAGCTCGAGGGCGGTCTTCTGCTTCTGTTGGCGATATACGTGAGGGTACTGAGGATCAATCATATCCTGCCATGCCAAATTCGCCGCCTGTTCTGCAGCCTTGATTCGATTCTGGCGTTTCCACTCTGCCTGCTCCTCTTTTGATAGCCCTGGTCGCTTCTTAGGAGCGAGTAATGCTGGGCGATTCGAAATGATTTGGGCTACAAAGTCAAGGTGATCAAAACCCAACATTTCTACGAGAGTCATTTGCACAGATTCACTACTTTCTTCTTTTAGCGAGTTCAAAATCATTTCGCCGAGCTGCTTTGCATCTATACCCGATTGTGCAGCAGCAATTGGTTTGAGCTCATCCCAGAACCATTGATTTTCGTCACGATCCTCGCCAGCGTGATCAGTCACATTCAGCGACTTAGGCGGGATATGGAACACAGGATCATTGTCGATTTCGAAATCCAGGATCTGAGGCGCATCCTGGAATTTCCTCAGCTCCTTCAGCAGGCTCATCTTTTTCACGCTTCGGATGCTGGCTTACCCTACGCCTTAGGTTACTCTCTGCATGTATCTCGCACATGCGTGTAATCAGAGTACATATACGAATGTACGCTCACGGCGTATTTGAATCTTAATTTTCCATGCAATTTACCCGTTCGGAAGTAGCTCACCCAATGCGAACTTTGGTAACCAAGAGTACACTATCTATTAACTATAAGCGGTGTGCGCGTGTGTAAGGGTAGGTAAACAATGCGCGACGATGGCGTAGAGGTGTACGAAACCTTGGGTGATGAAGAGTCGTTCGAGGAGATTGTAGAGCCTGAAAAGAGCAACAACCCAGACATATATAGTGCATTCGTCTCACCAGAAGATGCTGTCAAAAGCTTCTTAGGGCGCAAGCACGAATCACTGGATGACAGGATCGCGCGTATCCGCCGCGAGATCGAAGAAATCAAGGCCGAGGCCCCGCCCGATCTGCTCTCAGAGCTGCATAGCGCGTTTGAAAAACCCGCCCCGCGCCCGTCTGAGACCGATAAAGCACCCCAATTGCAAGGCGATAGAGTAGACGCATCCAACGAATTCAGTGCATTAGAAAAGCGTGTGGACGAATTGGAACGCAAATTAGGAACTTCCTATCGTGTTCCCAAAGTTCAAGTGCCACTTGCTGATTCGATTGCTCGTATGCAGTCCTTGCTCACTATGCTAAGCACCGACCCGGAACTGGTCAAAAGAAGATTCACAGAGCTTCGGCAAATACCCAAGAACATAGACCCCAGCACCAGTGAGAAAATAGACTGGATATATGCCCGATTGCATACTATTGATTCCCAGCTTCAGCTGCTGCCAAATATACTTAGCCGGCTGCAAACGCTCCGACATTTCCATGCGGAAACACTGGACTCCAATGAGCAGATAAAAGCCATCTCTGAGAGCTTGAGTGTGATGCGTCGCGAAACAAAGGACTGGACGGAGGTCTTGACTCATTTGTCAACTAATTTTATTTAATTTATATGCTTTTTATATGCGCTGCAAGTGCCGCCAGCATTGATGAACGATCCCAGTCGGTTCGGTATTGCCAAGCAACGTCTGTGAGAGTGGCAAAAAGCTGCTCAAGTCCATCCAACGTTTGGGAAGATGCAACAGCAATCAAAGTGTCCTTGAAAGCGCTGAACATGTCTTCATTGCACACAACTCGGCGGTCAGGCTCTATATGGGGAGGATTCTGCGGAGTAGCCTGCGCTACAACTTCGGAAGCGACTTCTTCCACCATTTCAGCCGTGGGGTTGGTCGACAATGCCTCTGTGACTTGTGTCTCTGAGACTGCTGAGCCTTGTGCTGGGGCAGCTGGAGGATCAGCATCTGTGTGCATGGCGTCTCCATTGATTTCCTGACTAGCTTCCGGAAGATCATTCTCGTCCGCGACTTCGGTATTTGAAGCCTTTGCCTTCTCCTCAAGTTCATTCAATCTTACCTGGGCATCTTTAGCATGCAGCTCTTCGCATGCGTGTATGAACGGCTTGTCGAGACTGATATCGTCAATAGCTACTTGAGCGTTAGCAACCATCTCCGAGGCCTTGTGCATTCTTTCACGCTCGCCAAGAGTGACCGAGTCCCGATAAATCATCTCAATGTCTTCGAGAAACTGAATTGGCTCACAGTAAAAGCCATTCCAAAGGCGGTCCTCAATAGTTTCGAGGTCCATGTTGAAGTATTTTTTGCTCGTTGCTACTTCGAGAATCATATTATCAGAGGTGCGCTGGAACGGCTCCTCATCCTCGTCCTCGTTCTTCTCAGCATCCACGTTGTCGGTAGCAGGCGGCATCTCAAACAAGTATGCAAGCCGGGTCTCGTCAATTACTGGCTTTCGGAATCGGCGATACCGTTGCCGGAACCCGTCGAGAATGATCCCCAGTTTGAGTTTGAGCTGGCTGCGCACACGCAGCTCAGCTCGTTCGCTTTGACTGAAAACACCCGTATGCTGCTCTTCTACTGGCTTCTGATGCTGGGGCTGTCCAACAGGCGGCGCTGTAGATGGTGCCTTAGGAAGGGGTGGCGCACGAGAGATGGGCATTTCAGACGCTTGGAGACACTGCGTAGGCGTCCGTACAACGAACTCAAAAATCGGAGCGAAATATTCATGTAGAACCTCAGGCTCGCGATCGAGCTCAATTCTGAGTGTCTCCGTGTCAAAAAATGACGTGAGGGGGGATTTTGCCAGGCTGTCCTGACATGTTCCAACAACAAACACTTGTTCAGATGGTAGCAAACTCTTCAGCAGCCCGGCAAGAAGCGAGTCAAGATGCGGAACCCCGAGCCACTCATTTAGTTGTGGAAGCAAGATACATGCCGGCGAGCGTTGCCTTGCCTCGGTAATCGCACTAACAATCGCGGACTCCGGTGCGATAGCGTTTGTAAATATTGTGTTTGTGCTAAGCTCCCGGACGTATACGCCCTCGAGCATGTGGGCCAATGCACGACCCAGGTATATTTGGCCATTACCGGGGCGGCCACTCAGCAGCAGCCTTGGACGGAAAACTCGCGCCTGCTGGAAGTGTTTAATGGTTTGTGCCTGCTTGAATTGTTGATCATCAAGGAACAGAGCCGCCTGTGCCGCGCTTTTACTCTCCCGAGGGAAAATGGCCGCAACGCGCTCACAAATTTTGTGCCATGTCGACTGCAGCAAAGGTTGAACTCGAGGGGGTAACGGCTGTGCCAGACTGGTTCCCGCCTGGCGCGCCGTGGACGGCTGGATTTTTTCCAAAGCCAGGGTAAAATCCTGCGGGCGCACCTTGATAGAGTTTGGGTCGACGCGGAGTTTCTCGTCGCTGCCATAAATCTGAGGGTACGCTCTCTGGATGGCCAGCAAGGCAGCCTCTGTGGCCACGGCTCGCAGATCCGCGCCGCCGAATCCTTTAGTGTGCTGAGCGACATCAGCAACGAACTCATCGGACAACTTTGGCACCCATTTTGAAGTGTGGATCTCGAGGATGCGTTTGCGCGCATCGAGATCTGGCAGCGGGAAGTAGAATTCGCGGTCAAATCGCCCCGGTCGTCGCAGAGCTGGGTCGACACTATCCGGCCGGTTGGTCGCGCCAATGATCACTACTTGGCCGCGATTGTCCATGCCATCCATGAGTGCGAGTAGTGTAGATACAATGGATGCGTGATGCTGCTCTTGACGCGCTGAGCGCACTGGTGCGAGACCGTCAATCTCATCAAAGAAGATGATGGAGGGCTGGTTCTTTTGGGCCTCCTCGAAAAGGGCCCTTAGTTGGCGCTCACTTTCACCAATCCATTTGGACAGCACATCGGCACCCTTGCGCATGTAGAAAGTGACCTTTTCTTGCCGGTGGCTTGCGGCCAGAGCCCGGGCCATGAGAGTCTTACCCGTTCCTGGAGGTCCGTGGAAGAGGACACCTCTAGGCGGGGTGAGACCGAACTTCTCGTAAAGCTCCGGGTAGAGTAAAGGCAGGCTCACCATTTCCTTGAGTTTAGAGACGTAGTCGTCGAGCCCACCCACCATCGAGAAGTCAACATCTCCAGAAACATCGACCGGGTCAACATCGGCAGAATCGCGATCGTTAGCTGCTTGGGGCACCTGGGCCGTGGCCGGGGCGGCCGCGGCTTTGTCGATGGCACCGCGCCGTGCTTCTCCACGAGCGACGATTTCCTTCAGCTCGGTAGCCGGCAGCTCGAAGATGGTGTGCACCTCTTGGCCGCCAAAGGGACCCTTAACGTCGAAGAGGCGGCGAGGCCGCACGTCCTTAGCCGGTGGTTTTGCTGTACTCTGGGCAATTTCCTCAACGGTGGGCGGCGGCGGGATCGCGTAGTCTACCGGCGGCCGCTCCCGGTAGTGCCGAAGTTTCTGGGGTGGGGACTGCTCGCCCTTGAGCTCGCGGAGTTCCTCGGTGATGCTGTCGTCACTGCCCGAGAATTCGTCGTCGTCATCGCTACCGCTGAACTGCTCGACTTTTGGTCGCCGGCGCTGCTTTTTGCGCGGCGGCCCGCGCGACCTTCTCGCCGTCTTCTTCTTTGGGATCACGTTATCGTCTGAGTCGACGACGAACCCGCCGTCCGAGAACTCGAGCTCCTCTTCCTCGTCGGCAGTGTCGCTGTCGCTGGCGGCAGACGCCGACGCGTCTGAGTAGCTTTCGTCCTCCTCGACCTTCGGCCGCCGGCGGCCGTTGGTTCGAAGCACGACCGGGAAATGTGGGGAGTCCTCTCCGTTTTCGTTCGTGCTGCCGGCCTGTCGCAGCCTCAGCCGGCGGCGGCGGTTCCGTGCGCGAATGGGCTCGGGGTCGTCCGAAGGCTCAGAGGCATCGTCGGGCCCAGAGGCACCATTGGGCTCAGAGGCATCCGAGTAAGCGTCACTCTCCTCGACCTTCGTGTTCACGGCCGCCTCCGGCTCTTCTTCGCTCTCCGAGCTGTCAACCGCGCCGCGTCTTCGTCTCGGCATGCAGGGCTCTCCTCGTCCACCCAGTCTCGTAAGGTATGGGTCCTTCCAAAACCCCAGGGCCGTATTCAGTCTCCATGCAGTGCGCACAGACAGCCCAACTCGATGAGAGATGTATTGAGCATTTCGGCAATAGAAAAAGTATATAGGAGAGCGAGAGCTAGCTAAATCTATCAGTGAGTAGCCGGAGCGTCTTCGCCGAATTTAAGTGCGCGCAGGAACGCTGGGATATTCTGCTGCACGGCACCCCAAATCCTGCTCCTCGACTGGCATTCAAGCGCGAATTGATGATAGCACGATTGCGTCTACTTTCGGAAAAAGCGGGGTAGGGACTGACATAATCACGAATCTTATGGCGGCCCTCTAGACGAATTGAGCAGGATTGTCTGCCTTTATTTATTTTACTTCATACCGGTTGGCGGCATTAAATGCTCGAACGCTGTGGTATCGGCAAACTGGGTGCAGTTTCATCGCGTGCTTAGCGAGCTGGTCACTATGTGGGCGGCAGCACGATCTGGCTGTGGGCGCGCTATCTAATCCGGGCAGGTGTTGATGTCACCTGGGCGGAGGTGCCTCACCCTGGCCCTAGGTTGCTGGGGTGGGCAGGGCGGTCGTTCCGGCGGGGCTATAAACAGCCCCCCGCCACCACCTAGGACCCTTCCACCTCCTCAATTCATTCCCACCTAAAACAACCATGCAGATTTTCATCAAAACGCTCACTGGCAAGACCATTACGCTCGAGGTGGAGTCGAGCGACACCATTGAGGCCGTGAAGAGCAAGATTAGCGACAAGGAGGGCATTCCGCCCGACCAGCAGCGTCTCATCTTCGCCGGCAAGCAGCTCGACGACGGCCGCACGCTTTCGGACTACAACATTCAGAAGGAGTCCACGCTGCACCTCGTGCTGCGTCTCCGTGGCGGCTACTAAGCCATTGCGATGACCAATTGTACCAGTATTGCTTTATAGTCATGTAGTAAATCGTCGCCACGAGCGAGGCACAAGCGAACCAAAGTTACCAATTGACCGGTGCTGGGCATATGCCACCGCTTTTAAGCAACTCACGGGCTAGCAGCGGCCGTGAGAACACCGAACACGCGTTGAACAGCTATTGCCCCGTTGATGAGCCCCTACAGACGTTGCAGAGCCCATTCCGAACTCTTTCCCCCAATGGAGTAACTTTTCTGGCTCGCAGCGGCGGCGGGCGTGCGTATCGTCACCGTACCCTGGCGGTTTACACGCATGCCTGCAGCCAACCAGTCTGAGAAAGCCCCGTCTGAGAAAGTCCCGTCTTATGTAGCCCCAGTGGTCTTAGGACCCCGCGATTGTTTCTCAGAAAGTCAAGAGGAGTACGCCGAGCGCATTTTCAAACCACTGCTCACCGAATGGGACGCCTTCGTTGCGGGACGGCGCCGGGACCAGGGACTTAAGCGACTGAAAACCACATAACTGGCCGGGCCTTAGAGACTTAAGTGAGATTTTTTGGCATGAAAAGATCATTAGTGTGCAGCCTAGGGCTATACACCTTGTGCAGCGTTGCTGGGGCCGGCCGTCGGTGGTTTATGGTCGCGGCAACCCTAGTGAAATTTCATCGATAAGCAGCGGCCATGGACAGCCGCGAGATCAAGCAGGAGCTGCACACGCTCACCGCGGAACTCGGGATGGACATGGACGAGGCACTCGGTACTCTAGGACTGCAGGCCGACGACCCGCTTCTGGAAGATGCCGTGAATGAGGCCGCGCACCCCGCCGAGCACATTGTCGAGATGTTCCCGCGGGTGCCCCGCGACAAAATTCTGAGACTGTACAAGGAGCACAACGGCAACGCGGCCGCGGTCTCCGACGAGCTGCTCAATCTCGAGGCGATTGCTGGCGACGCCGAGAGCGGGACGCGGGGCGCGAAATCGTCGCGCAAGGCGCAGAAAGCCTCGAACCGGCTGGCCCGGAAGCAGCAGCAGAAGCTGCACACCGAGGAGACCGACATCCAGTTCATTGCCGACCAGACTGGGCTCGGTCTGGCCGAGGCGCGGCAGCTGTACTGGACACATTCCAGCGACGTGACGGCCGCGCTCATGGCAAAAATGCCGAAGGCGCCGCTCGTGCCCGTGTCGTTCGACGGCCACGGCACGAGCACCGTGGTGAGCGAGTCCGGCGGCGTCACCGTGCGCACCCACCGGCCAGCGGCCACCGCGGGCATCACGGCGGCAGCCGGGCCTGTGAGCGAGGTCGGCGAGTATGCGCATATGCCGTACCGCGAGCTGCGGGCGCGGGAGCACGACATCGAGGCGCGGATCCGCGCGCTCACGTCGGTGGCCTGGGCGCCTGACCGCGCAAAGCCGCACGTTGCGATCCGCGCGCAGGACGCGTCGGCCGAGCTGCGCCGCTGGCGGGGCGAGCTCGAACTCGTGCAGCTTGCGCTCAATCGCCCGGGCTGGCTCCGGCAAACCGAGCTGCCGTCGCGCGTGCTCGACCTGCACGGGTACTCGCTTGAGCAGGCTAAAATCATGGCCGGCGATGCTGTGCGCAAGTTCCGGCAAAGTCGGCAGCCCGAGCTCGAGATTGTCACTGGCGCTGGCCGCCATTCGAGTCAGGGGCGTGCGGTCATCAAGCCGTGGCTGCGCGAGTACCTGCGGACCCAGCACGTCCGCATGCGGGAAAATGAGGGCTCGTTTGTGATCTCGCAGAAGCCCCTCGTATGAGATCCCCTCGTAAAAGCAGACTGCCGACTTACTTCTTGATTAGTTTGATCTTTCATTAGTTTGCTCTTTGATTAATTTGTACACTAGATATATCCACCTCGTTGCATGCATGGCGTGCCGCCGCGGGCAGCCTTGTTTACTATGGATTTCCCCATTGGGCATGCGGGTTCTGGGGTTCCCTGGTGGCGGCCCTAACCGCTAATAAAACGCGTCGCGACCTCTCTCCATCACACAACAACAATAATGTCAGTTGGCCGTCCGCAACCATTCTTCGCGTCTGCGCTGGCGAACCAGGACAAAGCGGACTTCGAGGATGCCGAAATCCTGGCCCAGGTGTGTATGGTGCTGCACAAGCACAACCTGCACCTGATCTTCTTTTCCGACAGCGCCTACATGGCCCGCGTGGCGTTCGGCGACGACGTCGATATTGAGCAGTTCAGCGAGAACACGATGGTCGTGCTCAAGAGCTTCGCCATCAACAAGAAGTCTAACGGCGTGATCTCCATGGAGCTCCGCGATTGGGACGTTGTTGGCAAGGCCGCCGCCCTGTACGGCCCGCCCAAGAAACTGCTGCCCGTGGGCCAGCCCTCGGGCGACCAGTCGAACGGGTCAGCAGGGACCACGCCGCAGCCGGAGGTCAAGAAGGATGCCCCCACAACCAGAAGCACCGAGACCCACGCGCCCAACGGCGCGCTGCTCGTGACGGTTGAGGCGATCTCGCCGTTCATCTCGCGGAACTGGCAGGTGCAGGTCCGCGCTACCCGCAAGTCAGACGTCCGCGAGTTCACCCGCAACGGGAACGTCGGCAAGGTGTTTAACATCACGTTCACGGACGAGACCGGCGAGATCCAGGCCACGGGCTTCAACGACGACGCCGTCACTAAGCTTTACGATCAGGTGGTCGAGGGACAGTCGTATAACATCTCGAAGTTCGAGGTCCGGGCCGCGAACAAGCAGTTCAACAAGACCGGTCACGAGTACGAGCTCATCTTCGGCCGCGACTCCGTGGTCGAGTTCGTGCCCAATGCCGACGTCAAGCTCCCGGCGGTGTACTTCCGGTTTGTGCCCAATTTTGCCGCTCTGCCTAACGTCGAGGTGGATAGCAACATCGACGTCGTGGGCGTTGCCAAAGACGTTGGTTCGCCGCAGTCGCTGACGTCCCGTGCTGGCATCCCATACACAAAGCGAGACATCATACTTGTTGACGACAGCCTGCGTGAGATCACCCTCACTCTGTGGGGCGCCGACGCCGAGGGCTTCGACGCGCCGCCCGGTACGGTAATCGCCGCAAAGGCCGTGAGACTGTCGTCGTTCAAGGGCCTCAGCCTGTCGGCCACCCGTGCGGCGCACATCTACACCGACCCGGATGACCAGCGCGCCCACCAGCTCAAGGGTTGGTACCAGGCTACGGGTGGAGCTGGCCAGCACTTCGAGAAGGTGGCCGAGGACCCTGTGAGCTCCAGCTCTGGCGACTCGCGGGAGGAGCGCCGTCGCACAACCATTGCCGATGCCATCGAGCAACGCCTCGGGTACTCGGAGGAGTCTGACTTCTTCTCTGTAAAGGCGCGAATCTCGGTCGTGAACCAGCGCACGGTCGCCTACCCTTCGTGCACTAACGGCGACTGCCGCAAGAAGGTGGTCGAGGACGGCGGCCAGTGGCGTTGCGAGAAGTGCCAGGTATATATGGACTCACCGCGGTATCGCTTCATGCTCAGTTTGATTATTGATGACGCCAGCAGTCCCCAGATGGGTCTGCAGGTCTCGGTGTTCGACGAGATCGGACGCCAGCTCTACGGCGACACCGCGCAAGAGCTCCAGGAAATGAAGGGGTTCGGCGCTCCCTCGGATTTCAATCGCGAGTTGGCGGCCAAGCTCGGAACCGTTAAGGGCAACGAGTACATGTGGGATATCCGCGGCACTCTCGAACACTATAACGGAGAAGAGCGTCCACGGTTCAGTGCTATGCGCATGAAGAAGATCGATGAGGTAAAGGAGAGTCTGCGCATGCTTTCAGAGATGGGGGCGTAGCCGATAACGCGCATAAACGAGTAATGTTTAAGTATTTAATGAATTCTGTTCCTATTATACAAGTTTGTTGTTATTCTTTTCAGCTCATATTCGGGTCGTAGCTGTCAGGAATGTTCCGGCACGCCTGCCAGAATTTTTGGGTGATGTCGAATGTGCGCCGGCCGCCCTTCAGCAAAAACAACTGAGACACATAATCACTACGGGTTTTGGTGTCGAGCCGTTGCAAGTTCAGCGTTTCTGGTGCACTCACGACAAAGTGCTTGAGCAGAGTCGACGTGACAAGCGGGTGTTTTGAAACCAAGTATTTCACAATATCCACAAACGCTGGCAACTCTGATCGCGTAGCCTCACTCGAGATCTGCACCACCACAAGCTGGACCAGGGGCGTTGCCTGGTCCGCCGGTAGTGGGTTGAGCTGTAAGAACTCTTTCCAAAAGGACACTGCACTCTTGAGAACAAATCTGTCGTTCGTTGTAAGACCCGCATAGGCATGCCGCAGCACATTCAGCGGGCCTAGGTTGGCCAGGGTTGTCTCACATGTGCTCGCTAGCAAAACAAGCTGTGTTAGCACATCCAGAGCAGCTGATAGCAGGTGAATGCTCAACTCCACATCCAGCATCTGTGCTATCTCGAGTACTCCACCGGGTGCCAACGGTTTGTGGGTTTTCACTGCTGCGCGTTGACACATGATGTAGAATTTCGCAAGGTCCAGCACGGGCGTTAGTACTTGTTCGGGGCCAGCCCGGAATTTTGCGACGATGAACGACGTCGCAAGCTGCTCTTCGAGAACGAACGGTCCAGTCTGCTCCGACATCCCGGCTTTCACGATGTCGCAGATTGCTTCCACCGTCGTTAGGTCGCGCGTTTCGAGCGCGCAGCCAATGATTCCTTGTATTTTTGTGCGAATTCTAGCAGAAACTTCATTGTTTTGCCAGAATTCAATGACATCTGCGGCAGGGGCTGCTGGGGCCGCGGATGTTTCCTTGAAGCCTTTGCCGACGGCAGCAACACATTTGAACTGTAGCTGACGAATCTCGTCCGCATTCAATTCAGCCACCTCAGTGCTCAAAATGAGGTCCAGTAATGTTTCAAGCGCTGCAGCCTGGGCAACGACAGTTGGTTGGGCTTGAGCCACGTAGGCAATGGCACTCACAGTACGTACGTGCGGCAGTTCCATGAGTTTGGATCGTATTTGCCCATAAACGGTTATGAATGCACTGATTTCCCCTGTTAGGAGCGTGCGGCATGTATCACAAAGTTTCTGAATAGCCCGCGAGGCCGTATTCTGTAATGGCTGTTCTCCCAAACAGGAAAACAAATAGTTGAGGGTCACAGCCAGGTACGAATTCCCGCCAGGAGACGCGAAGAAGTCAACAAAGCAGCCTATTAGATTGACAGCCGTTTGCTTGACGCGGAAATTATCACATTGGGGCAATTTTGCCCACAGATCGCTTTGGAATATCCGCTGTACGTGCATGAGCTCGGGTCTTTGGCCCTGATAGTCGTCCCCAATGAAGTCCGCCAGCGCGTTCAAACAGTACATGGCGGACTCGATGCCGTACCAATCCATCTCCTCCAGGGATATCAAGACAAGGTCGGCAAGATGAGTGAATAGCTGGGATCCGAGAAGCGGGTAGGCGAGCTCGAGGAAATCGGCGAAATCGGTACGGAAGCTCGCGAACTCCTCCCAGTCCGACGGTCGCAACCCATCGTAGATCCGTATCCGCGGCCAGTAGTTAGATATCACCGTAAGGATCACTGAGTTAGAACTAGTCGAGAATCCAGACGAGATAATATCCTCGGTGTACTGATTCCAGAACCCAACGCATTCGATCGCCAACGGATCGTCGACGACTGGAGCGTTGTTTGCACGGGCGATTTCTACAATAAATGGGTGCAAGGCTGTTTCTGAAAAGTCCTCATTGCAATATGTCATCACGAGCTCGGCCAGCGCTAAAAACTTCTCGTCATCGGCAAAATCGGCCGGAACGCTCGGATATGCCGCTGTCAGTGACTGGAGTGCTCTGCTCAACTGCATCTTCGTTTCCGGTGGCCACAAACGGGACTCATAACTGTAGAGATTGTCAGTACACCGGATGACTGCCACACATAAGTCGTCTGCCCCATAGAAGCTGTGCGTCATGAGGTTTACGAGATCGCCGAGGGCTGGCTTAAATTGATCGAGGAAAGTCATTGTCCACACCTCGAAGGTCTTCACCGCGCGCTCGTTCGCCAGTCCGCCATTAGCCAACAGCTCCAACACGATTTGCGAGACCTGGGGCACGAGTTTGGCCCTGAGGTTTGCAGGGGGCAGCTCGGAGTCCTCCACAAGACTGTCGAGGAAGTCATAGCAGAGTGGCGAGCCGGTGCCAACGACTGTAAGAATACTGGCCACGCCCTCGGGCCAGTCAGAGTTCAAGAACATTTTTGTCAGCACGGAAAGAATTTTTCGCGAGACAAAGAGCGGCGATCCACGGGATATCACCTGCTTTAGAGCATCCAGAACCTGACTGCGCTGTGCTGCAAGCGGCGGCAGGTCTGTGCCGGCCTTGAGCTTGACCATCAGCGTCTGGGCCCCGAGGAACTGCGTGTTCGCATTCGCCGAGGCGAGCATAACGCCCGCAAGCTCCCAGCCGCTTTCGGATTTCTGGACTTGTTGCAGCTCGCGCTGGGCCTGCTCGACGACGCCAGGGGCCACGCCGGGCTGGTACAGAACCGCCACAAGCTGCTCAATCCGGTCCATACTGGTAGGGCTAGGTCGGTTGGATTGATGAAGGCTAGCTGCCGGTGTGGCCGAAGCTGGCGCTTAAACAGATTGGGACCGCCAGGCTAAGCAAGGTCTAATGCCGATGTATTATATGTAAATAAAAATAACCACAGCGGTTTGTGGTGTGATATCTCCAGGAGGGTAGGGAAGGTCGTGTCTTGGCAGTAGGTGTGTGTTTCATACCCCGCTATGGTTCTGCACAAGCTGCGGGCACTCATTGCGCAACATGGCCTCGGTTATTACCTTGTTTTGACCGGGGACGACCACAATTCGGAGTACGTGAGCCCCAGTGACAAGCGGCGCGCGTTCATCACGGAATTCACCGGCTCGGCCGGCACAGCTGTCATTGGCGCCGACTACGCTGAGTTGGCGACCGACGGCCGGTACTGGCTTCAAGCGGATGCGCAACTGCCCCCCGGGTGGGCTCTCCGGAAGGAGGGTGCTCCGCGCGTCGTCCCCTGGCTGCGGGCCGTGGCTGCGCGGGCCCGCGCCGAAGAAGCGCCCATTGGCGTTGACCCGCGCCTCATCACGTATGCCGACGCTCAGTCACTCAAGGAGGCTGGTGCCGACTTGCGGGCTGTGGAGCCGAACCTCGTCGATCTCGTGTGGACCAATCGGCCCGTGCGGGCGCGTGAGCCTGTTTATGAACTTGAGACCCAGTACACGGGACGGAAGAGTCAGCTGAAGATCGCTGATCTGCGCCACGATTTGAGGAAGCAGCGCGCGGATGCAATTGTGCTCACGGCCCTTGACGACGTGGCCTGGCTGCTCAACATGCGCGGCTCGGACATCGAATACAACCCAGTGTTTCGGGCATTTTTGCTGGTCACCCACCATGACGTGAAGCTCTACATTGACTCGGACCGCGATATGCCCACGGAAGCACTGGTTGAGTCCGGCATTGCTGTGCGGCCGCACGACGAGATCTACGCTGATGTGGCCACACTTGCGCGCGACGCCACCGTGTGGGTGCCCCAGGGCTCCTCGTGGGCCATGGCGCTGGCTGCGGGTGACTCTGCGCTGCTGGACCGTCCCTCGCCCGTGCAGCTGGCGAAGTCTATCAAAAACAGCGTTGAATTGGAGGGTGCCCGCAAGGCCCAAGTGTACTGCGGCGTGTCCCTAGTTGAGCAGCTCAGCTGGCTTCAGGCCGAGGTTCGCGCTGGGCGGAACGTTTCTGAGTACGAAGCAGCCGAGAAACTGCTCGAGATTCGGCGAAAACTGCCCCAATTCAAATATCTGAGTTTCGAAACGATCTCAAGCTCTGGTCCCTCGGCAGCAGTGATCCATTATAGCCCGCCCAAGGAAGGAAGCCGGCTCTTAAGCAAGCGCGATGTGTACCTTCTGGACTCGGGCTCGCACTTTTTGTTCGGGACCACGGATACAACGCGGACGGCGTGGTTCGACACGGAACCGCCACCGGGCGAAATTTCAGAGGCCTATACGCTGGTGCTCAAGGGCCATATTGCGCTAGCAGTGGCCATTTTCCCTGACGGGACCCCTGGCTCGAAGTTGGACATGCTGGCGCGCCAGTTCTTGTGGAAGTATGGACTCAACTACATCCACGGCACGGGCCACGGTGTGGGCTCGTTTTTGAACGTCCATGAGGGCCCCGCGAGCATCTCAATGCACTCGCACGAGCCCGTTCACGAGGGCTTTCTGTTGAGTAACGAGCCGGGCTTCTATAAGGATGGGCACTTCGGAATCCGAATCGAGAGCCTTTTGGCGGCGACACGGTCCAACCCGAAGTACGCGTCCAGCGTCAGCTTCCTCGAGTTCGAAACTATCACAATCGTACCGTTCGACCGTAACCTCATTGACCCTTCGCTGCTTACACCCGAGGAGCTGGCGTGGATCAACGCTTACCACGAAATGTGCCGCGAAAAGCTTACGCCCCTCGTTTCAGACACTGGTCGCGCATATCTAGAGTACCACACGGCGCCTATAATGAATAACGACTAAATACGTAACCACTTTTTTTTCTTTACCTGGAGCGCCAGACTGTCTGAATTACCTATGTGAGTGCTAATTTTGAGGCGTATATTTAGTTAAGGGTTGCCATGGCGCTGTTCGCCAAGCGCCGGACGCAATCGCATGCCCCAAGCCGGCAGCAGAGCGAGCCTAATGCAAAAAAGGTCAAGAAGGCTACCGAAACAGGCGAAGATGAGCTGCCTACTGAGCGCCGGCGCCAACCGGGCGAAGATCGGCTAGGCAAGGACGAGCCTGGTGAAGTCGAGCTGAAAAAGGACCAGGACGAACCCAGTGAGAACCAATCGGGCAGTATAAAACCTGAGAAGCCTCACGGAGAGCCCGAAAAGACCCACAGAGCGGAAACTGGGTGCAAACGTACAGGAAACGCCCTGGCGCATCCAACGATCCGCGCGAGTCACCAAATGGACTACCAGCGCGATCTCTGCACGCAATTCCTCAAAACAGGGAGGTGCCGCTACGGCGATTCTTGCAAATTCTTGCACGAGCGCGAGTCCATCGTTGAGCAAGCTCCGAAACGGACTGGGAAACCAGAGCCTCCCAAGCAGGAAGGGTGCGCGATATGCGGAGAACGCGAACTGAAGGACCCCGTTCGGCCGCAGTGCAAGCACGTTTGCTGCCAATTGTGCTTCATCGACGCATCAAAGTCCCGCAAAAAATGCGGGGTTTGCGGAAAGACCCTGCAGGGCTCGGCAGACTATATATAGTGCCTGCGCCCATCGGGCTAGGTATGCGAGTCGAAAGTCTAGACGAGGAGGTTGGCGCTGTGCGCAGCTATGAGCAACTCCTGAAATCCTGGGAACGCACTGCCATTGACCATGTTGACATTGAAACACTGGAGAACGAGGTGCTCCACTGCGAAATCGTCGAAGGCGCCTGGGTTGTCGCCGGCGAAGAGTTCCCCACAATTGAAGCGCTTTTGCAATCAAAATCCAAGAAGTTCGAGGTTCTGTGGAACGCAGAGCTTTGTCGACGGCTCAAAGGCCTGCAGAAGGCGGAAGCGCAGTGACCTTAGGCCGTTTGACCGTGAACAGGGGTCTGTAACGAATCTCTTCTCAAAGATAGCATTTATTCTATTATAGCATTACGTACCGCAACTCAAGCCATCTTTACTCTGTTTGGATTCTGTTCGGTACTTCTCTTTAAGATCTATGTTTTTTTTTTTCGCGTTCTGGTTTCGATCCGACTCCGCCCTTACCTTCTAAACATGATGGATCTCGTGAGTCTCACCGTGTTCCTGACGGCAGTCGCTTTTGTGGCGCTGTACCTCACGCTGAAATATCTGCGGGTACAGCTGCGCGAGCCAAAGAAGGGCCAGTTCGAGGCCGTGGCGCTCGCGTACAAGAACAAGGCCGCGATCCCGCCGGCGTTCAAGACGCCGCAGCTGCGCCGCCAGCTCATTCTCGGTAGCACCCGGCCGGCTGAGCTCACGAATTTGCTCGATATGCGCGTGCGTACGTTCAACCCCAGCACTGAGAAGAAGCCGCTGATCTACGGGTTCCTGCACCCGAACGCCGCTAAGGGCGGCGGCGGCGAGCGCGTGCTGTGGGCCGCCGTTAAACAGCTTATGACTGCTGACAAGAGTGCTGTGGCCGCGATCTACTTCGGTGCGCAGCCCGAGCTGACGCCGGCGTCCATGCTGAAACTCGTTGCCGACCGGTACCATATTGAGTTCTCGGCAGAGGAAACGAACCGCATTGTGCTGATCGCACTCACTCAGGCCTGGCTCGTGGACCCGAACACCTACCTCATGCTCACGCTGATCAGCCAGGCCGTCGGCATGGCTGTGCTCGGCTACGAGGCCGTGTCCAACCTGATGCCGGACGTGCTCGTCGACACCACGGGCCTCGCGTTCAGCTACCCCATCGTCTCGTGGTTTGCAAAGATCCCGATTATTGCTTATGTTCACTACCCGTTCGTCCAGACCGAGATGCTCCAGGCGATCCGCGCCCAGGGCTTGGCGCACCCGAAGCGCCTCGGTAAGTACCTCTACTACAAGATGCTGACGTCCGCTTACCGATGGGCAGGCTCCTTCGCCACTGTTGGTGCGACGAACTCCACGTGGACAAAGCAGCACCTCGGCTGGAAGCAGGCAAAGGAGTTCAAGATCGTGTACCCGCCGTCGGCCGTCCAGGACTTCCCCGATCCAGCCACGCTCAAGACCCCCGACGGCAAGCCCGTGAAACGTGCCCCAGCAATTGTGTATCTCGCGCAGTTCCGGCCCGAGAAGCGCCACGACTTGGCAATCACTGCCTTCGCGAAAACGTTGGGACTCGCTAAGAAGGACCATTCCATCCCGAGCGCGAACCGCAAGCCGCACCTCATTCTGCTGGGCTCGGTGCGCGACGAGGTGGACGCGCTGTACGTGCATTCCCTGCGCCGGCTCGCGGCCACTGTCGGACTCACAGAGTCTGAATACACGATTGTAGAAAATGCTCCCTGGGGCGCCATCACGAAGATCATGGAGTCCGCCCTCATCGGCATAAACGCCATGTGGAACGAGCATTTCGGCATGGGTGTCGTGGAAAACATGGCAGCCGGACTCATCCCCGTCGTTCACGCCAGCGCGGGACCCTACCTGGACATCGTGCGCGACGCGGAGGGCGCTCCCGGATTCTTCTTCCGGTCGAAGCGTGATCCGGATGGTTTGGGTCTGCAGGGATTCCCGACATTCAGCACGGCGCTTTTGTCGGCGCTCCGACTCTCGGACTCCGAGCAGGCGCGGTACCGCGAGCGTGCGTACCGCGCCTCGCAGCGGTTCAGCGATGGCGCCTTTGCTGAGGCGTGGGGCCGCGAAATGGAGACCGTTACTGCTCTTGTGCCCCAGTTCCGCCAGCAGCGCAAGAGTTTGAAGTTGTTCGATTAAAGGATTACATGTACTAGACAGATGCGTATAAATAAAAAAAATAACAGAATTAAACCTTCCTGTCGTCCTCGACGTCGCTGACCTCGCTGTCGCTTTCAAGCACCGACTTAGTCGGCGCGAGCGGCTTCTCGCCAATCGTCGTGGCCTTCAACCGGCTTGTCGGCTCATCCTCAGGATTGACGCCGTAGAACGAGGCCAGGCTCTGCGGCTTCGAGCCCGAGAGCAGCGCCGACAGATCGCGGCGCCAATTGGAAACCACCTTGGCCCGGAACACCCAATTGTGCATCTTGCCGGAGCTTGAGCCGTGCTGGCGCGCGCGGATCACGAATTGGTTGTCATTGATCGCCTTGTGTTCATCGAGCAACTGCGCGCCCATAAGATCGATGGACCACACGGGCTGGTTATGGCGCATCTCGATCAGACTGAGCGGAGTCAGCACGTACTCGCTAGCCGAGTACGTCTTCAAAATCCGCGAGCGGCGCTCGAGCATACCGGCACGAATAGACTTGGCATAGCGCGAGTTTTCCTTCGGGTAGTCAAGCTCTGCCGACTTGTGCACGAACGTCTGGGGCGACTCGCTCGACTGCAGCCAGTGCTTGTACTCGCTGAGCTTCGGCTCGTTCACAAAAACCTTGCTAACCTGGCGAGCGCCGTTGGCGATAATATGGCCATTACCCTCGGCCATGTCCGTGTACTGCTTCAAGATCGACTGCAGGCGCTCCACAACCGTGCCGTCAAGACGCTTTGCAACATCCTGAACGTGGTTCGCCGACCCAGAGGACGAGTGCTTGCGCAGAGAAGCGTCGATCTGCTTATCGAGCGCCATACGAATAAGAACGGGGTCCGTGGCGGGCTGCTTACCGGCCTCAGCAGTCTTCACAGCCGCCTCGAAAGTTTGGATGGTCTGCTCCAACTTGGAGTCAAGACCAGCCGGAGTAGTTGTCGACGGGGTGACACCCGTGCCACTGAAATCTTCAATGTTCCGCTCCAAGTCCTTCTTGAGCGAAGCAAGGTCCACGAGCAGCTTCGTTTTGATGACCGTGCTCGCGTCGTCGGCGCACTTGCCATCGGGAAGGTTCAGATCCCACCACAAACTCGCGAACAGATCCTTGATGCCGCCAGAGCCCCGCGGCGCGAATTGATCACCGAGATCCGCAGGCTGCGGCATCTCGCGACTGATCCGACCGGTGGCCTCGGAAATCCAGTCATAGCGCTGGGCGGCGGCCGTCAAGTAAGTATCAAGGGTCTCAATCACCTGAATCCAGGCTTTGCAACGGTTTACCAGTGCAGGGGTGAGGTCGCTACTCATTATTTGGGGGTGTGTACGGCTGACGTGGGATATTTATACACAAAAGGGCAAAAAAAATTGTCGTGCACCAGGGCGAGGGAAACTGCAAAGATATCCCTGCGCCCATCGAAAAATGCGTTTAAAAGAGAGAAAAAAAACTGGCGTCGATTCCGGCGTGCTGTGATAATAGAGAGTATTGCAGGAGAGCAAAAATTACTTAAAATGCGGACCAAATCAACTTGGTGCGTATTTGCGTCCTTGAGTTTGTATAGCCTCTATGCTCAATTGAGGTGCCTGGGCACTATCTACATATTTTGGTGACGTAGGGTAGATTTTCAACCCTAATCACGTGCCGCAACTTTCTGCACCTCTCAACGGCGACAATGATAGTGGCAATGCCCGTTCGATGAGTCACCTGAGATAAGGAACTGCGAGATATAGTCTATACGTGAACGAGATCTAGTTACAGAGTAACGGCCTGTACGGCCACATCATAGCTTAGGAATTCTAACCGTTTTTGAAATATAAGCGCACCCATGTAGGAAGAACACAAGAGAAAACGGATGCAGCTCATAAACCTCGCCGGCAAACCATAATCCGCCGGGCAGGTTGGCGAATATTCTGCCCGAGTGCACGAGCCAGCCCATCAAACCGACCAGACCCAGCGAGCTCGGAATAGGAATCCCTTCGAAGAACTGGACCTTCGCCTGGCCCTTGGACAAAATGGCGGCTGTCACATTGAAGCGCGCGAGCCGCAGCAGCCCGCACAAAACGAAGAAACTGAGAATCAGCAGGTCAAGCGTCGACTGCAGACCCAGAGTGAACGCAATAGTGGCTGGCGCGACCCCGAACGAGACAAGGTCGGCCAGAGAGTCCAGCTCTTTGCCCAAAAGACTCGATTTGCCCTGCCAGCGAGCAACCCGACCGTCAAAGACGTCAAAGAAAAACCCAGCGAACGTGAACATCATCGCACGGTAAGTGTACTTCTCAAGATGGTACGAATGTGTGATATAGCGGGCGCTACTGATGATCGAGTTGAAGCCACAGTAGCAGTTCAGCATCGTAATCCAGTCGGCCCATTCCAGCTGGCGAATCATACTCAAATGACGGTGATCCTCGACATACGCCCTTTGCTCGGGCTCGGCAGGCGGCGGCGGCGAGGGGCTCGGCGAAAAGAAGGACGAACGTCTTCTCGTTATCTTCGGTGCTCTTCCGCGCTCAGACATTTGGTCTTCGTGTTGAAAATTTTTTTTTTTTTGGTTGTATCAGTGTACGTTATCCAAGATTTCCCGTCCGGCAGAAAATTGCTTGGCTGGAGCTTTCAACAAACCAGATGTGTGGTGCAGCAAGCTTCGACTGTGTAACGTGCACGCGCGGCTTGAGGAGTTAAGACACTGCCACTGCCACTGCCATGTGTGCATGTGTAAGATAACATGTGATCCATTACTAACTGTGACAGCTAAGACTTAGCTAAAAGGGTAAGGATGGAATTATAGCCTGCGCGCACCTGTCCCCGCCTACAGAGAGCGCACTTTATTTTATATAAAGATTTCATAGCTGTCCTCTGTAACGAAAACATTGATAATGCTACTTCGTCAGGTAAGAATTCAATTTGAAACCCTCATATGGCAAAGAAGGCATTCACTATTTTCTAGACTTACCAAAAGAAGCAGATAGTAGAATACCAGTGATACTATACCTTACTAGAAATAAATTTTGGAGAGCACAGTTGCAACCTTTGGAACCGCCAATACGGTAGAACTTGAGTAGAGGATTGCGACTTCTCATTTCCTTCCCCGCATTAGTAATTACAAAGGACTGGGGTTTGAGAGCATGATTTCTCTCGTAGTGTATGCGAAATCCTCCCGAGATGGAAAGAGTACGTAAATTATGGTGCTGGCATTAGTCTAAAATTCAACAACCGTTCCAAATTTGCATAATTAGAAAAGTCAGCGCGGAATAACGTAAATTTTTTCTCCCAGTTGAGGTCCCATCTTCCTTTGTAGCAATAGTACCTAGCCTCTCGTCAACTTGACGACTTATTTCCCTTACAATGACACCCTAAACCTGACATGCTCGAGAGACTGCGCCTCTAGATGTTGAACCGAATACTCTCGTGGAAGGAATGTGATTACCTAACTTCAATCCGGTTGGTTTTATCTATTAAGGCCAGCATCATAAAAATAGATACACTTGTCAATGGCGAAGAATAAGCCACCCGCTCCAATTTAGCTTGTTTCATAACCCTTTCCCATATACGTCATTGTCCGGGGAAGGGCTAGGTCGACTCTAAAAATACACATATCCACATGGGCTATATATACGCCACTGCATTCGAAAGAATTCCTCATTGCAAATGTTTTCCTCTATCGTACTTTCTTCTCTTGGCATCGCTGCTGCTCAGCAGAATGCTGGTAGCGCCACTATCTTGCCCATTGACAACTATAGCACTATCACTGGCAGTGCCACTATTATGCCCATTGAAAGCTCTAGCAGAAGCCTTACTGGTAGCTTTTCTATCTTACCCATTGACAACTCTAGTAGCACCACCGCTAGCGCCTCTCTTCTGCCAATTGAAAGCTCTAGCAGCCCTACTGGTAGCTATTCTATCTTGCCCATTGACAACTCTAGTAGCACCACCGCTAGCGCCACTCTTCTGCCCACTACCAACGCGACTAGCCCGGCGACTATCGGAAATACTACCACCACCATTGATACCACGAAGTATACTACAATCCCGTGTCCTAGTCCAACAACCTTCACTTACGGTCCCTCGACTTATACAGTAACCGAGGCTACTACCCTCACAGTTGAGGACTGCAGCTGCAGTGCTAGTGGAGTTCCTTCTGAGACTTCGGGAGCACCTTCTGTTTCCAGTGGTGGCCCTCAAACTACCTCACCTGCTTTAGCTGATGGCGCCCCTAAACTTGCTGTTGGTGGTGTTGCTGGCTTGGCTGCTCTTGCGCTATTCCTTTGAGTACAAATATGTGAATCATAGCTATACAATTATAATTGACACGCTTTCTTTTATTGTAATATTCTGGTCTTGTTCATCATTGACCATGCTTTTCACTGAAATCTGTGACTTATATAACTATGGTAGGTAGGTACATATTTATAATCAAAGTGTCTCCTGAGAGAGTTTTTTGAGAGTGACAGATTTCGGTCGCTCAATAGGAAGGCCGAAGATACGGTCCCAGATCAGTTGTGTCAATGGACCAATTGCACGAGAAACACCAAACATAACGGTGTAGTACTTAGTTTCAGTGATTCCGTAATGGTGGAACAGCACTCCCGAGCCCGAATCCACATTCGGGAAAGGATTAGCCGTCTTACCGTGCTCAGTGAGAACTGCCGGTGCCGTCTCCGAAATGGTTCGCACAAGTTGGTAAACAGGATCAGCTGCAATGTCAGGGTTTGAATCAGCAAACTTGACTAGAGCTGCAAATCTCGGATCAGGGCGACGCAAAACTGCATGGCCATAGCCAGGGATTACACGTCCTGAGTTCAGAATCGACCAAAGGTGCTTGACAACGTCTTCCTTCGTGTAGTGTTCTGGCAGTGACTTCTTCATTTCAAGCACAAATCTCAAAACCTCTTGAGCAGCAAGTCCATGCAACGGTCCAGCAAGTCCCGAAAGACCAGCAGAGTATGCTAAGAAAGGATCAGAAAGAGCAGATCCCACAAGATGAGTAGAATGGGCACTGACATTTCCTCCCTCGTGGTCACCATGCAGAGCCGTGTAAAGGCGCAGAAGGTTCACGAATCCTTCATTATCGCCGTAGCCAAGCATATTGGCATAATTCAAGCTCCAATCAGCCTTGCTGTCCAATTTTCCGGGAAGATCACCGCCACCTTTATAAGTGTTTTGGTAAATCCTGGCCGCCACGGCAGGCAATTTGGCGAGAAGAGTCAAAACATCATCGAAGGTGTACTCCCAATACTCAGACTTCGGGATTCCTCGCTCATAAGCCTTGGCAAATGTCGATTCGTTATTCAAAGCTGCGACAGCGGCAGTGAATTGCGACATAGGATGAGTCTGGGGAGCAAGGCTATCAAGCAAGTTGGTAACATACTCCGGCAACTCTCCCCGCTCCGCAAGAAGTGCTGAAAGCTCATCAGTTTGCTCCTGAGTGGGGACATTGCCGGTGAGAAGAAACCAAAACATTGCTTCTGGCAACATCTCACCCTTGCCATTGTGTTTCGGAAGGATCTCCTGACATTCAGCGATGGTTTTCCCATGAAATGTGATTCCAGTGTTGGCATCGAGCTCAGATCCTTCCCAGATAATTGAGCGAAGGCCACGCATGCCTCCTATGACATTGGACACTTCCACATTGCCAATCGGTTTTGGTTTTTCTGATTTTAGCTTCTTTAGTAGTTCAATCTTGGCCGGGGCTACGGCAGCGAGCTGTGATTTAAGAGTTGAGGTGTATCGAACACCAAGTTGACGAATTGCAGGAGTTTGAAGCATTGTAGAATTCATGAGAATCTAGCCAAATTTATATATCCACCGATTTAGGGCAGGGAATTACCTACCGCCAGATAGATTATCTTGTGGGGTAAATGTGGGGCACTTGCGGGGCTGATCCGATCTTAGACCCGAAACTATTAGCGGGCGGGAAAATAAATCCACAAACAGTATGTTTTCAGATTTGTTGGAGCTAGAACCTGATCAATGCATTTAGAAAAGTATCTCGTGTGTGGTTGCGGCCAGAGTTTCTAAGTACTACCTACTACTTATTTAGTATAGAGATCAACGTACGAGTCAACATCCATGCCCTCCATGTTGTCTTCACTGGCCTTTTGGATTGCGCTGACTTCAGCATCCGGCAAGAGCTCTCGCAGATGACGGTCAAATTTTTGCAGAAGAAGTGGGATACCCTCCTCACGGCGTCTTCTGTGACCAATTGGATACTCTACCTCGACCTCGTCGAGAACTGTACCATCCTTCAAGGTGACCTGCAGGGCGTTTCCAATCGATCGCTTATCAGGAGCATGATACTCAGTTGAGAATCGAGCGTCTTCAACACACTCCATCTTAGACCGCAATTCATCAATTCGAGGGTCAGAGGCAACCTTGTCGTGATAATCATCCGCGACTAAAGATCCCTTGATCAGAGGAACGGCCACCATATACTGAATACAGTGATCGCGGTCAGCATAGTTGTAAAGAGGACCCTTCTTATCGATGATACGAATTGCAGCCTCCTGAGTGCGAATGCGAATGTGCTTAATGTCATCCGTAGTCTTGCCAAGTTCCTGAAGCTTCTTGTGCACTGTCACGGCTGCCTCAACTGCTGTCTGAGCGTGGAACTCAGCGGGGAAAGAGATCTTAAAGAGAACATTCTCCATGATATACGAACCATAATCGCGCTGGAATTTGAAGGGTTGACCCTTGAACAAGACATCATAGAAACCCCAGGTCTTGGCCGTGAGCACACTAGGCATACCACCTTCGCCTCCCTTCACTAAAAGGGCGAGATGTACAGCACGCATGCAGGCATCACCAGCAGCCCAAGACTTACGACTCATCGTGTTCGGCGCGTGACGATACGTACGCATAGCCTGGCCATCCACAAATGCATGCGAGATAGCTGCCATTGTCTGTTCACGGGACAAACCGAGCATCTTAGAAATGACCGCTGTGGAAGCAACCTTGACGAGAATGACATGGTCAATGCCTACCCGGTTGAAAGAGTTTTCCAGAGCAATACATCCTTGAATCTCATGGGCTTTGATCATACACTCCAGGATGTCCTTAATCTTGAACACGTGACCCTCCTTACCGCCGGTGGATTTTGCAAGTCGTGTTTGCCAGTCCGCGATGGAAAGAATCGCACCAAGAGCGTCACTCGGATGGAACCATTCTTTCATAAGACCAGTATCGTTGAAGTCAAGGAAACGAACGAGTGTTCCAATCGAATATGCACCTCGAAGTGGCTCATGAACATGATCGGTGCCAGGAACGCGCACACCATTCGGGACAGTCATTCCTGAAACAATCGGTTTAACAAGCTGTTGAGCTTGAGGATACTTCAGAGCTCCAAATGCGCATCCCAGGGAATCCAAAAGACATAGGCGTGCCGTTTTCCAGGCGACAGGACTCGTCACCTCGTAATCATGAACATAGTTTGCAATGTCAGCAATTACCTTATCATAAGAAGGTCGGGCATTGTCAGCGGCACCACTCATGTTTCGCACTGAGAGGCGTGAGATATTCAATTTTCGCAACATGTATTGAGATAAGGCAGATCGTCGCATTTATTATGCGCCAATGGAGAACACCCTTACCCACATAAGATGCGGGGTTGATTGCATTAAGTCTATCCATAGGTGGACAAGATTTCCGACTCTCGGAAGTATTGCGGGGTATTAAGTTGACATGTGTTCGATATTCAAATGAATCGCCTTATTGTTAAGAGAATGATAGTAGACACGTGGCTGTATATGAAGTAAATATCTTTTTCGACTGCGAAAAGGGTGGAAATATTTTCGATAAGAACGTCTTCCTCATCACTGTTTGGATGGGTTTCATAATTCCATCAGAACAATTGCCAGATGTTTAGAGCTTAACACAGAGTAAATAAATGAGCGAACTACGGATATCCTGAAACACCTGTGACGGGAATGAGTCCAAAATTTAACTACCATGTGCGTCTGATATCACGACCTGAAAAATTCTACCTTGAACAAGGCAGATATGTAGATTTTTCATCGCTACAAGTGTCAATAGAGAGAAACATTCTGCAGCAGTAATAAAATATTTGAATACTGTTTTCAGGCAAATCTGGGTGTCGACACTGAGGTTGAAAATATTTCACATAGAGAGTATTAAAAGCTATTTTCAGTGGAGTCTTGCCCAATCGCGGAGGTGGAGGAGGAGCCTGACATAACAGAGGACTGCACGAGATCGTAGTAGTTAGCACCAGACCATTTCTGATGGGTCAGCATATCACAGCCCGTGCGTTTCTCCTCGGACTGGATCTGATCCACATATGCCTTCATTCCTTCCGTACGGAATGCCTTACTCAGTTTCCAGGTAGCAAGAGCATTGCTGTGCAGTCCGGCCAGGGAAACAAGCTGGAGAACAAACCCACTCTTCGCCAATTCCCAAATGAAATCTTTCATGTCTTGCTCTGAAAATCCCTCGGCAAGCCAATTGAATGAAGGCGAGAGATTATAAACAAGCCACTTATCCGGATATTTCTCATGGATTTTAGCGGCAAAAGACTTGGCTTGCTCAAGATCAGGCCGCTTCGTTTCGAGCCATAGCATATCAGCATATGGGGCGAATTCAAGCGTGCGCTTGAGAGCTGGCTCCATTCCATTGCGTATGGGGTGATAACCTTCTCTTGTGCGAGGTGCATCCCAGTTGAAGTATAAGTCATAGCCCAGTATACTCTTAGCGACCTTTCTCGCATCATAGTTCGATTTCCCCTTTGCCGCGCGTAAGTACTCTTCGTACTTATCAGCCATACCCTTATCAGTCAAAGCGGCTAAGACTGCTTCATCGTAAGTGACAAGCTTGTGCTTTTTCATCCATTCAGCCTCGAGACGATTGACTTCGTCATTACCAGCTCCTCTATTCTCAGCATCAATTAATACATCCATCAAAGGCCTCACTGGTTCCGTTACACCCAGTATATACTCCTGATCACCCGGGTCCACACTTGAAGATAACAAGTTTGCGGATTCAGAATCAGTGCGAGCAATTATGAGATTGGAAGTACCCATAATATCCCATTGAAACCTTGTGGCGAGCAGTCGAGATATGTGTTGCTGAGTGGGAACCAAGACTTTTCCAGCTAGGTGACCACACTTCTTTCCGCCATGGAGTTGATCTTCTATGTGAATTGCTGCGGCTCCGCGTTCTGCGAATAGTTTAGCAAGCTTCATCACAGATCCTATACCTCCGTGACCAGTGTCGGCATCCGCAATAATTGGTCTCAGGTAATCAATTCTTTGACGCTCCGATCTCTGTTCATCAGAAAATTGCGTCCATTCTAGCCATGACTTTCGGTCGTGAAGCTGTTGGGCTTTAAAAAGACGTTCAACTTGATTCGGAACAGTATCGTAAGGATAATCGCCAAAGTCTGGGCTGACTTCATTAGTCGTTGTGAGCATGCTCGAACAGGCCCAACCAGAAATGTAGGTTACCTCTTGATTAGCTGCACTCTCTGCCATTTGAACCGGATCAACGGAGCCAATTGTGTGGACAGGTGAACGCTCGCGGAAGCGTTGTGAAAATAAATCAAAGAGCTTCTTAGCCTGCACATCAGATGGATAGCTCTGTACGAGAGTGCCTCGAAGCTTCGCAATTTTAGCAGCATCCCAAGTGCGTTTTATACCTCTGAAACGGTCACTAGCGAAGAAACGCTCAATTTCTCCCGTTTGACTGGTGAGAAATTTGATCTCCTCTGCTGGAGTAGGAGGCGGGAATTTGGATATTGTTGATGCGAAGCGCTTCATTACATATATAAAAACGAATTTCTGATTCTTAAATATACAATCATAATAATGCGGGGATATGCGGGGTAGCGAAGTTCGGTATTATTAATAAGTAATCACGTTACCAATTGATACTGGCCATAAACCGCCGACCAGTAGATGAAGTGCGGGTGAACCCTTCTTTCTGCCCTGGACCCCTTGTCCCAGCAGTGAACTGAGCCTATCATTCCAGCCTTCATGGATATATATTCGTAGGCTCAATGAGAAGCCTTGCAATATTTGTATACGACTAAATCGATATATTAATTTCGAATCAGAGCATCTTTATTGGCCGTTAGCACTCTCATTGACGTAAAAGCATAATAATGATTTTCTGGTGATAATGTGACCGCTTATCTTTTTACGCGTGATGATCTTGCCTCTGTCTTATAGGTCTTCTGAATGCGAGGCTGTGGTCAGGTGTTCGTGGCAAGGTAAGTAGGGTGAGTACCGTTGACCCGAGTAAGATATCCAACCTACTCGGTCAGGCATCATAAATATTCACAAAATTCACAACGCACCTTTGAGTGCCTCAAATTTATCTCAATATAACGCGCAACTGCAAAGGTGAAAACCTATTAGTCTTCAACCGACTCTAATTGTGTATATTGTCGCATTTGCAATAATGATCTGAGAGCTTGGACATCAATTGACGGAGATCTGAAATTATAGGGTACCTTAGTTGTGAACTCGGTTCTGGAGAATATATAAAGGCCGGAGAATTCCCTCAATTGTATATAACAACAATGATCTCTACTACTTCTTCTGCTACTCGTACTCAACTTAGCGACAACACTACTCGTGTCGTGCCTATTGAACAAAATGCTGCTTCTTCTTTGATGAACCAAGACTGGAATGAGTTTGAATTCAAACCCATTCGCGAGTCCACTGTCTCGCGCGCTATGACTCACCGCTACTTCCACGATCTTGATAAGTATGCCGAGTCGGACGTAGTCATTATCGGTGCCGGCTCCTGTGGCCTCTCTACTGCTTTCGTCTTGGCTTCGGCTCGCCCTGATCTGAAGATTGCCATTGTTGAGGCTAACGTAGCACCTGGTGGTGGTGCCCACCTCGGTGGACAATTGTTCAGCGCAATGGTTTTGCGCAAGCCCGCCGACGACTTTCTGAATGCACTCGGTGTTCCGTACGAAGATGAAGGCGACTACGTTGTCGTTAAGCACGCTGCCTACTTCACCACCACTTTGCTTAGCAAGGTCTTGGCTTTCCCGAATGTGAAGTTATTCAACGCAACTGCTGTTGAAGATCTTCTGACGAAGAAGGATGAGCACACCGGTGAGGTCTATGTTGCTGGTGTTGTTGTGAACTGGACTCTAGTCTCCCTCAACCATGACAAGATGAGTTGTATGGACCCGAACACGATCAACTCCCGTCTTGTAATCTCCACTTGCGGTCATGATGGTCCCATGGGTGCCTTTGCCGTTAAGCGTCTCAATGAGCTTGGTGTTGTCAAGCTGGAGGGCATGCGCGGCCTTGACATGCAGCGGGCTGAAGGTGCCATCGTTCGCGAAACCCGTGAAGTCGCCAGGGGTGTTGTCGTCGGTGGCATGGAGCTTGCAGAGCTTGATGGACACTCGCGCATGGGCCCCACTTTCGGTGCTATGGCAATGTCTGGTGTTAAAGCGGCTCACGAGGCTCTCCGGGCTCTTTCCCACTGAGTTATGTGCTGAAGCACTCTGGATATCGATCTTTCTCGTCATTATACAGATAAGTATATATCTCTTATAGCTAAGAAAGACTTTCAACTTGCCTTGCTTCTGTATTTTATTCTACATTGATTGTACGGCCCCAATGTCAACCCAAGGTCTCTACCATCGCGGGGTATATCTCTGAACTCACCGATAAGAGGACCAAGGCAAGTTTAACTCGTAGCTGAACAGTAGCGATACATAAAATACAATATATTGGCCCAACTATGCTAGTTTAGAGACTAGCTTATGTTCAAAATAGAATCATTTAGCCCTCTTCTTTCCAAGTTTCATCCCACGAGAGGCACAAAGACTGTTGGGATCATTACTAACATGGGAGGGTCGTAGTCCAGCTAAGTGAGAGGAAAAGCTCATCGATTAAGATATGTATTGAAACAACGTTGCATTGTTCGGCTCGATTAAATCTTGGGAAAGTAATAGAGAGTATCAAGCTGATCTATATTTTAATGGCCTACATTACAGAGTAGCAGCTGCAGTACCTAGGTCTGCAATCTCAAATTTCAGCAAGCAGAAGGTCGTCAGCCCAGAGAGAATTTCCAAAAATTTCGCTTGCTATACAATCTTGGCGTGTTACTATGTAGTATCACCAACTATACTAGAAGAAGAGTTAATTAGCAAAGCAGCAGCACAGCTCAACGTTATTTCTCTCATAGCATAATTTATTATATATATGTTTGTGTAGATTCATACGCCTGATCTTTATTATCTCATTGCTGACGTATATTCAATTGTAGATTACCGTTACGAACCCCATTCCGGAGGGGTAGGGCAACACGTTTTTCATCTGCATGAGCCCAATATCCTGAACGATGGAACTAGGTGGCGAAACAATTCTGGTTGTCAATATTTCGATAATTTGATTTACATTGCATAGAATACTCACTAAAGTTTTAAAGAAACAAGCCTATAAATCTCTCTGGGTCATCGTTCCTGGTTTCGAACGCGTATCTCTTGCGGCGCAACCCTTGAAAAATGACCACTTGCGAGAGAGCCACGACAAACACGACGTATTGTGGGCGTATATAGAGGTCCTCGTGACGTCAGTGCCCTAACCTCATATACTTGGGCAGAGATATATTCCGAGCGGGGTTTCGGCCAGCGCCATAGAAGAAGCTTGCCCCAATCACAAGAAATATACTAGAATGATTTCGGCCGGCTCGACATCTGCGAGTTTAGTCACTGCCGATAAGGATCTCTTTGAGAAGACAGCAAACTTCTACAAATCGCTGGGATTTTACCTCAACGCCGAGTGGAGTTCCCGAGACAGCGACTTTGCCAGTGTACCCAGTCGTAGCCAGGACAGCCTCCAGGAGGATGTGCTTGTGCTCGATGGAACTGAGAGCCACGAGTTGAGTGTCGTTTATCTGCGGCTTAGTCCGCTTGGCCCGAGTGGTCAGGCCAGCTTGGCTGAGCGCATGCGCCTTGTAGACGCTCACGAACACCACGACTGGCGTGGCCTTGCTTCGGGCATCGTTTTCCCTGTGAAGGAGATGCCTCGAGCCCTGATTTCCGACCATGAATCGGTCTTGAATCCGCGTCAACTGCACCCCAAGTTTGGCGAGCCCAGCATTGTATACACCGTGGATCCTCTGGGTAACCTCATTGGATTTTCAACTCTAAAGAACCGCGTGTCTACTCATACTGAGGCGCCAAAAATAGAGGGTTGTGAAACGGTGAATTCGTCAGATCCGAACTTCCACCAGCTGGAGTCCTTTGACACCATCGATAAGCTTGAGTTCCCGGCTTCGCCACCGATCACTGGCACCCCGCGCAAGCGCATTGCTGTGCTTACTAGCGGAGGTGACTCACCTGGTATGAATGCTGCCGTGCGTTCGGTCGTACGATATGGTATTTTCAAGAACTGCGAAGTCTTTGCCGTTCAGGAGGGCTATGCTGGTCTTATTAGCGACTCCATGAAGAAGATGGAATGGGACGATGTTCGCGGCTGGCTTTCGCATGGCGGTACTCTGATTGGCACCGCACGGTGTCTCGAGTTCCGCGAACGCGAGGGCCGCAAAACTGGTTGCTTCAATATGATTAAGAACGGTATTGATGCCCTTATCGTTATTGGTGGCGACGGGTCTCTCACGGGTGCGGACTTTTTGCGCAACGATTGGCCTAGTCTGGTGGACGACTTGTACAAGGACGGTCGTATCACCGCCGAACAAAAGGAGCGCCACGGACACCTCTACATCGCTGGCCTTGTCGGCTCGATCGACAACGACATGGCCATGACCGATGTGACTATCGGTGCTTACTCGAGTTTGGATCGTATTCACACCAATGTCGATTGGATCCAGGCCACTGCCTACTCGCACTCGCGTGCTTTTGTTGTCGAAGTGATGGGTCGCCACTGCGGCTGGCTCGCATTGATGGCCGCCATTTCGACCCGTGCTGACTATGTGTTCTTGCCGGAGAAGCCCCCCAAGGCTAGCTCATGGGCAGAGGACATGAACGAGGTTGTCATGCGCCACCGTAAGGCTGGGTCGCGTCGGATTATCGTCATTGTTGCTGAAGGTGCGATTGACGACGAGCTGAATGCGATCAAGGCCGAAGATGTCAAGGATAGCCTTACCAAGATTGGATTCGACACTCGTGTCACCACGTTTGGTCATGTTCAGCGTGGTGGTACTGCTGTTGCCATGGACCGCAGTCTGGCTACTATGCAGGGTGCTGAGGCAGTTGAGGCAATTCTTGATGCCACACCGGATACTCCCTCGCCAATGATCGGTATCCGTGAGAACAAGCTCGTGCGCGTAAGTCTGCTCGAGGCCGTGAAGGAGACCAAGGCGGCTGCTAAGGCTATTGAGTCCAAGGACTTCGTGGGAGCCAGAGCGTTGCGTGATACCGAGTTCAACGAGCATCTCCGTAACTACCTGACGATTTCTAAGTCTGATGTTAAGGGGGAGAGTACTGGTCGTCGCTATGGTATCATCTCTGTCGGTGCGCCCGCTGGCGGTATGAACCAGGCGGTTGCTGCTGCGGCATCCTACTGTCTTACCAAGGGTCACTCTCCGGTGGCCATTCACAACGGCTGGTCGGGTCTTTCTCGCCATGAAAGCTTCAAGGAGATCACCTGGCAAGATATTATGATCATGTACTCGCGTGGTGGTGTTGAGATTGGTACAAACCGAACACTCCCCGATTGCGACTACGGTATGATCGCGTACTATCTTGGCAAACACAACATTGATGGTCTTATCATTGTTGGTGGCTTCGAGGCATTCAAGAGTTTGCAAATGTTGCACAGCGCTCGCAAGACATACCCTTCATTCCGCATTCCCATGGTATGCTTGCCTGCGACCATCTCCAATAACGTTCCGGGCACTGAGTCGAGTCTGGGTACCGATACCTGTCTCAACGCGTTGCTCGACTACTGTGACATCGTGAAGCAGAGTGCAAGCTCTACTCGTCAGCGTGCCTTCATGGTTGAAGTCCAGGGTGCTCAGTCTGGCTTCATCGCCAGCATGTGCGCCCTGATCACCGGTGCCTACGGTGTGTACACCCCCGAGCAGGGCGTGTCGCTGTCGCAGATGCATGCCGATATCAAGCATCTCCGCAACTGCTTCGCGCGCGACCACGGCCGGGTGTCCAGCGGTAAGCTCATCATCCGTAACGAGATGGCTGCGCCCGGTTTCTCGACAGCAAACCTCACGTCGATTTTCGAAGCAGAGAGCCAGGGCTGCTTCGACGCACGGGAGGCCATTCCGGGCCACTTGCAGCAGGGTGGCTTGCCGTCGCCAATGGACCACGTGCGAGCTGTACGGTATGCGATCAAGTGTGTCGAGTTCCTCGAGGACCACATGGACGTCGACTACAAGAACGCCATCGATGCGTCGAACGCTGCTGCTGTTTTCTGCGTAAGGTCCTCAAAGGCTCTGTTCCTACCTGTTGAAGACTTGTGGCAGAACGAGACCGAGATTGACCAGCGCCGTGGTATCACCGTGCACTGGAAGCCGTATCTGCGCATGGCTGACATCATGACTTACCGTCCGGTCATTACTGGCGAGGACTAAACATAACATCATCATATGAGATATTGCTTAAGAAGATTTTTTTTTTTTTTGGTCTGGTGTGATATCATAAATGTCTATGTACTTATTGCATGTTCTTCATCATGTCTTGCGAATCAAGGAATTCCTCGGTGAGTTCATAATTGCCAATCTTGTCGTCAAGCACCTTCAAGTTGCCCGTTCCCAACAATTGGTCAAACTCTTCGGCTGGCACGTAACCGTCGGACTCGAGGTACTTGTTACGCATCAAATCCTGGTTCCACTGGGCAATGCTCTGTGCGAGTTCGTTGATCTCCGTGTCAGCGTAAGTGACTGGCGGTTCAACACCCGTGCGAAGCATAGGCCAGAGCTCCATCAACCGGAACATGGCGTAGTCGAGGTCGTTGAAGAAACCAGTGTTGATGTCAGTAATCATGGCGCGGTTGACAAGCTCTTCCCGACGCTTGAGGTTCGGGTGGTGCGCGTAAATGAGGTCAGGAACGAGCTGCTTAAGAAGCTTCTCATACGCGACCTCCGACTGCGTAAGGCTGTAGAAGTGCTTCACAATACTCTTCTGCTGCTCTGGCAGCTGCTCATAGTTCGGGACATCTTCGAGACGGTAGATGCGCTCACCGGGGTTGCGCACAAACCACGGAACACCGTGGAACACATACGGCTTGACCACGCTGTTCTCAACATCAATCAGCCAGAACTTCTCACCGTCTTGCGAAATAACGTTCAATGGAGACAGATCAGGGTCGCACAATCGCGGACTGGCAATCTGGCCGTGCATTTCAGTCACGGAGAACAACTTAGGAACGATTTTCGCGTAACGCTCGGCAGCGCGGAAGTTCGCAGAAGCCTCACCGCTGACAGATCGCGCGTGCTCAAGCTGTGCATCAGCCGTGGCCTGCAAATACTCACTCCAAGACGACCAAGGACCCCATAATTTGGAAGCTCCATCCTGCTGAGATGCCCAGAACTTGCGCTCTACCGAGGGTCCGAGCACGAACTCGTCGTCGATCTTGATCGACTTGATGTTGCTCGGCAAGTCCTTGGCGAAGTAGATACTGCCATAACCGGGGAACTTGGATTTCAAGATCTGCGCGCCCATCTCCGCGATCGGCTCAATAACAGGCGTCTTCTGCTCCACGTCGGTCTCCCAGGGCTTCCACTGGGCAGCAAACTTCTCGCCAGCAACAAAGCTCGATAGGATATAGGGGGTTTTGATTTCATTGTCGGCACTGCTGGAGTAAGCCAGCGGGAGCGTGGCACGGAACTTAGGATGGTCCTTAAACGATACCTGGTTGATGTACTCCATAGTAGCGACCTCGCTCAACAAGCGGAAGTCACGGTACTCTTTGGACCCAATGTTGTAAGGGATACGCAGAACGTAGCTTCGCTGGTCCTTCAGCACAATCTTGTATAGCTTGTTGCTCTTTCCCTCGAAGAGCGGCTCCAAGGTCTCAATAGAGACACCAGACTCCGCCACATTGACCTTATTCTCAAGAAGTTTCAAAAGGCCTTTGAAATCGAACTTGGTAGCCCGCTTGCGGCGCTCCTCTCGGTCGTTCTTCAGGAACCGGCCAGTTTGGAATTCAAAGAAATGGCTGGCAGCAGCCGCACTCTCGGGGGACTCGTCGAGATTGTTGAGATCTACATACGTGATGTCCTTATCCGAAGAATAAGCACGACGGGCAAACATGCTGCGAGTGAAAAAGCCGCGGGTAAGCGCGCTAGTAGTAGCCACACTCTGCAGGCGAATCATAGTGAAAAATCCACCCAACCCACGCCACCAATTAGGAAGGAGCAGCGCTGATCGGACTGAAGTTCAGGAGAAAGTGATGGCGGTATGTGAGCAAATATATTTGTTTATGCATTTGAATTAGTGCCGTATAATCTCGAAGAATCACTGTGGATGCCGAAACAGTGCTGCTTCTTTATGATAAGCATTTTTCGCCTACTGCTGTCTATAACTTTTTATATTTATTCTCACTCTCACAGATTTAATTATGTTCTCGTAATTCTTATGTTTCTCATCACTACTCAACGCAGCGAAGGGCCAATCCACTACGATCTCTACTTCTACCATCAGTGTTTGTGACTTGAGGGTGTGGGTAGCAGTACACCTAGTGGATGGAGACGACGATGCTCAGCATATATCCTTCAATTGAGCTGGATACGACGCTCAAAATCCGCATTGGCCACTTAGAGGGTCACCGGGAGCTGCTACCATACAGTACAGTAGTTGAATCCCCCATGAAGGCTCTGTCTTTCATGGGATCGAGAGCACCGCCATCACTCATTGTCGAGGCTCAAGTTTACGGAGGTGCATCGCCATTAAGTGTGGCTGTCCGCACTGCATATAAGCCACCGGCACCGATTCATCGTGTAGCGCCTCTCAAAACGCACCAGTGGAATGAATGGCTCGAGCTTCCTGTGCTCATATCGCAATTACCTTTGGATGCCTGTGTTTTACTCACAGTATGGGGGCCAAGTGGTCACTCTGATCCCGATATATACTGTGGCGCTGTGCTGCCACTTTTTACTCAGAACCGCAGCTTACAGCAGGGCCGCCAAAAGCTTGATGTCGAGCTTGATACGGCTCCCCAGCAGATGTTGCGTAAGTGCAGAAAAGAGTCCAAGGCAACCACAGATGGAGGTGAGCTGGAGCGCCTCGAATTCTTGATGAAGCGGCATCAGATGGGCGAGATACCCACTATCGATTGGCTCGATAACCTCGTATTCCGCAAAATAGAAGCGGTCACGGCTGCGGAAAACACGGGAACGCAGCACCATCTGTTTGTGGAGCTGCCAATGTGGGACCACGATGTTGTTTGGATGGTGAGGCACTACCCGGACTACTCGCGGGCTCCAACTACTTTTTCCAACAATCAACAATTAAGCACTTCGGTGACGCTGCTCAAACCAGAAGAGGCTAATATGGGAGCCGAAGACGAGGAAGTCAATCTTATGGCTGTTTACGATCCCGATTTTGGCAGTGAGACACCAATTGAAGCGAAATACCGCCGGCTGGTCCGACTTGCTAACAATGACCGTGATATGCGACCTACTGCCAAGGTGAGAGACGAACTCGAGCGTATCACACGATTTTCACCGGTGCATGAATTAAGCAGTGACAATAAAATCTTGCTTTGGAAGTACCGTTACTACCTCACGAAACGGCGCAGTGCGCTTACAAAGTTTGTGAAATCCGTAAGCTGGGACGATGATATCGAATCCCACGAAGCTTTAGAAGTGCTTAATCAGTGGGTTGACATCGACGCTGCTGATGCACTTGAATTACTAGGTCCTGAGGTCAAAAATGCCCAGGTCAGAGCCTATGCTGTTGATAGATTACGGGCTGCCACTGATCATGAACTTGAACTGTATTTACTGCAGCTGGTCGAGGCGCTCAAGTTTGAACCATGGACAGACTCGCCCGTGAAATCTTACCTGGCTCGGTTTCTCGAAAGCAGGGTCGTACTTAACCCGGCGCTCAGCAATAATTTTTATTGGTATGTCAGTGTTCAGGCTACTGATAGACAGTATGGCACTTTGGTGTATCAACCAGTGCTTCGCCACTACTTGTCATCGTTACCGCAGAATTCAACCCAGATGCATCAAATTCAGAAACGCATTGCTGCCGCAGTGCAGCCAGGAACGCCGATTCCCACGCCAATTACGCTTAAGCAGATCAAGGCCCAGGTGAAGTTTATGAACAAACTTTTGGATCTTACTTCCTTGGTTAAGCAATCACGCGAACCTCGACCCAAGCGCATCCAGCAAATGCGGGCATGGCTGGAGGACCCGAGAAACGAAATGGTTAAATTCAAGCCCACAATTCTGCCACTGGATCCATGTGTGACTGTAGTGGGCTGCGTACCCGAGCAATGTTTGGTTTTTAAGTCGTCGATGTCGCCTGTTAAGATCGTGTTAAAAACTCAGGATCCCGAGGGAACATACACGATCCTGTTCAAAAGCGGAGACGACCTTCGCCAAGACCAGCTTGTCATGCAGATTATTCAACTCATGGATGAGTTGCTGCGCAAAGAGAATTTGGACCTCAAGTTGATGCCATATCGCATCCTTGCCACCAGCATGACTGATGGAGCTATGCAGTTTATCCCGAACGAGCCAATTAGCCATGTGATTTCACAGCATCATGGCATCTTGCCATTCTTGCGCATACATGCGGCCGATCCAAATGCACCGCTTGGCGTGAAACCTCACGTAATGGACAACTTTGTGCGCTCGTCTGCTGGCTATGCTGTGATTACCTATATTTTAGGAGTTGGTGATCGTCATCTCGAAAATCTGCTGATAGACTTCGAGGGGCATTTCTTCCATATTGATTTTGGCTACATCTTGGGTAAAGATCCTAAGCCATTTCCGCCGATGATTAAGTTGCCTATCCAACTAATTGATGGAATGGGCGGCATCAACTCAGAAAATTATCGGCAATTCCGCAGCTACTGCTTCACCGCGTTCACAACGCTGCGTAAGTCAGCAAATTTGATTCTTGCGTTGTTCAACTTGATGACAGAATCGACAATTCCTAATATCGCCCTTGAGCGTGATCAGGCCGTGAGCAAAGTCGAGGAACGCTTTTGTCTCGACTTGAGTGACGAAGAGGCGATTCTCCATTTCCAGAATTTGATTAATGACAGCGTGAACGCCTTTTTGCCGATGGTCATCGATCGCTTGCATAGTATGGCACAGTACTGGCGAGCATGATTAAGGTGTATATAAATTATTTATTTATTCAGTCTTCTGTCGCTTATTAGGCTCTTGAAGCAAGTCGAGCACCGAAGAGCTACCACCCTGGAGCAACTGACCGAGCAATGCCTCGGCAGGGTCAAGCTCACCACCCTCATCACCACTATCATCCTCATCCTCATCCTCATCATCCTCTTCCAAATGCAGAGCGACCTTGTGCTGGTGAAGGGCATTCTCATATACAGCCTGTAACTGGTCCCGTTGCGTGGGGTTATCCATAGTGCGCAGGTCCTCGTAATTGTGGGCATAGAGCCGCGACTTGATCATCTTCTTTAAATCACGCGTCTCTTTCTGATTGTGCTGCATGAAATATAACATCTCAGCCACCCGCTGGAACTGCACTGCTTCCATCTTGTACTGCTTCATCAGCTTGGCAAGCGCTTCCTCGGGGTTATCGACATAGTCATCCAGTAAGTCTCGTGTGTCATTATCGCTCGTGAGCCATTCGTAATGGCTGCGATCTCGGAGCACGTCAAACTCCGCAGAGGGTTCTTCCACCTCGATTTCCTTGGTTTGAGGCTCGGAAACGAATGTTTTCAGCAGACTTAAATAGAGAGTTTTGCCAACCCCAGACTTTTGGAACGCTGGAAGGACCAAGAAATGTCCTATACGTTTACGCAGAAGCTTGGTAGTCGCACCTTCGCTTTCAAATTCTGCTGCCGACGAGTAATACAAGAAGGAATACACCGACGAGTAGCCTCTGAACTCACTCGTTTCACCATCGGTCACCACGAAGACATCCCACGTCTTGTCTGTCTCATCAGGTGGTTGTGCACCTTCAATATAAAACCAGGAGAATGCGAACACGCGATGTAAGTATGCAGATGCGTCGCCGCCAAATTTCAGAAGACTCACTTTGAGGTCCGATCGCGAGCTGAACACGTTGGACGCGCTACCAAGCAAGTCCAGCACCTTCGGCTTCTCGCTTGCGCATTGTTTGGTCCATTGGTCACGATTGTTGTAAACTGTGCCCTCGGGCATGAAGTTTTTAAGCAGTTCCAGGGCATCTGGCGCCTCGTCGCTCACTCTCTCGGCGAAGGTGAATTCCACGTGTGCAATGAGAGTCAGCGGATCGTACTCGATTACAAGCTTTGGTTCGCGGTAGCCGCGAATATAATCAGCCGCGTAGATTGGGTACGCCACAAGAGGCTTGAATTCATGGGGACCGAGCTTGAAGGTGATGGCCTTTATGGTATCCACACAAGTGGGATCCAGAAGCCGAATGTCGCGACGCATTTCTTCAGGATTAGTTTCCGCCTGCTTGAGCGCAAGCTCGAGCAGCTTGCGCGGGTCGTGCGCGGCCTCTTTCCGAATCGCCTGAATGTCGCTCATACGCGTTTAGGGATAGGGCCGCCGTCGGTGGATCGCACATATATATATTAGCAATTAATGCGCGACATAAGACTGCTTCTGCAGTCAGTAATTGACTGCTGGTGAATGCAAACGGGTTTAAATAAGCCTTGCATCGATTTTGGCAGGGGTAGCAGTGCTAGCTCACCAGTTAAACGGTGATACGTGGAAACAGCACTGCCTACGAGAAATGATATATGATGAACAATTTATTGGAAAATATGCCTGCAGATCGGCGCTTTATTTACTTCAATAGCTTTGGGCACTGGTACTTGACCGAGTCTCTGGCTAGCCCGCCAAAATGGATCTTACGTCATATGATATTTTGAGGTACACCACCACACGTTCAACCCAAACACATACACCATGTCTGCCCCAATTTTCGGTGACCAAGTGACCGAAGAGCGTGGCGAGAATGCGCGCATGAGCGCGTTCATCGGCGCCATTGCCGTCGGTGATCTTGTGAAGACCACACTCGGTCCGAAGGGCATGGACAAGCTCATTCAGAGTGCGTCGCGAGCGGACTCTCAGATCACGAACGATGGTGCAACAATTCTCCAGGCCATCCCATTCAACAACCCGGCCGCGAAGGTGCTTGTTAACATTAGCAAGGTTCAGGACGAGGAAGTTGGCGACGGTACGACGACTGTCACGGTCTTGGCAGCCGAGCTGTTGAGAGAAGCTGAAAAACTGGTCGACCGCAAAATTCACCCACAGACGATCGTCCAGGGATTCCGCATCGCTAGACAGGCTGCTCAGCAGGCGCTGGCGGCTAGTGCCATCGACCACAGTGCGGACCACCAACAATTCCGCGAAGACTTGCTGAGCATTGCGCGCACAACCTTGAGCAGCAAAATTCTGAGCCAGGACAAGGAGCACTTCGCACAACTGGCCGTGGATGCTGTGCTGCGGCTTAACGGGTCTACCAATCTCGAGCACATCCAGATCATCTCGAAGCTTGGCGGGAAACTTGGTGAGTCCTACTTGGACGATGGCTTTCTCCTGCCCAAGAAGTTTGGTGTCCGCCAGCCCAAGCGACTGTCCGGTGGTGTCGATCTTTTGGTCGCAAACACACCTATGGATACCGATAAGGTCAAGATTTTTGGCGCCAAGTTTCGCGTAGACTCCACGAGCAAGCTCGCTGAGCTTGAGAAAGCCGAGAAGGAGAAGATGCGTACCAAGGTTGAGCACATTCTCGCGCACAAAGCCAATGTATTCGTGAACCGTCAGCTCATCTACAACTACCCGGAGCAGTTGTTCACCGATGCCAAGGTCAACACTGTTGAGCACGCCGACTTCGTTGGTGTGGAGCGGCTAGCCCTTGTGACTGGCGCCGAAGTGGTTTCCACCTTCGACAAGCCAGAGTCGGTGCGCTTGGGTCACTGTGATACCGTTGAGGAGATCATGATCGGCGAGGATACACTTCTGCGCTTCTCAGGTCTGCCCAAGAAGGAGGCCTGCACCATCGTTTTGCGGGGCGCCACCGAGCAAGTACTCGCCGAGGCTGAGCGTTCGCTCCATGATGCGCTTTCCGTACTTACCCAGACTGTGTCCAAGCCGGAGACAACTCTCGGTGGTGGCTGTGCCGAAATGGTCATGTCTAAGGCCGTTGACGAGCAGTCGAGCCGGGTTGAGGGCAAGACTGCTCTTGCTGTGGAGGGATTTGCGCGTGCGTTGCGCCAGCTTCCTACCATTCTGGCTGATAATGCGGGTCTTGATAGTAATGAACTTGTGGCCCAGCTCAAGGCGGCCGTCTACGGTGGCCGCACGACGTCGGGACTTGACCTCAACAGGGGCGAGGTTGCTGATATGCGGGAGCTCGGCATTGTCGAGTCGTTCAAGCTGAAGAATGCTGCGCTCACATCGGCCACTGAGGCGGCGGAAATGCTGCTTCGCGTCGACAATATCATCCGCGCTAAGCCGCGGACGGCCGATCGTGGAAACGGCATGATGTAAGGATGGTACATAGAATATCTAAGATAATTTTTTTTATGGTCTCATTTGCAAGACTAACAAGTTACCAGGAAGTAATCGTATGGGTAAACTCGCCATTGAGTAAGGGCCATCTATGATTTAAGTTTAGATGCTTCCCATCTCCCGACCCTGTTATTTACTTTGTGGCATCAACGCATTGTTTCATCAGCAAAACTCAGAATAACGAAATTCATGGTCAAGAAATCGAGTTCTATGGCTCCTCAAGCCGAAATCTCCCCCTCATGCATCACTTCTATCTTGAGTACGCCAGAGGGTGCTGCAGTTAAGACTGCGGTGCTCAATTGGCTTAAGGGAGTTTTTACCGTGACGCATATCACTGACTGTCTCAATGCTACAGGCGAAAAATTGGAAGACGGTCTCGTGGGCCATGGGAAATGCAATGAAGGTAAGTCTACTCACTTGCCAGCTCACTCTAAAAAGACATCAAAGTCAAAGACGGGTTCAAATCACCCGACTAAAGACACCCCCGTTGAAAAGAGCCCCGATGCGAAGTCCTACTCCATCGACTTCCCGTCGAAGTTCGACGAGAATGCCACGGCCAAGCCATCCACAGGGATGACTAACTGGAAACTGGCAAAGCGGACCACTGTGGGTGAGCGCTGGAAAAAATAAATATTTCTATTATATTCAAATGTAGAATCATAATCTGCCGAGTAGTCTCCCACGTTCCAATCTTTCCAGAGTCTGGGGTGTGATATGATGGCGTCCCAGGACTCTGTTTACATATGGGTTAGTGGTCGTATCAGGTGATTGTCACCCACGATGGACATCGTCGAGATAGACACGGACCATCTGTTCAAGCAGCTGCAACTTGCCTATTATGAGCTGTCAAGTCGTGGCCTTGTGCGAGCCGCGCGTTTTGCAGCTGAGGCTCTGGTTGGACTGGACCTAAATGACGACGACGCCCACAGACTTACACAGTCTGTCGAAGCACCCCAGCTTGCACCCCAGACTGCTCAGGCGAAGGCCTATTTTGACAGCCAAGAGTTTCTTCGGTGCTGGAATGCACTTGAGAGTCGATCTAAGCAGCGGCGAACTCTGAGCAGCATCGATATGTTCTTGCGCTTCTTCTCCCGATATCATGCTGGGGAGGCCCGCAAAGAAGACGCAATGGGCGCTGAAGTCTTTGTTGACAGGACCAAAGAAAATAGCACGAACAGCTCGGTAGCTCTCAATCCTTTCTTGGAGGAGCTCATTGCTGCTCTCGACACAGAGACCATCGGTGATGACCCCTTCCTGCTTTATCTTAGAGGCATAGTATTGCGGGCACGTAAACAACAGCCGGAAGCTATAGAGGCTTTGGTCCAGAGCTGCGTGCTTTATCCGTATAATTGGAGTTGTTGGCTTGAACTCCGCGCGTGCTTCACGAGACTGGCTGAAACACAGGCAGTATTAGACAGGCTGACGACCGAGTTTATGAAAAAATCTGGTGAGGATCGCGTTATGCTCTCATTATTCCGCTGTTTTGCAAGTGAAGAGCTGGATCCCGATGCGACCATCCAACTCCTAGAGAAATCGTTGCTGCCCCTTTTACCAGCAATGGATAGTCTATACACGCAGCTTGCCCGCATTGTGAATGTAGATGGCCAGTATGAGCGCGCGTCTGAATTGTTTGAAGGCGTTATATGTCGCGATCCCTTCCGACTTGAAGATTTGGACGTATACTCAAACCTGCTGTACGTGAATGAACAGCGTACAAAGCTTGCGTTCTTGGCTCAAAAGGTTGCTGCCACCGATAAGTATCGTACTGAATCATGCTGCATTGTTGCAAATTACTATTCGTTGGTTGGTGAACACGAAAGAGCCGTCCAGTACTATCAGCGAGCTGTTCTACTTAACAGCAACTATATCTCCGCCTGGACCCTCATGGGCCACGAATATGTTGAGCTCGGTAATCCCCATGCTGCTATTGAAACTTATCGCAAAGCAGTGGACCTCGCGCCTTACGATTACCGCCTCTGGTTCGGACTTGGACAGGCTTACGAGGTGCTTTGCATGTATTTCTTCGCATTGTACTACTTTCAGCGGGCCTTATCATTACACCCAGGAGACGTGCGGATGTGGGACTCGTTGGGTAATTGCTACGAGCAGCTTCACCGATATGATGATGCGGTGACAGCGTTCGAGCAGGCAGCACAAATCAATGAGGGTGATGTGTACTACGCTTACCGCCTTGGCATGGCACTTCATCGCGTCGGCAAAACAGACGAGGCTCTCAAATACATTATTGCCTGTGCTGTTGGTGCCGACCAAGCATCCAACACTGTCCAATCTGGAGCGGGTGCTAGCGCCCTCAAGTCGCTTTCTGACGATGATCCGAATTTCACTGCTTTGCAGAATGCATCGGACATTGACAAAGAGGAAGAAGAAAGCGAATGGCCTTTGCGTGCCCGACTTTGGCTGGCCAAGCGGGCAATGAGTCTTGGAAAATATGCAGAGGCGCTTCACTGGGCTCGTCGCATCGATCATGGCACCCGAGAAATGCTTGAAGAGGCTCGGTCGCTCGAGCGTGAATCGCGCATGCACGTTCAAAACAAGCGGTTCGGTGATTCGTAGAAATAGTATTTATTATTGCATCCTAATTTTGGTGATCAAGCGTCACACGAGGTATGTTGTCAGTATTAATGCCTTGACTGGCTAGTTTTGCACGCGTTTGTTCATTTTCTTGACTGAGTTGTAAAATGTAATCATACGCCTTATCTATGCAAACGCTTTTTGACATATCTCGTCGACCATTTTTCACATCTGGAACCAGAGAGTTCATTTCTTCGAAGAGAGATTTGATCAGTGTTCGGCGTCGTTTCTCATTTTCAGTGTGTGTTAAGCGGCTCTCTAGATCGTCTGGTCTTTTTCGCTTTGATCCTGATGTTTCAGAATGCGGGGGTGGATGTTGATTCTGATTATTTGGCTGTTGTTGCTGTTGCTGTTGCTGTTGCTGATGCTGCTGTTGCTGATGTTGAAACTGCATTATGGGATCAGGATTGAAAGGTGCACTCAAGGTATTCGGTGATGGGTCCGGCCCATAAGACGCCAATACTTGAGGCATCGTGTTTTGATTATACTCGGGAGGAATTCGTGGTGAAGGCTGATTCTGGAATCTGTTCTTGTAAAATTCAAGAGCACGCGTGAAGCCCAGATAGTAGCCGTGATCATACCCTTGGTAAAACTGCTTGTTGGTTTCAAATGGGTCCATTGAATTATTAACGGGCATCGGATTTCCGCTATGCGTCATTGCAGCTCCATTCGAATTCGAAATAGCAGATTGACTGGAGTTGGGGTTGACAGATGGGAAGTATTGTCCGGGATCATGTCCAGAGTAGCCAGGAAATTGCGTGGGATATTGATACTGTCCAACTCGGTAGTCACCGTACTCGGCATAGCCTGCAGTTTTACCTTCGGGGGCATCACTGGTGGAGCTGTCCATCATCTTACTTAACTGTTGAAGTTCTTCCTCTAGCTTTCGAGCCGAGATACCGGGACTAGTTGGCTCTTGCATTAGCGTATCGAAGAATCGCGTGAATGCATCAGACTCTTTAGCGTTGAGTAGCCTGCGATGCTCAGATTCGTTGAGCACTGGACTAGGTGGGGCGTCAGGAGTAGAAGGTTCCTCGGGCAGGCTCGTATTTTGCTGCTCATTCATGAACTTACTCCATGCTGTGTCGAAGTCGAGTTCATGGCCATCATCACCGGATTTCTGACCATGTTCATTCATATCATTCATTTAGCGATGTTTAGACCGCCGCATGTGATCTGCATATCATGAATGTGTTTCGCATGTGTCTGTATCATGTGATCGCACAAGCCACAGGTCACGCTATGAAGGCATTAGGAGAAGGTTAGCGCATAGAATTGTATTCTAATATCAACTCAAGAGATATATGCTGGAAAAATTCATAAATATTTTGCAAAATACTGCATCATTGAGGTTCACAACTATCGGTGCCCCAGAGGTGCCATTGTTACGTCAGCGGGAGCGGTGATGATGACGCAGCAGAGTGCACTAACCGCACCACACCACAGTGACCGGTCCCGACCCCACCACTGCTAGGCCTTACATCACCAACAGACACACATATAGACAGCAGGCAACCCTACCCAAACAGATCTTTAACCTTGAGTGGCAACGCATACCAGTCAATGTTAGCGCGTCTGATACCGAGACGTGCTATTTTGGCGCCCTTGGCACGACCTAGTGCCAGCCACTTCTTGTGCGGCCGTCAAACGTTTGGCCCCATCTCGAGTGGAGTCTTGGGCGGTGTGCGAGGATTCTCGAATTCACCTGCGCCCGAGGAGCCAAATGCGAGACGCATTCGGCGCATGATGCGGGACCGCAGACGTGGTCAGCCGGAAAAAAAGGCACCCCAGCGTGCGAACAAGAAGTCAAACGACGATGACGATGAGCAGCAGCCTCAGAGTTTCGCAAATATCTGGCTGGAGTTCCGTAACAATCTCGAGAAGCGTGCTAAAGAGGAGCAGGAATCAGAGCAGAAGGCGGAAACGCAAGGCAAGAGCAAGAAGCCTACCGAAAAGGATACCAATAAAAGCGGTTCTGGCGGCGCGAGTGGCCCCAACGGCCCTAACGGCCCTAACGGTAACCGCAAAATGGTGGACATCGAGATCAATTTGACGCAACTCCTGTGGGTTGTATTGGCCACCTTCTTCGTCTTTTCGTTGATCTCTAGCTCCGACTCCATTCCGGAGATTACTTATCAGGAGTTCAAGCAGCAAATGCTCAACCGCGGTGAAGTTTCGCGACTGCAGGTCGTCAACAACTCCATGGTCCGTGTTTTTACTCGCAGCTCTGGTGAGTCACCTGTGGCCTTTTTCACCATTGGATCTGTGGATACGCTGGACCGCCACATGGTTGAGGCGCAAGACTACCTTGGTATCAACCCGGAAGACCGGATCCCGATCACGTTCACTGAAGAAGGTAGCTGGATCTCTGGATTGTTTGGATTACTTCCCACTTTGTTGTTCTTGGGCTTCTTGGTCTACATTGGCCGGCGAACTGCTGCCAGAGCTGGCGGCGGCGGAATGGGTGGTATGTTTGGCGTTGGAAAAACCAAGGCTCATCTGTATAACCCGAAGACAGACGTCAAGGTTCGATTCGATGATGTCGCTGGTATGAATGAGGCTAAAACTGAGATCATGGAGTTTGTGCAATTCCTCAAAACACCGGAAAAATATGAAAAGCTCGGTGCGAAAATCCCGCGCGGTGCCATCTTGAGTGGTGCTCCTGGTACTGGTAAGACCTTGCTTGCCAAGGCTACTGCTGGTGAGGCAGAGGTTCCTTTCTTCAGCGTGAGTGGTAGTGAATTCGTCGAGATGTTCAGTGGTGTTGGTGCCTCTCGTGTAAGAGATTTGTTCAAAAAGGCCAAGGAAAAGGCACCGGCTATGATCTGGATTGACGAAATCGATGCTATCGGTAAGGCTCGTGCCGGTGCTGGAATGCGTGGTGGAAACGACGAGCGTGAGGCTACGCTAAACCAGTTACTTGTTGAAATGGACGGGTTCAGCAGTGATCAGCACGTTGTTGTGCTGGCCGGTACTAACCGCGCGGACATGCTCGACAAGGCTCTTTTGCGTCCTGGTCGTTTTGATAGACATATCAGCATTGATTTGCCCACTTTGGAAGGTCGTCGCGAGATTTATGACGTCCACCTGAAGGAAATCAAGTATAACCAAGATATTCCTGAGCTAAGTGGTAAGCTTGCTGCCATGACTCCTGGCTTCTCAGGTGCTGATATTGCTAATTGCTGCAATGAAGCCGCTTTGGCTGCTGCGCGTGACAACGCAGACTCGATTGAGCTTGTGCATTTTGAGCGTGCAGTTGATCGTGTAATCGCCGGTTTGGAACGACGATCTCGCGTACTTCCCAAGGATAAGCGTAATATTGTAGCCCATCACGAAGCTGGCCACGCCGTTGCAGGATGGTTTTTGAAAAATGCTGATCCCCTCGTCAAGGTTACAATAGTCCCTCACGGTGCAGCAGCTCTTGGTTACGCCCAGTTGTTGCCGAGCGATGCTACTATCACGACACAGGACCGCATGACAGACCTGATAACAGTTGCTCTTGGCGGCAGGTGCAGCGAGGAAATATTTTTTGAGACTGTTACCGTTGGTGCAAGCGACGACTTCAAGCGGATTACTCAAATTGCGCGTGGCATGGTGACTGACTATGGTTTCAGCGAGAAGCTCGGAACTGTAAGACTTGAGCGTCCGCAGGGTTCTGTGCAAAAAGGTTACTCTCAGGCGACTGATGAAATGATCGATGAAGAAGTAAATCGGATTATCAGCAACGCTCACGAGGCCTGTAAAAAGTTGCTCACTGAGAAGAAAGATTTAGTGCAAAAAGTTGCTGAAGAGCTGATGGCCAAGGAACAACTAACACGTGCCGATCTTGTGCGCTTGCTGGGCGAGCGACCATTCAAAGACCAGGAACACGAGGCCTTCCGTAAGTACCTCGATGTCAACTGATCTCACTTGTATATATGATATGAGCTTTTATTAGAATAAAAAACATATTCTTCTCATTTCCCAGACTTTGATATAATTCATATTGAAGACCAATCGGCACTCCCAGAAGTATATTAATATCTATGATCATGCTGTACATTTTAAATCTTACACTGTCAGTAACATGTTCATCGATAATTTCAGGACTGCTTCGGAGAAACTACGGCTTATGGTAAATATCGAATTAGACATTTGATTTTCTACTTAGATAGAAAAGACAATAACAGCGAAAACTAGCAAGACCAATGGGTAAACCGGAGGAGTGACACGCGAAGTAGCATTTCGCACGCAAAGTAATGTATTAATACTATTGCCAAAGGTGTCGCATTGAAATTCATTGGTCTCAGCATTCGAGGTCTTCGTAGTGGTAGCTACGGTGGCTGCAGGTTTTGATTCGCTAGCCGCCATAGTTTTAGTCGGTGTTAGAACCTGACTAGTGATCAATGACTGAGTCGATGCTGTTGCGACCGACTCAGCTGATGCCAAGATCGAAGCGGCGACACCAGTGGATTCAGTACCCAGTAAGTCAGGAATCGTGATTGGGAGGTCAATTCCTGGAATTGTGAATATCTCATTTTTAGACACAGTTGCATTGGATATGGGAGTGGTCAAATTTATTGTTGCGTTCCGTTCCCCAGAACCGACCGAAGAATTATACGAACCGCCACCAGTCTCCAAATTACTGACATACGATTGCCTGATTGACAAGGGAACAGTGGGGGTTGAAGTAGTACTGTCAAACTCTGAAGAAGTCATTGGTTCCTTGACGGGATATTCAGAGCTTTGGTGGATAACTTTCACAGAAGTGGCCGTGAGGACAGAAGTGACCGTTACTGTTTTCTCACTCATCCCGCATGGTATGCTGGCATCTCTCGTAATTTGGCGTGTAGGTTCTGATGTCATTGACAGAGTAGACAGGTTTGCATATTTCAGAGATGTGAATGTATCGTATTCGGTTACGAACCTCGTCGCATAGACGTCTTCGGTACTCACGGATGTCACCCACTTAGTGATATCTAAGCAGTCAACACTGAGCGGAAATGAAGTAATAGTCAACGTGGGTGAGGTAGGAAGCGGGGAGTGGCTAGCTGGGGTGATCTTTGAAGGGCTGGTGGTGGTTGTCGGAGTAGTGGTAGTAGTTGTTGAAGGTGACGATGAGACCAGAACAGTGGACGACGACGTCAAATAAGGTGATTTAGTTGTTTCAGGGCCCCAGACGGTTAAGTCCACGGCTGTGTTTGTTAAACCGTAGAGCGAATTGACCTCGTTCGAATATGTGGTGAGATCGCTTTTTATACTAAAGGTGCCGAAATTGTCGGCGCAAACGCTCTGGACTCCTACAAGTAGGAGAATGAATATCATTTTCTCACTAATTGAAACGCTTGTTACTATAGATGTTTTTAAGCTGCGCTTGAATTGTGGAGGTGAGGTATGTAAACAATAGTCTTCACCTAAGGTTAAGGGTTATGTGCGAACCATGTGTACATCACTGCTGTGCTGTGCTCAGATTCGATTTATTTATTATAAAAATCTGGAAAAATAAATGATAATCTCAATACAATTGCATATAATTAAGCATATACCTGCAGTTAAGCATGAAAGGGCCCAAATGAAACCTAAATTTCCCAGAGCTCCAATGCGACGATGTTGAATTTGTCACCCTGTGCACTAAGGACATCGTTGTCGAAAGTGGATGTAGGTAAAGTGCGTCCCGCGTCTAAAGACTGGTCAACCCAGAGGCCCGGATGGCCATCGCCGGAACCAAAAGTCAAATAGGAGGGGTTGCAGAACACCAGAAAGTCGTTCTTACCCGTATAAGTGTAAGCTGCGACTTCATTGGTGTGTTTATTCTTACACTTCCAAAGGAGGCAATCACTATTCCCCTGATACATGCCATTGGGAATAGGGTGAAGCGGGACATTGGAGTACGCACCGAAGATGCCGCTCTTTTGATCCTTAATTATGAGCACGTAGCCCCTCTGCTGGTGATCATGTGGCCTCTTTGCAGCGTGCTTATAAAATGTGCTGATTGAGGCACCATGCTGCTCCAAAGAGTACAGGAGGCGCCACTCCGGCCGCAACTGCAGCCGTTCCGGCAGGTGCTGGCATATCTGTGTGGCAAGCTCTAAAGATAGGAGCCGGTTGCGGGTAGAAGACTGGTAGCCTTCAAGCTTGATTTCAGTCACCATTATAATTTAAATCTGGAATTCGGTAAAGCTTTCCAAGTGATCTTATGAAGACTGTTATCTGGGGGGAGGACCCAACCCAGTCCCCACAAAACCTAGTAAATTTGCGTATCCAGTGACAAACGCAAGGCAGCTGTGCGGGGAGTTTGATATATTGGAAGGCTTTATTTGATCTTACCTCACGAATTGTTTTTATCATATCTGAATAAATTCAAGCTACATTGATCTCATAGTGTTCCATTTGAATACACACTATTTGGCGATCTAGTCTAGTCATACGCTACCCAGCCTAATTTCTTTGCGCGAGGAGGTATGTCTGAAGACGGCCCGCCGCCCACGAGATGGGAGGTCGAGCTCGAGTTCGTGCAAGGCCTGGCTAATCCGATGTACGTTCATTTCCTGGCTCAGCAGAAATACCTTGAGAACGAAGACTTCTTAAGGTACCTCGAGTATCTTGAGTACTGGAGAGAACTGCCTCATCTCCAGTTCATAGTATATCCAAATTGTCTCACAATGCTTACTCTGCTCAAACAACCAGAGTTTCGTCGCGAAATCGCCCGTGCCGAGGTAGCTCAGTTGATCATGGACGGGTTTTTCCGAAAATGGCAGCTGCCGGTCGAGCAACAAAAAACTGAATAAAAAGAGACAGGAACAGAATTCTTTGCCTGTCTGGCAATTTGGCAACCTCTAGCTCTAATCTATATTTACAGGCCACTATTACTTAACCGATTCACCGCAGGCATTTCGTCTGTGGCAACTCCGATGGTGCGGGGCCCCAGGGTGGAAAAATCATGTGATATGGCGCACTCGAAATTTCAAGGTTTGCCTCAGGGGACGGCAAGAGCCAGTCTAACAGATCTCATCCAGAAGTCCCGCTTCAATTTGTGTTGTAGGCCATCAACTTCCGACCTAATTGTTGTTTGAGATTGCAGTTTTTGGCTTTTGATATGCTGAAACGCATTCTTGCTTCAAAGCGCCCGCTGGGTACTGCCAAAAGCTATGTACGGTGGCAGACCACACAGTCCTCGAACTCGTTCCCGTGCTTGGACCAGGTGGAGCAGCGGACCCAAAAAATTCAGGAATCTGGCCCTGAGCCGGTTTACATTGCCCACAATTTTGGCTATGATGTTTATAAAATCCCCCACAGAGTGAACCTCGAGTTTGGTGCGAGTCTAGACGGCGTAGAAGTTGCTTATGAAACTTGGGGAGAACTAAACGCTGATAAGTCGAATGCCATTCTAGTGCACACAGGCTTGAGTCCTTCCAGCCACGCAAAGTCGCATGCTAAGAACACGAAACCGGGGTGGTGGGAGAAATTCATTGGCCCAGGCCTCACAGTGGACACTAACAAATTCTTTGTGATTTGTGCAAATGCTTTGGGCAGTTGCTATGGTTCTACGGGGCCTTCGAGTTTCCGGCCCAATTCGAAAGAGCGGTATGCTTCGAGCTTCCCTGTTCTTACTATCCAGGATATGGTGCGTGTGCAGGCGGATCTGGTTACGAACCATTTGGGCATCAACAAACTTTATGCATCTATCGGATCGAGTATGGGTGGCATGCAGAGTCTGGCTTACGCCTCCGAGTTCAGTGATCGCGTCGGCAGAGTGGCCTCTATCTCAGGATGTGCGCGATCCCACCCGTCGTCTATTGCCAGTCGATTCGTGCAGAGGCAAGTGCTCATGAGTGATCCACACTGGAACCGGGGGTACTACTACGATAGCGTACCTCCGCACCAGGGCATGAAGCTGGCGCGGGAGATTGCAACAATTACCTATCGAAGTGGGCCAGAATGGGAGCAACGATTCGCTCGCGATCGCCTTGATCCAAGTGTTGTGCCAGCTCTGTGTCCGGATTTCCTCATCGAGACCTACCTGGACCACCAGGGTGAGAAGTTCTGTTTGCAGTATGATGCGAACTCGCTGCTGTACATTTCCAAGGCTATGGACTTGTTCGACTTGGGCGCCGAAAACAAAGAAACGCGCGCTAAGCTTCGGCAGGCCCATGGCCAACGTATTCAAGAGCAAAGCGACAGCGGCCAGTGTGCGAACGTAAGTCCGAGCGAGCCGTTCAAAAACCAGCCGCGCCAGGCCGTACATCAGAGTAGCATCGAGGACCTGGTTGAAGGAATGAAACCAATGGCGCATCTGCCGACATTTGTGCTCGGGGTTGAAAGCGATGCCCTTTTCCCAAGCTGGCAACAGCGCGAAATATTTGAGGTACTGCGGCAGGCTGATCCTTCTAATCAGCGTCTTGAGCATCACGAACTCGACTTCAACAAGAGCATATATGGTCATGACACATTCCTGCTTGACCTGGAGCATGTTGGCAAACCGCTGAAACGGTTTTTGGAGAGCGCATAAAAGAGAATTACTATTTATTTAAAAGGAAAAAGATATGTATTTCATGAATCTATCCTCAATGAATGCATTGCCACTTTGAGATCAATCAAATACTCGATAGCCTCGTTCACGACTTTGGCCTTCCATGCATCACGACCCCATACGTAGAGTCCATGGCGTCTTACCAAAACAGCAGGAGCACCAGGATTGGCCCTTAAAGCAGTAGCTAAGTCGTCCACAAGTTCTTCCTCGTGAGCTTTGTTGTCAATGATAGGAATGCTTAAAGTATCGTAAAAGCTGAGATTCCCTGCCTCCGTGTATTTAGGAATCGCTTTGATATTCTCTACCTCACTGATAGTGAACTTCGATGCTGAATTTGGCAGAATAGCAGTAACGAGTACAGCATTCTTTGAATGCGTATGTATGCACGCTTTTGTACCAGTGAGCTCGTAAATAAGCTGAAATACAGCCGAGCTGGCCGAAGGTTTGAATTGGTTCGTACTCTGGTCGATAAAACGTTTAGTGAATGTGTCAAAGATAGTCATGTCTCCAGGTTGCATTCGCTCCTTTTGGACGCCGCTGGGACTAACATAGAGCAAAGTGTCTGGACCCGAAGGACCCTTGCCGAGTATGCTCATCGCCCCTGCCGTGCCAGGCATCCAGCCTTCAAAATAGAACTGGCGGCAGAGTTCTGCAATTATCTTCGCTGGATCTGTCTCCCCGAAATACGCTGCGTTGACGTCCGATCCCATTGTAGCTGCAGAATGAACCCTCAAGTCGCCTTAGTCATTGAGCGCCGACGTTGCGAGGGAGGGAACTCGATAAACTGGAATCTGCTATTTTAGTGCGCCACAAATACCTGACACTAATACTATTTAGTCTTATTATTGATAAAAGCTTAGTTCAGAGAGCATTTACATCTATATACATTAGCCGTGGTTTGCCTTTGTCGTCTTTAAATCTATTCACTCGTGAAATGTAGATCGTTACCTTATTCAGGTAGACTCTAGGATAATATCTATGTAGTGGGCTATCATTGGGTCAAATTTAGTAGAAAGTAATGAAGCTAGCTGTGCCTTATCAGCCAGCAACCCCGGTTACTGCCCGTACCCTACCATCGCCCAAAAATTTCCCTATTAGGAAAAGTAAATGGTAACCGCCAGTTCTGTGGACTTTATACAACCCTCACCATGATAAAACTCATTTATCTCTATAAAAACAGCTCGACACCATTTGGGTAGACATATCAAATAGGTGTCTCTATAATGGATCGTGTCAACATGTTTGGGAACATGACTGTTCAGCAACTCCAGGAGCAGAACGTAGTTCTCTGGGACGTCAATGGGGTGAGAGCTTTAGTGTACAGCCTAGGCTCATTGGACGATATCATGCAAGCCAGGCTTATCGGTGCCATACACAGTGCTGTTCGCATCACTGCAGCGGTCATTGTCGGAACTGTGCTCGCACTAATTGCCCGGGGATTTCGTTCGCCGTTATTCATTCTGTATCAGCTAAATTTCCTGTTCATGCTGATTAGTTCTGCCCTCGAAACAAGCTGGATTTTCAGTTTCAATGCTTCAATTACCGAGTACATGTCGCTGGGTGACATTCCTCAGTCCTCATTGAATCTTTCTGTGGCAGCGGGAGTCTTTCTCACGCTATTGATCATGTCGCTATTGGCTAGTCTGGTGCTGCAGATCTATTTTTCTTGTGCCGATTTATATGTCTGGCAGCAGTGGGGAGTCACAGCAACGGCGGCCCTCGGCTGTTTCCCAGCTTATTTGATTTGGATTTGGAAAGTGACACTTATTGCCATTGAGGATTTAGGACCTAATAGCGGTGGTAACAATGGCGGCTTCGGCATTGTCGAAGACAACTGGGTATTTTATGGCGCATGGCCAAGCTTTGCCGCCTCTACATCCTTCTGTTCCATTATTCTGTGCATAAAACTGTACCTGGTGCAACGTAAACGTACGCAAATGGGAATTGACACTTTCAATCCAATGAAAGTTTTGCTCTTGATGGCCGTCCAAAATTCAGCCCTTCCGGCCGTGCTGGCAATTATAGCTGCCGGCATGAATCAGAACGACTTGTCTTCTCAGTCCATTGGGGCAGCCGCTATTCCGCTTACGGCTGTCTTATTGCCCGTAGGCTATATTTGGGCCCAAGTTAAGGGCACTACGCCAAATACCCTCCGCGCACACCGCCGCCCCAGAGAAGATTATGAGAATTCGACAGTTGTTTGTGAAAAAAGACTGGACGCTGGCTCACAAATCGCACCAAACTCAGCAAGCAAAGAAGAAACTTATTTGATAGACAGCGACAAATGCTCCCTATAGTCTCAACAATATATATATAGCTTTGAAATTTAGCTGATCCGACTAAATCTATTTATATCTGATTCGTTCCGTATTGAGAGAATCTATTTATAAAAATTCTAATGTGATCATCACGCGGAAACAGCGCGCGGAATACTACCACTTAAGGTCAGGAATGTCCAAGCTTACAGGAGGATGAGCACAACGGTCGCGATTCTAGGGGAAAAAAGATGTTGCGGATTAGGGTATGGTGGTCGCGTCGCGTCCAGTATAGGTGCATGGAAAGTTCACAGGGCGAACCCCTCGTTCCAGCTTTATTACTTGCAGGTCATCTTCTCTCATTAAGATAGGGCGATCCTCACGTAATGAAGAAAGACTAGAGAATATACCGTGGGCGAAGAACCATGACACAGCCGATGTAATTATACTTTGAATTTTTTTACCGATATACTTATAATTTGCAGTAGGGGTTAATACCAGGACAAGAAAAAACACAGGCAGCTTGTTTCGATAGCGCTGCAATTTTGCCCGCGGCCAAGTGGAAGAAACCAACGCGCGCAGATGACGTACTCGTGGACGTAGGGCTAACGCGTTCACTACGCGTCTTGGGAAGAGGTAGATCGCGTTGAGGGCAAACCACCCTGCCTTAAGGACCTCTGCCGCAACGAAATTTCCCTACCCTGGTGCATACGGCCCCTGTCCTGGATCTTCACGGCAAACCTGAACGGCTAACTTAACACACTCTTTTTCAAACACCTCAGATCCCGTAAAGAGAGCTCATCGTGCTCTCGTAGCCTGGAAAAGGAAGTTTGAACGGCCAATACGGACATTACACACATCACTTGAATAATTTGTTTTCTTATTGCGCTATTGTTGGTTTCGCGGTCCATTCCGATCTGGTTAAACAGACATTCATTACTTCCGAATCAATCCAAGGACAACCCCCCTTTCCTAATCTAAGCGGATGCTGAGCCCTTTCTTGGCTTCTCTGCTCACATTCGTGGCGGGAGCGCCTACAAACAACTTTCCCTTTAATAGCCAGCTTCCACCAGTGGCGCGATGGGGCGAGCAATACAGTTATACGTTATCGACTGACACGTTCCACAGCTCCGACGGGTCGATGTCTTATTCGGCAACAGATCTACCTGATTGGCTTTCTCTGGACGGTCTCACACTTTCGGGAACTCCGAGCGGCGGCAGTGGTGACTCGAGGGTCTCCTTCACCATTTCGGCCTCGGATAATTCTGGCGATGTTTCGAGTAGTTGCACGCTGCAGATCACAGACATGGAGGCTCCCACATACGACAATGGCGAGCTTCTCAGTGTCCTTGAAGACAGCGGCCACGTCTCTGCCAGCAACAGCTACGTACTCGTGCCCGATCACACTTTTGAAATCGAATTTCCTTCTGACTTTTTCTCAGTACCTGACGACGAAAACGTTGTCGGCCACTATGCCGTCACCTCAGATCACTCACCTCTTCCTATCTGGCTGAACTTCGATGGCTCATCAGGAAAATTCAGTGGCACAGCGCCTTCCGTGAACTCGCAAATCGCCCAGGCCCAATCTTTCAGCCTTTTATACATCATTAGCACACATGCCGGCTTCAGTTCTGCGGCCGCCAAATTCAACCTCGTGCTTGGCGCCAATGTTCTCACGATGAACATCTCTTCGGCCAACTACGACGCAACAACTGATCATTTCTTTAGCTATTCGATGCCGCTTAAGGAGATCCAGCTTGACGGCGAGCCAATCAGCGAGTCTAACGTGTCTTCTGCCACGGCTCATATTCCTGACGACGCGTCGTGGCTGAGCTGGAATTCGGATAACTTTACTTTGAGCGGCACACCTCCAGAGTCGGCAGCGGACTCAAATGTTTCGGTAACGATGGAGCTCACTGACAGGTTTAATGACGCCGTTTCGTGGGACATTGGCATTGAAGTGTCCAGCAAGAACGACGACACAGTTTTTTCGACTTCGAGCTTGCCATCGGCAAACGCCACTCGTGGTCAATGGTTCACATATGATCTGAGTGACTACATTTTGAACGACGACGTGAGCTTGAGTCTCGGCTCTGGTGTTGACTGGCTGAGCGTCCACGACGAGAATCGCACGATCAACGGCAAAGTGCCGTGGCATTTCCAATCAGCCACGGTGAATATCACTGCTAGTTTGAACATGCAGAAGCGTGATTCCGATGATGACGATGATAATGACTCACACACGGCCCACCTCCAGCTCACAGGATCTGGACCCATGAGCTCGAGCATGATGAGCTCGAGTATGAGCCGCACCAGCAGCGGATCCAGTTTCCGCTCTAGATCTGCTTCAGCGACGAGCTCGGGCTCGCATAGCGCTTCAGCATCCGCCACAAGCACGCGCACCTCTGCTACCGGAACTGCTACCGGCACCGCAACCAGCACGGGTGAGGGTCTCTTACACGGCCAGGGGAAGTCTAGTGGTGGTAGCAATAAGTCTGTGGCCATTGGCTGCGGTGTGGGCATCCCCGTGGGTTTGCTCTTGATTGCCGCCATTTTGCTCTTCTTCTGCTGCCGTCGTCGGCGACAGCAAAAGGCAGTGGCTGCTGCTGCTGCTGGTGCGCCGCCGCCGCCTTCGGAGAAGGCCGACCTCAACGAGGATTCGCAGATTTCCAACCCGAGGCCGCCGAGTAAGGGGCTTGCCATGGCTCCCGTGTTCCGGACCACCAGCAGCGACAGCGACTCGTTCGTTGATGCGTTGGAGTACCCTGGTGAGCTCAATGATGATGGTACTATGATTAGCACGCCTGAGAAGGAAGGCAAGTTACGGGGTCTCGATGAGCACGACGATGACGGCTGGAGTTCGCCGCAGCGGGCTTCCACACTGAACTTCTTGGCCATGAATGGTGACAACTCCAGTGATAGTACGCTGCCGGTTCTGGCGGCAGACGAAGGTGCCGCGGGCGGTGCTAACAACAACAGCAACAACCACAACAATAATAATGCGGAGCGCAGGGCGCCAAATACTGGCACGGGACCTCACCCGATACCCATGGAGCACCCAGGAGATGGTACCCGAGCAAACGTGCCGCGAGAGTCGTGGCGCCATACTAACACTGGCGAACGCAGATGGCAGGAGCAGCGCATGTCGCATTCATCGCTGGCATCGATTGTGCCTACCGAGCCGCCAACTGTGCAAATGACCTCCAGCGAATTTGCGCTCGTGAACAACCCGGCCACATCGAACAATCATAATAACCTGCGCGTTTCAAACCCGCCGAGCGCGCAGGCGCCCACCATGCCGCGTGAGCAGTCCAGCGGTGTCCTCCATCGCGTCGGCAGTCACAGTTCGTCGCGGTACTCGGAGTCTGTGCGGGATTCGCGGCCGATGTCTGAGCAGATCAGCGGTCACTACCGGTCCGAGTCGAGCACCGAGTCGCACGATTCCAACATGAGTGATGACAGCAGCGGTGCAAACTTCCGGCCGTATCGCGATGAAGAGGGTAAGCTGCACTGGCGCGAAGAGAACCCAACGGGACGCGCGAGGCTGCGGAACAGTGGGCTGGACCGGAAACCCAGCGCTGCTAAGACTCCGAAGGGTGACACCGGAGAGTTTTATTTCGTTTAATTTATTGTAATATAGATAATTTTTAGCAGAGTCGAACAGCCATGAGAATACACACGCCCGTCATCAGCAGACACACACATATATATATGTATAGGTATGTGCGCTCGGTCTCGGCAGAACCCTAGATGGAGCCAACAGTGGTGTCGGTGTCCTCCGCGTTCATCGACCGCAGCGAGCTTGCGCAGCTTTCCAGGCCCCATCCAAACACAATACGGCAGTCTGCGGATTCTATATGGCGGGTCTGTGTGGAACTACGCCAGCAGGTTTCTGCCTACACCGCAGCGATGATCCATCTTCACCGGTGCCTGGTTTTCAACCCAGCTTTGCTGGCCAAAATCGAGGACCCCCAGGGCCATAATCTCATGATAATTGTGGCTGGTTGCATAATCACGGCCTTTTTGACCGAGGGCCAGCCGAAAAAAATCGAGGATGTTTGTCGAATCCTCAACGTCAATCCACAGGACGTACTGGCCGTACAACGCACGGTCCTCGAGACAAGCTGCTTTGATTTCCGGCACACGAGTGTGCCATTAATGACGATTCGTATCGGCAAAACACTTAATACCTTGGGCCACAATCAAAAGAAAACACAGGATGGGTCCGGCTTTGCACGCCAATACGGTCACGCATCCAAAATCTCCCTAGAGACGGCTAAGCTTGCGTTTCAAATTGCTATTGATGCATATGAAACCACTGCCGTGCTCCAATTTCCCGCCCACGAGATCGCCGCCGCTTGCATCGAGATCGCACACCGCCAGGCCACGGGCGAGATGTTTAGGTGGGACCTTGCTCAGTTTGCGCTCAACGAGGTATCCATGGACGCATCGATTCGTCTGTTGCTGGATTTCTACACTCGGTGCGCGAGCCAGTCTCTGCCAACACACGCGCCAACCTCGGCACTGGCTGGACCGGAACTGCAGGAGTGGCTGTCTATTTTGAGACAAAATGCACATACTTTGAAGACTGTGGATGCGCCGCCGGTCAGGGACGCCGACGTCTCATCCCAGGGCGTGGCCCGTTACCTGATAGATGCCTGAGTCCTTAGGTGCTTCCCATCTCTATTTGTTGCTAGCTTTATTTATTTGTATACCTATGTCGTCGGAGCGGATCGAGCTTTGCCAGTTGTTCAGGCGAAGTTCGCGAATCTGTTTTTCCTATCCTTGAATTCAGCAAAGAAAGTGTACGAGCGGCAAAGACGCTCGACTCCTCCTCAAGCAGATCCTCTACTAGTTCGTGCTGCTCTTTTAGCACGTCAGAGGTCACTTCATGCTTGAAAATTGGCGATTCAAGCAACCATTGCAAGTAGAGCCACCCAGACTGATCAGCTGGGTCCATGCTAACGGCCGTGTCGACATAACCGAGTTCTTGTGCCAATGGTGGCCGGTGTTCACCCAGTCGCTGGATGAGCTGGGCGCGGTAATGCCATGCGCTATAATTACTGAAATTCTCGTTAATTTTCTTGGTGGTGTATGCAAATTCTTGCCGGTACGTCGCCAGGACGTCGGCGCCGGGGGTCTCCACCAGTCGGTTCAGGACATACCATCGATAGTTCCAGCCGTGGAAATTGCGGGCATCCCGTTCCAATAGTTTCGTAGTGAGGAGCATCTCCTCCTGGTAGGCTGTCGGCGGGAGCTGATCCAGGACCCAGCGGCGGTGGTTCCAGATCCAGTAGACTTTCGGGTGGTACGGTAGCAATTGCTGGGTGAATTTCAACTCTCTTCCCAGAAGAGCCAGATACTGGTCACTCTCACGTTGCGTGCCCAGAATTTCTCGCCGGATGTTCCATACCGTGTACTGCTCCGGGTAATAAGATAACAAGTCAGTGGTCCGGTTAAGAGCATTAGGGTCCGTGTTCCGTTCCAAGATAGTGGAGAGTAGCTTCTGGTGGTTCCGGATTTCCCCTGCTTCGTGGGCTCGTTTAGCTGCTTTTTGTTCGGCAGTGGTTTTCACTCTGCGAACGCTATGCATGGGAAAGGACCGGCCAGTATGTGACGAAAGAGGAGGGCGAGGCCGGGGCTAACCCTGCATCATCTAAACATATAGAGAGATAGGTGTATGCTTAACGAGGACCTGCTGCAATGCGCCTTTCACTTAATCCTTTTTCAACGCCAATTATACCAGCGCAAATATTTCAAAAGACACCATAAATGGGGCGTGCCCATATGGGTCTGTGCGCAAGAAAATGTGCGGCGATATGTTGCCACAGCAGTTCAGGAACTAAGTCCTTGGTTCGAGTCTGAAAAACCTCATCAGGTCACCTTGGTCATTCTCAATTGTGATGATCAAGCAGTAGAGAAGTGGCAATTTCTCTTCGCGCCTACTCCGGAGGGCTTGTGCCCGTCTGAGGAGGAGCTTCGGCACCAGTTGCGGTCGCTTATACAACAGATTTTCGCAAGTACGACTATTCTACCAATACTTCTGGGTCCGCATACCTTCAAGATCCTCGTCGCGGATCAAAATACTGGCGGTACGCCAATGGGCTGGAAGGTTGTTCAACCCAATTACGACATTGCCCACGAAACCACCGGTGACATGCAGGTCGTAGCCGGAGCTGACTGGACGGTGACTCCCACTTTGGCATTCACAACCACTGATCTATTATAATTTAAATATACCTATAATTATTATATCCTATCCGGAACATTTTACAACTCGTCGTGGTCGAAGTCCTCGTCGTCGAAGACAACGTCGTCGTCATAGCTGCCAGAGGTACCGCTGTCATCACCACCGTAAACCTTGGCAGTGATCGGGTTCACAACAGCCTCGAGGGAGGCACGCTGCTCCTCGTACTCAGCCGGATCAGCCTCAGGGTTCGCGTTCACGAACTCCTCAACCTCAGCAAGAGCACTCTTGATGATGCCGATGTCCTCGGCATCGATCTTCTTACCAGCGGACTCAGGGTCGTTCACAAGACGGTTCACGTTCGAGACGTAGAGCTCCAAGTTGTTGCGGGCCTCGATGCGGCTGCGGACAAGCTCGTCCTGCTCGGCATAACGCTCAGCATCCTCAACCATGCGCTCAATATCCTCCTTAGAGAGACGGCCCTTGTCGTTTGTGATCGTGATCGACTCAGACTGGCCAGTGCCCTTGTCGTGACCCTGGACCTTCAGAATTCCGGATGCATCAAGCTCGAAGGTGACCTCGATCTGGGGAACGCCCTTCGGAGCGGGCGGGATGCCCTTCAGCTCGAACTGGCCAAGCGGATTGTTGTCCTTCGAAAGCGGACGCTCACCCTCGAACACCTGAATCAAGACAGTGTCCTGGTTATCACGCGCAGTCGAGAAGATCTGCGAGCGCTTAGTCGGGATCGGGGTGTTACGGTTGATCAACTTGGTCATGACACCACCCGTAGTCTCAATACCAAGAGTGAGGGGGTTGACATCAAGCAGGACAATGTCGTCAGCGCCGCTCTCACCAGAGAGGACACCAGCCTGCACAGCAGCACCATAAGCAACGGCTTCGTCAGGGTTGATGCCCTTGCTGGCCTTCTTGTTGAAGAACTCCTCGAGAAGCTGCTGGACCTTGGGAATACGGGTGGAGCCACCGACAAGAACAATGTCGTCAACCTCATCCTTCTTGAAGCCAGCATCCTTAAGGACGTTCTTGACCGGAATCAAGGTGTCCTGGAACAGCTTGAGGTTGATCTCCTCGAACTTGGCACGAGTGAGAGTCTCCGAGAAGTCCTCACCATCAATGAAGTTCTCGATCTCAATACGGGCGCTCATCTGCGACGACAGGATACGCTTGGCCTTCTCAACCTCGCGCTTCAGCTTGGACAAAGCCTTGGGGTTCTTCTCGATGTCGACGTTCTTCTGCTTCTTGTACTTCTGCTGGAAGTAGCGCACAACGCGGAAGTCGAAGTCCTCACCACCCAAGTGAGTATCACCAGCGGTTGCCAACACCTCGAAGACACCGTTGTCAATAGTAAGCAGCGACACATCGAACGTACCACCACCCAAATCGTAAACGATGATCTGACGCTCGCCGTCGGTCTTGTCGAGACCGTAGGCAATAGCAGCAGCAGTGGGTTCGTTAACAACACGCAGAACGTTGAGGCCAGCGATGAGACCCGCATCCTTGGTGGCCTGACGCTGAGCGTCATTGAAGTAAGCAGGGACAGTAACAACGGCGTGAGTCACCTTCTCGCCCAAGTAGTCCTCAGCAATCTGCTTCATCTTGCCCAAAACCATGGCGCTGATCTCCTCGGGAGCAAACTCCTTGTGGCCATTGAAATCCACCTCGACAACAGGCTTGTTGTCCTTCTCGCCAACCGTGAACGGGAAGCGCTTGATGTCACGCTTCACACTCTCGTCGTTGAACTTGAGACCAATGATACGCTTGATATCGAAGATGGTGTTCTTCACATTGTTGGGAGCCTGGTTCTTCGCAGCGTCACCAACAAGACGCTCGCCATCAGCGAACGCCACATAACTGGGAGTAATACGGTTACCCTGGTCATTAGCAAGAATCTCGACCCGGCCGTGCTGCATCACACCAACACACGAGTAGGTCGTACCCAAATCAATGCCAATAACTGTGCCGTAATCGCTCACGTCCGTCTCGGCCTGGCCAAGGAACGGCAGCGTGAACAGGGCAATAGCCCAGCACATAAGCGTCCACATGTTGAACACTCTGCTCATTTTGTTCTGAGGGGTTTAACAGGTGTAAATTTGGGTTTGTGGTCTGAAATATATATATACGGGTGCGGGTAGGGCGCGTGCGAAATGACACGTAGCTTATGCGTTATGTAGCGTGTATGTTTCCTCGAGGGTCTGGAAAATGTCCGAAGGCGGCGCACGATTAATTAGTATTACCCCTACCCTGTCAGTGGAGAGCAGACGAAGCTTGGCATAACCGAAAACGCTGCAGTCCCGAGAGGCCTAACCCAGATATAGAGTCCACGTGACTGCCAGATCGCATACGATCGCATAACGCAACGTGGTCAAACCTCAGTTTCTTTTAATAAATATCCTCTCGTTTAGATTCTATATAGTCTTAGAAAGAAACACTGCTTCTGATATTATCCTTGTCGACATAATCGCTCGATAAACTGCCTGCTGAGATATTTAATTTGGTTTCAATTATTGATCACTTTGGGACATCGGAAATGCATATATGCATCTTGACATATAGGGTAGCACACCGACAGGTGGCGCGCCTTATCAACGTTGTCAATCTAATAAGTTCTTCCAATGGAACAATAATTGATAGTTAGTTAATCATATAATAATAAATGCAATTAATCTAGACTCGCTTCGAGTTCACGGAAGTCGCGAAGTATGGTTTGGTAGAAGTCGATGTAGCTGTTGGATAGTCCTGCCAGGCTCTGCTGGAGCTCAATGGCTTCTGTTTGATCAAATATACGCACCTCGCGCTTTGCCAATTCTTCATAATCGTCGCTCACCTGTTTGGCTCGGTGACTCTCTTCCTTAAACATACTGATTCGGTTCTTGAGCTTGGTGATCCTCTGTTGCCGCGCCTGTTCCTTGTCGACACCCCGCAGTTCGTTCATCTTGGACCGGAAGAACGACGTCGAAAGCGCAGGTGCTGGTGACTGTCCGTGCTCAGCCGCGACGAGCTCGTGCTCGGACCGTTTGAGATACTCCACAAGAGCCTCATAGTCAATTTGCCGCTGCTCTCGCTGCTTAAGCATGCCCTTCAGTGCCTGCACGTAGTGGGACATGTCACGCAATGCGCACGCAAATTGTGAATCGACGCCAACCCGAAGCTGTTGGGTAGCGCGAGCCAGGCTCTTAGCGGTCTCTGCTAGTTTATCAAATTCGGGACCAGATTGGGGCTCGAGCTCGGCAAGCTTACGTGCCTGCTTGTAAACATTATTGAAATCGAGCGCGAGCTCACCTTGAGTCTTTGATGCCCAAACAACTGCCTTGTCGAGAGTTGCAATGTTCTGCTCGTAGCGCCCAGCTCGTTCTTTGGCGTCCGTCATCTCCTTGCTCTGATTCTTAGCCTTAGTGAATGCATTCATGAGTACCTCACTGATGTGGTCCAATGCAGTGCTGAGGGCGGGCGACTCCACTGAAGCATCGGCGCTGCCATTGCTCGCGGGGTGTGGCGCCTGCTTAGGACCCCCTTGGGTACTGAGGAATGCGAGGAAACTCCGTGATTTGCGTAGATAAGGATGTTGTGACACGCGGAATAAAAAGCGCTGTAAAGAGGCTGCTCGCTTTGTTGTGAACTCGGGGCCAAACCGGTCACCAGCTATGTACTCGATCCGCCACCGATCGGGAAGAGGAGGGATCGCACACGTAGGATATTCGGCGCACAGACCATCATAGAGTTTGGCGAAGTCGCTGTATCGACGTCGCACCCGCTCAGGCTTCTCGCCTGGGAACTGCTGCGATGTCACCAAGTATGAGATATAGCTACTGGATCCATCACTAGCCTTCTGCGGCTGGCTCACGGTGAGCACTGCGAATCGTGGGACCTTGTTGAGAATCACTGACTGCGTGAAAACGGGAGATGCGATACTTTCGCGTTCTTCGCAACTGTCTTCGTCGACAATTCCGTCGACAATTCCGTTAGCATCTCGGCCATTCTCTTCGTCGTAAGGGACATTCTCCTCGCTATCCATGTCGTTTTCGCCGTCTTCTTGGTCTTCGGCATCGCGGAACGAGTCCTTGGAGGATCGCGAAGTCGGAGTCAAGGACTCACCCGAATGGTCGGACTCCATGCCTTGCATGGTGTCTAAGAGATCAGCCCCAATACTAATCTGACTGGATTCCATAGCTGGGTGCTGGTTTGCTTGCTTGTAACGGTCTGGTTTACCTGACTGTGGCGCACTTCTTTGAAGTGGTTGTCAAATGACTTGATAGATGACGTGAGGAGGTTCCCTCCTACTGTCCAGACGAGCCAGTGAGGTCAGCAGTGTACTATGTTCGTGCTTGTCCCGAATTGAGCAAGTACGGCACAGCTAAGCCAAACGGGTTCGTGTGGGATATAGAGAGGGAGCGTGTGAGAGATGACCGTGTCGTGGGTCGGGGTACAACTGGGACCACGAGCGGGGGGTGGGGTGTCCACAGATGTCCACAGGTGCTTTGGAGCATTGCTGAGTCAGCTGATAAGCCCAAGTGCCCGTCTCCGCTGACGTAGTCAGGGACGCTGTCTAATTGTTTCTCAACAACACCATTAAACTCTGTTTCTTTAAAAAAGGCATAGTAGGGTACAAGGATGACCATGGAATGACTTTGTACGTACGACTCATAAATTAAGTTATTCTGAATACTTCATTGCTTATTTCCGGGTGCATTTTCATGTACAGGAGACATAGACTACCTGTGCTTCTATTCTATGTTTATGATAGGGTAAGGTGCTAACTGTAGGTTTACGACGACGAAAACCCTAGAGACATAAGGAACCATAGGCACGAACACTAGGGGGCCCGGGGGCAATGGCTAACGAGACGACGACGTTGTTTCGAAGCCGCATAGATGGCCTACCACCCCTGAGAGATGTGGTCATATGCACGCTGAGCTATGTTGTAGCAATGCTCTTTGTGCTTACCCCTCTAAGTGACTTATTTCACGGCACTGGTTCTAAGCACCTTGTGGCCACAACAACCGTGTGGTTTCATCCAATCCGCCCGAGAGGGAATCTAATAGAGGTTCTTCTATATACTCTCAAATTACTTGCATTGGCCGTTTGCCTGTGTTTGGGCGCAATGGGTTTGGTGCAGACATTGAATTTTTTTGATCTGCCACAGGACGTCGGCATCGCAAGCCTCACGCTGTGGCTAGGCTCCTCATTAGGTCTGCTGGGGTTCCTTAAAATGCGGGCGAGCAATCCGAGTTTTAATACCGCGAGTTCGGCGGCAATTATTTTCATGGTATCGGTCTTGTTGAAGGAAAAAGATGCTCAATTCGGGAATCTGCCCGTGACAAGTGTGCTTCATTACCTGGAAATGGTCGGCACGGGTGCAATGATCTCCGCATTTGTTTCATTCGTATTCTACCGGAAAACTTCCCTTGAACACCTCCAAAACAAAACCGGTGAACTCGAGATTTGCCACGCACAGATGGTTCGCAAGCTTGTACGCGCCTTTGGCGGAGACTTACCAGCAGAAATCAATAAACAAAAGTTGGAAGCTAATGCCACGTTGGCCTCACTGAAACAACAGGCTGAGTATGCCCGCTACGAAAGGTTGTTTTCTCGAAACTCCAAACCATATGGGGATGCCTTGCAACATGTCCGCTCATTAGAACATCAAGAAATGCTGGTTGGTGGTATGATTCACTGTGTCTCAACAGTGAGGGGACTCACCACCTTAGCTTCTAAGGAAGCACCTAAACAACCCCGTCAGTCGCAAGCGGACTCTTCATTCACATCCACATATACGGCCACTACCAATATATTCAACATTGAGACTCTCAGGCCATCAATGAGCCACCTAGCTGATGCGCTAGCTGGTTACGCAGATCGCACCACGTCAATTGATGTGCTTCGCAAAGAGATGGATGGCTATTTAGCGGCCAGAGACAGTGCTTATTCTGGGCCAGTGATGACTCTTGAAGTTAGATCCTCCGATACTTTAGAATCTAATGTACCGATTCTGGATGGACTGGACCGAAGTGATAAGGCACAGACTCATCATGATGGAATCTATCATGGAATTGATGGCATTGCTGCAGAACAGGCTGCTGCATCCTGTGCCCTTCTAGCACATCATCTTCAAGATTTCGCATCCGAGATTTGTCCTGATATTCGTCATGTGCAGCAGCTCCATGTTGCTTCTGCGGCTCCAAGAACTTACCGCAGCCCCGAACCAGACTCCTACGGGCTGGAACATGCAATGTACCATAAAAAATCAACCAATGCTGGCTTGGGCCCCAGGTTGTGGCGAATGATGAGAGTTTTAAGGAGCAGGAACGTCCTCCACGGTATTAGAGTTGGTATGGGTGCTGTAATTTTGTCGTTACCAGCCTACCTAACGTCAACCCGGGAAACCTTCCAAAGATGGCACGGGGAGTGGGCTGTGATTACTTATATGATTATCATGGCCCGAAACCTGGGCGCGATGTCGCATAATATACCGCTGAGGTTGGTGGGAACCACAATAGGTGCCCTCATTGGCATTGGCGTAAGCCTAATCTGCTCAGGTTACGGACTTATACTTTGGAGCTCTGTGGTGTGTTTTATATGCTATCGCCGCATTCTGAGTAAAACCAATCCTGTTTTTGGCCGATTCATCTTACTATCGTATAACTTGGTAAGTCTCTACCAGTATTCGCAACGGAATGAGTCTGATTCAATCGTCCACATCGCCTTTCATCGAGTAGTGAGTGTTACTATTGGCGTGTTGTGGGCCGTGTTCATAACAGTCACTATCTGGCCTCATAGTGCACGACAAGAATTGAGGTCAAAGTTGTGTATTCAATGGATGCGAATGGGGATGTCCTGGAAAAACGACCTGCTAGCCATATTCAATGGCGAGTATAAGGGAATTTCCGGTGAACGTGAGTTACAGAATAATATGTTTAAATTGGAAGGTCTGCTAAAGATTTGTCCTTATGAAATCCGTTTGAGGGGCGAATTCGATCCAGCACCTTACAAGCAGCTTCTCGAGTCTTCACAAACAATGCTGGATGCCTTCCATTCTCTCAATACTCTTATCAAAGATGAGCCACAGGTGACTCCAGGTGAATATGAATTGCTTCAGCGAACAGATCTCTCTCGTCGTGAACTGTGCCACCTGATGTTCCTACAGTTCTACACAGCCAGCACATCAGTCCGCCTTGGGTTCCCGGTCCCAGAATTCATGCCACCACCAGATCTTGCGCTTCATAAATTCGCTAAAACTCTGCGCAAATCCTCTGTTGACAATTCAGATTTTGTTCTCTTTTATACCTACATGACGGTGGTGATGACACTCTCCTCCGAACTAAAACGGATTCACGACTCTTTACGACACTTGTTTGGTGCTCTCGACGACGATATTTTATTTGCATACGTATAATTTTAATTGTGCTCATATGATCAGATCAATCTCAAAAACATACTCTCTGTCATCGTCATAAATGCTGTAGTCATTTCTAAACTGGCGAATTGTATCACTGACTTCTAATAAAGCCTCGTAGTTTCCTAAGTTACTGCTTGTCTCATATTCATTAATCACAAGTTTTCCGTCGTTGATTTCACTATCGTCAAGTGGATCATCAAGTGTCGCGCTTTGCCAATTTATCGATTTTCTGCCTTTAAAGATACCCATAGAGTGCAGTTTGAGCGCACTCCACCATGTATCACCTTCGCCCGCAAAACAAAAAAAGGATACTACTGATGCTATCCCAAAAAATACCAACCAAGGATGGAATTGAGACATATTCACTCTGTCCTTCTAGTACAAATAATAAAAACGACGAGGGCTTTGTGAATCTGAAATATTTTGAGTTTAATGAAAGGATAAAGTCAAGAAAAAGCTCTTCACGGTAGATTATTGCGACAGCAAAGTTAGATCAATGTTTTACAAAAAAAGTACTAGTAGAGAATGGTACTGATAAATAGTGGGGCAAGGTTTATTTAGATGTTTACTATCTAAACATTTCGTCGTCATGAGCGACCCAAAGGAAACGAAGCAGCCCGAGAAGTTGCCACCCTTGCGGGCCTTGCCCAATTTCAGTCGGCGCCTGTTACGTCCTACATCTAGCAACTATGAGAAGTCAGAACTTGGAACTCCTCTCAAGTCCCCAACCAGCCAAGACCAGGCCAAAGAAGCGCCTATCGAGCTGAGGCGACGCACTTTAGGCCAGCCAAAAGTGCCGACTTCTAATATGTCCTCTATGAATATTGGTTCATCGAAGTCCAAGTCCTCACCTGCGTCCGCAAGTGGAAGTTTCTACACTAAGCCCAGATTTAAACAAGTGGTAAAAAGTACCTCTTACCCCAATGATTCTCAAATGAAAGAGGTCAAAGAATATCTCAGTCAAGAATTACTTGGTAATGATCTAGGAAGCGAAGATGAGGATGAAAACCCTCCTCAAAGATTGGAAATTCCCGGGCTTGTTCCTCGACTATTAGCTCACCAGGTTGTGGGTGTCAACTTTCTGAGTCGTCGAGAAAGAGCTCGAAAATATGCTCGGGGCGGAATCCTAGCTGACGATATGGGCCTTGGTAAAACCTTGCAGAGTATAGCCCTCATTTTGCACTGTAAGCCACCTAAGTCGAATGAACGAGTTAGTATGGGAGAGCAGGCTACTCTAGTCGTCTCACCGTTGACGGTGATGGATCAATGGAAAGATGAGATAGGACGCATGGCCCCGAAATTACGCGTGACTACCCATCAAGGATCAAAGCGCACGACCAATGCTCGCACATTCGCGAACTACGATGTAGTAATTACCACCTACGATGTGGTCTCTTCAGAGCATGCAAAAAGCGGAGATTCACCTGTGGGGGTTTTTCAAACACCGTGGTATCGTATTATTGCGGATGAGGCCCATACTTTTCGCAATCCCGAAACGCGGGTAGCCAAAGCCATGGCGGCATTGCGCTCTGAGGGACGCCGCTGGGCACTCACTGGTACACCTCTGCATAATAGTATAGAAGACGTGGTAACGTTGCTGAGATTTATAGGCATCCCCAGCGAACAAGATTTGGGATCTGTTCATCAAATGAAGCCAGTATTGAAAGCCGTTATGCTTCGCCGAACGCAGCGAGTGCTTCACGGTGCTCTACCAGCAATAGAAATCGAAAAAAGGGGCATCAAACTCGATAAGCGGGAACTGGGAATTTACTCCAATTTCAGTAAACGTCTAAGCATGAAGGGTGAAAATCGCCTCGGAAACTTAATCTGCATGCGTCTTGCTTGTGATGGAATTGCTTCTTATGGTGGTCGCAAAGTCGACGTTCCGCAAGAGAGCCTTCGAGAGCCCAGCTCAAATGATCAGGAAACTGATGCTATTGACGATAAATCTGGTCAGATCGATGAAACAGATGCGCTGGCAGCAATGCTCGGCAGCATGAGCTTGACCAAGCCGGACTCAGAAAAGGACAGCAAATACTGGGGCCATGATAATAGCAAGGTCCAAGCATTGCGTGAAATCATGCTAAAAAAGAAAACCAGGCAAACAGTAGTTTTTTCATCATTTGTTACAATGTTACACGCTTTGCGACCAATGCTGGACCACGAGGGTATTTCCTACGAGATGTATGATGGTTCCATGCGGGCACCAAAGCGCCAGGCTGTTCTCGAAAAGTTTAAGAAACCGGATTCTGGCACCGCTGTTCTTCTTTGCTCGTTGCACGCAGCAGCCGTAGGACTTAATCTTGCGAACGCTAGCCAGGTGGTCATTATCGAGCCCTGGTGGAATCCGCAAATCATCGACCAGGCGGTGAAGCGCGTGCATAGACTTGGTCAGAAGAACATCGTGAATTGTGTCGAGCTTTATGCTGCTGATACGCTGGAAGAGCGTGTAATGCTTATCCAGGACCTCAAGCGCAAACGTGCAAAGGACATGCTGGATGATTCCGAAAAACTCAGCAAGGAAGAGCGGGAGTTCATTATGTACGGTGATTCTGCGGATTCCACTGACGATATCAAGGCTGCACTCAAGTCAGTGTGATACCAAATTAATGAGTACATATAATTTTTACGAAACAGAAACAAAAATAAAAACCAGGATTCTAGGCTGAATTGTGGTATTTGCATAGTGTAAGCATAAATTGCACAATGCAACGCTATAGAAAGTCACACGAGGTGCACTACTTTCCATATATGATGATTAGTCATACAATATATGCATCACAGTGATGCATGATGCACCACGATCTATCGGATCTCGTTGCGCCCAGGATCAGGCGTGCATCATGCAAGAAATCTTTCGAGACACGGGGGGAGGTACTCCAAATAGCTCCTCAATTAGTAGTTATCGGCAATTATTTTTTCCCAATAAATTCTATATTGCACGGTATCGGTAATCGCCGGATGATACCTTATCCGCCGGTGTCGCCGAGTTTTTTTTTCTCTCGTGCCTTGTGGCAGCGGCGACCCGCACGTCATCAGGATCAAAAAGGGTTATCCAATCGTGGGGCCGAGGATTAGGATCCGACCGCCATTGACCTTTCGCCACCGAGGGCAGGGGTATATGGGTGTACACATCATACTGCCTGGGACCTGCACGGAGTTGTTAGGGCAAAAGTCGGGGGCGTCTTGTTTCTACCGACATCCGGCGGCGACCTAATAACACACCGGGATTCTTGGCCACCTTCACCTTGCCGGTCTGATACTTTGGCTGTGGCAAACGAAGCACATTAACCACAGGACTGATCTGGCACTTGTTCAGATAAAAAAAGGAACGGCTGAGCGTGTTTCTATTCGCAGCCAGCACCGGATAGCCCAAGGAAAGGAGGAAAGAAGATCACAAGCAGAGTCAGCACGGCATGAGACTGGCAAACTTCCTATCACCGGCATCTAACCGGGCAGCGCTTTCTATCACGCAAACTCTATATGATCGACGTGCACTGGATTGCACGTCTAGCCGGCCGCTGGTACAGAGTCTGCAGCAGCTGATGATACTAACAGGCAGCTCGAGCCGCGTACGTGAGACTCTCTGTAGTGACGGTGGGCTGGAGCGTATTGTGCAGATGATGAAAGAGGCGCACGAGCACTGGCAAGACCCACTAATGGCGTACAAGTGGCATTTATGCATGCAGTGCCTACTTAACCTTGGGGCGCGCGGATCGGAACATGTGCGCATGCGCATTCTCGAGGCAGGTGCAATCCCGGTGATTGTAACGATCCTCGACAATTATCTTCTTGCTCATAGCGAGTCACTGGAGAACCGTGACCGCTGTCATAGCTGTGGTTGCAGCGGGAGCAACATGAGTGCATCAAATGCATCTGTGTCAAACTCTGGCAATGGCACTGTCCACCAGACCACGATGCCAACTGCGAACCCAGCCGGTTTGGGTTTAACGCGAACAAGGAGGAACGACTCGGAAAGTGGGCGCTCGGAGCAAAGTTTCGATAGCATCCCGCGCCAAGACCTCCGTCTTAACATTGATATGCAAGCGGTGTCCCGCATTGATACCGCCCAGGAGGGCTCTGGAAGCGACTCAGAGATTGCCAGCGGCCGCGGGACCCCAGGTCCCGACTCAGACGCGGTGCGACTACCAACGCTCGCCACTGAGTCGGAGTCAAACCCGCAACTGGATTCTCTAGCTAATATGGAGTCGTTTATCGCTCAACGGGCGAACACGGAGGTGCTTCCACCTACTGTCCAGCTAACGCAGCTGAACACGCGGCCTAGTGCTGAGCTGGACCAGTCGGGCATGGCGCAATTTGTTGACGGCGTGCTAATTCCCAAAGAGCAGGATGTCTTTTGGGCTCTGGAGATCATTGCATTTGTCTCTAAATATTCGCACCTGCGCAGGGAGATGCAGGACACGCATTTCCTTCCGAAGCTCTCGCTTCGGTCCCCGGACGATGCATTTGCAAACGGCCGGGGAGAGGATTTCATGGATGCCGAATCCGAAATTCCCAATGACACAATGACTGTCGAAACTTCTGTGAAGGAGTTTCCCGAGCAGAACGCAGCCGAATACTACCATTATGACTTTGAAAACGATGGAGACTTTGACGACGAGTTTCTAGCCCGGTCTGTCAACCTCTTTGAGATTGTTGAAAAGTTCACGGCGTTTCGGTCACTGCGCGAGTTTCCGCACTGGGCCTGCATCATCATGCGCAATTTCGTCCGCAAGGACGAGGGCGGGATCCGCCAGTGCGCGAACTTCGCATGCGGCAAATGGGAAGAGTACCCGCGGCAATTCGCTAAATGCCGGAGGTGTAAGCGCACCAAGTACTGTTCCAAGGCATGCCAATTGAAAGCGTGGGGAATGCACCGCTACTGGTGCTCCCCCTCCTCGTCGACTTCGCAGCAGTCGAGTCAGGTGAGCAGTCAGCCGAATAGCCAACCGAATAGCCAGCAAAGCAGCCAACATGGTAGCCAGCATAGTAGCCAAACCGGCCGACCCTCTCAGCCAGATGGCCAACCGAGCCAGCAGGCGCAAGTTTCCGCGCAACCTTCTGCAGCGATGCTTGCCGCTAGCGACTCGTCGGTCACTGAACAGAGGGCAATGAGCGCGGATGGCACTTCCTAACATTGGCAGTGACCTTACGTTGGCATTTCCTAACACCGGCATTTCGAAACACTGGCACTCCCTAACACATGGCATGGCCCGAACACTTGGCGCGTTCTTCGAACATTAAAAGAGCTCACACGAAGTGAACCACTGCATTAGTCTCAAAGAGATGTACTATTTATTTATTATTGAATTTGATGAACCTCATTTATACACACATACACATACGGCGGGCCACGAGCAGCTACTGCTGGTCGAAAGGGAGCGCCAGAACGATTTTTTTGAGGTCCAGATGCAGGTCTTTCATAACGATCAGCCAGAACACTGCCACCTCGACGAGCTGCCGGAACACGATTGCGGTTGTTTGGACAAGGGCACTGGCGGGCAGCTTGCTAGCGTCGCTGGTGTGCTGCTGAGTGAACTCCTGCGCGAGGTCAAGCAGCGATGTGTTTTGCAAACCAACCAGAGCCTGGAGATGCTTGACGGCGTCGCTAACAACGGTTTGTTCGGTGGCCGCTTGCGGCTCGGTGCTGAGGTCTGGGCGCTGGGGCTGCACCGCCTTCGAGAAGTTGCTCGCGCCGGGGATCTGAACGACGACCTCCCGCATCTGGAAGTAGCGGTGGGCCGTTGATACAAGCAAGGCGTACGCCTGCTGTCGGATTGGTGACAGCGCCGTTTGCAAGGTCGTGTAGGCGGCGCCCAATGCGGGCCCGCTCGGGGCCGGCTCCGCGTACCGGCCCCACACCATTGCCTTCAGCAGCTCGGGTCCCAAAAGCCCGCGTGTGACGTAGCTGAGCATCACTGGCGACAGCTGGCAGCCGATGACGTCGGTAAGGTCCTTCGGCAACGGCTTGTGAACAAGGTTCAGCAGCTTCACCGTGCCATCTAGCTGTAGCACGGGCTGTCGATAAACGAAGGTGAGCGCCCGCTGGAGCGACGCCAGGTAAGCCGGGTCCTGGAGCGCCAGCGCGGCCCGATACAGGCTAACCACGGGCTCGGACTCGGACAAAGTTGGCGGCGGGCCACCGAGCTGGAGAGCAGACCTCAGCACGGCGTCGAGCGTTGGCGGCGTGCTGAAATCCAGGGGCGGGAACACGTCGTTCGTGACGGCGTTCTTCCCCAGACCAACGGCGAGCTCAACGAAGCTGCTGGGCGGGAGGCGCAGCTGCGCGAGCAAAGCGGACCGGCGCAGCATCTGCGGCTGCGCAGCGAATATGTCGAGCACTAGGGGCACGTCGGCCCACAGCCACGCCTCCTCGCACCCGAAAACGTGGCTGATCAGGTTCTCGGCGTGCATGTGCGCGAGCTGGGCCGCGGCCAGCGCCGGCGCCACCACGAACGGGATATCGGCGTCGACGAGCGCGCGCACAATGCGGCGTCGAAGAAGCCCGTTGTCGAGTTTCGAGGACGTTGTGCGCGCGGGGCCGTCGAAAACGACGATGTATCTCCGCTGCGCAGTGGGCCCGATCCGCGCAACAAGCTCCGCGGGACTCAGGCCAGCAAGCGCCTCCGCCGACACGCCCACGACCGCATCCCGTAGATCGGCCGGCTCGGCGAGCTGGTGCTCCCAGCCGTGCGCACGCAGAGCCGGAATCATTGGGTAAGGTAGGAAAGCTGGGGCCGCGTGTGATGCCGGCACCGTCTCCAATATGCGACATCAGTAAGCGCAATTGCCAACAGCAATTGCGGAGCTAATAGCTTCCAGGATTACCAAAATGTAGTTAGTGCACTGTGAAAAGTCTTATTAAAAGGAAGGCGGCAACGCGCCCAATCGAGTACACGCATCGGGTGCACTCATTGCGTGCGCTCAATTACCTCTACTTTGATTCACCTTAGTCACCGCAGTATATATTGAAAACACTTTGAAATGCAACGCCCGGGCTGCTCACGAGCGTTTCAACGCACTAAACTCGTGATAGTAGTGTGTCATATACTCGTCGGGTAGGGTACGCACGCATCTCATAATGAAAAAATCCCAGATCAAGGTGCCGGCGTCGAGCGCGAACATCGGCCCCGGCTTTGACGTCCTCGGCATTGCGTTGGGTCTGTACCTGACTGTCGACGTGACTGTGGATCGCGAGTCTGCGGCGGTCCCTGGCGCGCGCTTGAACTGCTCCATCTCAGCATCCGGCGAGGGCGCGGAGGGCCTGCCGCTCGCGGCCGACGAGAACCTCATCACGCGCACTGCGCTGTACGTGCTTCGCTCCCACGACGTGCGCGTGTTCCCCGTGGGCACGCACGTCCACATCCACAACGAGATCCCGCTGGGCCGCGGTCTTGGGTCGAGCGGCGCCGCCGTTGTTGCCGGCGTGCTGCTCGGCAACGCCGTGGGCAATCTGCAGCTGAGCAAACGCCGGCTCATGGATTTCTGTTTGATGATCGAGCGCCACCCGGACAACATCAGCGCGGCCATGTTCGGTGGGTTTGTCGGCAGCTTCTTGCGCGAGCTCAGCGGGACCGAGCTCGAAAGAGTCGAGATCCCGCTCGCCGAGGTGTTGCCGCAGCCGTGCCAGAATCAGGGCGGGCTCGACACCGGTTTGGTGCCGCCGCTGCCGCCCATGGATATCTCGCGGTCGATGCAGTACGGGTTAGCCCCGGAGATCCGCGCCGTGTGTGTGATCCCGCAGTTCGAGGTGAGCACAGCCATGTCCCGCGACGTGCTCCCGTCCGCGTACACGCGCCAGGACTCGATCTATAACCTGCAGCGTATCTCGCTGCTGATCCCGGCCCTCGCGCAGTCGCCTCCGGACGCGGAGCTCGTGCACTTGTCCATGCAGGACCGGCTGCACCAACGGTACCGCCGAGTCCTGGTCCCGGGCCTCGCCGACATCCTCACCACACTGAGCCCGCGCATGAATCCGGGTCTCTTGGGTGTGTGTTTGAGCGGCGCCGGCCCCACGGTGCTGGCGCTCGCAACTGACAACTTCGAGAGCATCGCTAATGAAATCATCAGCACATTTAAGACCCATAACGTCGAGTGCGTATGGAAGCTGCTAGAGCCGGCCAAGGGCGCAGAGACCATTGAGTTGTAATGTGTATGTACATATATGTATTAAATTATCTAGCGCCGGGATTGATCTCGACGACAACTACCTGCAGCCACACCACCAGTCACACCACCACACACGGGGCCTGAAAAAAAACATTACCCTACCCATGCTTCGTATTGGCAGGCCGGTGCTGGCGAGAGCCGGGCTCCAATCCCGCCATATGAGCGTCGAGGCGGTCACAGAGACTATTGCGCCGCTCAAAAACGCAGTAGAGGCGTGCCATGCGGCCTCGGGTCTGTCGTGGCCTGTATTCATTCCGTTGATGACGTGCGGAATCCGGCTGTTCACGACCTTCCCGCTGGCTGTGTGGAACCGCAAGCGGATTATCAAGCAGCGGTCGGTGCAGCCATTGCTTGCCGGATCAGTGCCGGTAATCAAAGTCCAGCTCGCGCAGTCGGTGACCCAAAAGGGTGCGAATCTGACTCCAGAGCAGATCACCGTGCTTGCCGCCAAGGAGCGGCGGAAGCGGCGCGTGCAGCTCTATAAAGAGCTCGGCTGTCAGAATTGGAAATCTCTGGTGCTGCCTGCTGTGCAGGTGCCCATATTTGTAGCCATGTCCTTCGCCGTGCGAAGCCTTGTGGGGTTCGATCTCACCGGGATTACTGAGTTCGGCAACGTCGACAAGTCCCAATTTTGGTGGTTCAAAAATTTGGTGGAGCCGGACCCGCTCGGTATAGTGCCGCTCGGCATTGGTGCACTGGCTCTCAGCAACGTCGAGCTGAATTCAAGGGTCGCGCCAGTAACTGCGGAGCAGGCGCGCAGACAGAACCGACGCAGCGGACCATCAGTTGCAGCTGCTCTCACCAATATAAGCCGAGCGGGCTCGGTAGTATTCATGGCCATCAGCTTCCAAGCTTCTCTGGCCCTGCAGCTGTACTGGTTCTCGTCCAACGCATTTTCGTTTGTGCAAAATAAGACTCTCGATAATTTCCTGCCGGTCAACAAGGAACCAAGCTATCCAAATATTAGTAAAAAGGTCATGGAGCCCCAAAACAATTAATGGCGATTGTTTATTGAATATGCGCGCACGCGCACTACCCGCACCTCGTTAAAGGTTAGGGTATTCTATTTTTTGCGAACGGCATCAATCGGCATTCAATACCGCTATCAAATACCCTGCGCCCCGCTGCGACGAGGACAGTATACCGGATATGTATATGTACTGATAAAGATAGATCCTAGATCTATTTTTGGGACGATATTTTAAATAGTGATCTAATTTTAATGCTAAATTTTTTTTTCTTGCTCGCACGGGTCGGCTGCCATACTTTTTCATCGGGGGTGGTTGCGCCGCGGCGATAATGTGGGGGTGGGGTGTTTGCCGGTGATTACCAGGGGTGGGCTGAGGGGTTGGGTCCTACCTGGGTCCTTTCCACCCCCGTCCGCAGGGCCCTGTTCGCCACCTTGCCCTGGACCACCACACACCACCAGTACCGCCGCGAGATGGGCAAAACCCTCTGGTGGGACCGGGGCGGCTCGTAGCCGTGGATGACTAATTTTCGCGAACATCCGCCAACAAGCTTACGTGTTTATGGCGCTGAGGGACACAACCCTCCGCCCCTTTACCTCAGCGGTTCGCTTACCAAATCCCCCGAGCGTCACTAAAACAAACCTATCCCCGGCATATCTACTACACCCCAATTTCGTGTCGCCTTCCGCGCTGCCCGCTTCTTTCGTTGTGTCTCTGAACCTCGTTCACTCTATAGCGGCCGGAAAACCGCACTAACATCTAGAGTGAGGTATCAGAGTCAGCGATTGTGCTTGAGTCGCGTTATTTTCCCGGCGGCACATATCACATTGCACACATAAAGCACCATTAACAAGCACACAGGCGTTAATCCTGTAACTCTTGTCGCAAGCCGCCAACAAATATGAATGCAACTGTACCAATCCCCAGTGGTCAGCTGTCCGACCGCGCGACCTCTACCGCCGAGTCTCGGCCGCCGAATCCCCCAAGTGACCAATTAAGAACCGGGGCCGGCCAAGCGAATCTTGTAAAGGCAAATGCCTCAGGGAACCTTGAGCATAAGCCAGAGACCCAGCCGAAGGGTGCTCTTCAGGAGTCGCCAAAGCCCGAGTTACAGTCTTATCAAGCCGCCGCTAAGGAGGATTCGAAGCAGACGCACGCTGTGTCTGCCCAGCCGCTGGAGCACAAAACTGCTTCATCGACTCCTGCCTCCAACGAGCCGCATTCTGAGCACTTCAAACGGCTGCCTACCAAAGGTATACCCGACTTCCCTCAGACTGTAGAGCAGCTCTTCATGTCTGAACGGCTTGCGGAACGTAAACAGATCGAGGCCCAGCGTATGGAAGATGCTCGCGAGAGAGCAGAGCAGGCGAAGGCGGATAGGGCACTCGCCGAGAATATGCGGACGAACGAACAGGATAAGCGTGGCCGTGCCAAGGCAAGACAGGGTATTCAGCGCGAGAAGTCAACAAAACTGGCGCCTATCCCCGTGAACTTGCCTCCTACTGCTCAGTGGGCCCCTAGTGGACCAGTTCAGTCAGGTGTTATGTCAGTAGCACCGCAAACGCCTATGTCACCCAAGGGGAAACATCAACAGCCTCAGCAATTCCAAGCAGGCCAAATCCAAGCTCAGCAGGCGGTCAATTCCCCGGATAATGCGCCAGTGTCCCAAACACTGACTCCTGGCTCGTCTCACACCACCCCGCAAGCATCGCCAGAAAGGAATGCGCAGGCACACGTGTCACCGCAAATTCCAGCATCTCTGCAGCCATCGCAACCGCCACAAGTCTCGCAGCCAGTACATATCCAACCCCCACCACCGCATACCCAGCCTCCACAGCTACCGCCAGGCCAATTCGACCAATTTCCCTATCTTGGACTTCCAGGTATACAGTTCAACCCATTGTTCCCGCAGCTGCAGCAAAACTGGTTTAATCAGGGCTTGCCCTTGCACATGCTCCAGAATTTCTATGCAGGTGTGCCAACCCCTGGTATGCCGGGGCAGACACCAGGCTCGACGCCCCAGTCAACGGGACCACTTCACGTGGCGTCGTCGCCGCAACCGCCGCAACAATCACAGCCACAGCAGGGCCAGCACGAGTCGCCTCAACAGCAACCATCTTTGCAACCACCACCACCGCCGCCGCCGCAACAGCAGCCAGGTGTTCCACAAATGTATCCCGGATTCCCGTTCCCTGGACTAGCAGGAAACGGTTTGCCGGGGATCCCAAATGCTACCGGCCTGCCTAATATGCCGGACATCCAGAGTCTGCAGCATTTGGCTGGGTTGCAGAGCATACCCAATTTGCCGAGCATGCCTCCGGGAATGCCAGTCCCCGGAATTGGCAGCATTCCTGGTGACGTTAATACGCAGAATGCGGCACTTAATATGTTTCCTGGTATGATGTACTTGCCGCCGTTCCCAGGGCACAATGCTGCCCCTAGTGGCCAACCCGGAGCCCCTATAAGCCACTCTGCCAACCAGCCTCAGGGCCAGTCTACGCAGCAAGCCCAGGCCCGGGAGGTGCCGAGTAGTGGAGATCAAATTGGTGCGACAAACCGCCAGCAGGCTATTGAAGCCTTTCAGCAGTATCGGCAGAAACGCGAAGCTAAGAATGCCGAACCGAGCTCCGCGCCAGCAGCAACGTCAACCCATTCGCAATCGCCGGTTAAGAACCAAGGTCACGAAGAAGCGTTTAATCGAGCGAGTCAGAATGCCCAGATGCCGGTTCTTGCTCCGGATCAGAATACCAATGAAGCGACCAAGGATCAGCGGCTGTGGCCGCCTGGTATGCTCCCGCCGCCAAACATCATGCCTAAGGGCGATATGCCCCCACCACCTCCATCATTCACAAACCCGTTGCGAATTGCTGATATGGAGCGGAAAGTCGAGCGCGAGAAGCATGACCAAGAGGCCATGAAACAGCGGCGACAGGCATACGCGCCAAACACCAATCCAAAACCCGCCAAGCTTCCTCGATCCAAACGATACTGGCTGGACCAGCAAGCGCAACTTGTTGCGAACTTGGAAAGCCGCGGTTTTGTAGCGATTTTCCGCGAGACGCCAGAGTATGCGCGGTACTTCTGCTCGCTTTGCAACAAGGATTTTGAGACAAAGTTGCTGTGCATTCGTCATGCTGTTGAGCACCTTAACTTCAAGCCGTTCCGTTGCACTGACTGCGACATGGAGTTCACGCGGTGCGACACACTTCAGCGACACCTGAAGGGCCGTTGCCTCGGCCCGGAATCGCAGATCGTTGTTCCATACGACCCACTGACTGAGCGACGAAAGGCGGAGGAGCAGCAGCAGGACGGACTCGTGCGGGTGAATAATAAGCGCAATCGGCTGCGGATCGACAAAACAAGAGCAGATAGTTACAAAGAAGATGGGACGCCGATCGTCCCGCCCGGCAAAGTAGTGAGTGTGCAACCATGGCACACACCAGAGGGATTCACCTGGAAGCGCTCGTCTCCGGACGACGCGACTCCAAAACGACAGGCGTCGGAAAGTAGTCCCGAAACTGATGGCGAGGTGGAAGAAGAGGACCAGGGCGACGACGACGACGACGCAATGAACAATGCGAAGAAGGTAAAGGTCGAGCCTGAAGATAGCGATAGCTCCTCAGACGAGGATGAGGCCAGTTCCAGTCGCATTCTCACGGGTTCGAAGTTCCTGCGTCCTGGGCCGGCTCCGGTAGTCATGCCCGCTCGCCATAAGTAAGCATCATTTAAATAAATGCAGCATATACATATATAGATCAACACATATACTACTGTGGTTAATAATTGTACACTTCAACTCCTAATCCTGCGCACTGCCGTCCCGCGGTCGGTACGTGATCCCCCGGTCCTCCAGGTCGCTTACAATGTCTGGCGGCAGCCGACCCGTGACTTTTGTGGCGTAAAGACCCTTTTGAAAGCCGTCGATGCGCAACCACTTCGCGACCCACGACTTCTGGTTGTCCGTGAGGGCGACAAACCCCTCGAAGTTCGGCGACGTGCAGTCCTGCACAAGACCGTCATCACCGCGGTAGCTGAGAATACTCTCGCAGTTTGGGCATCCTTGACTCAAAAACTCGCGCTGCGGCTGCACGATGCCGCAGACCATACACGCACGATCTGTTCGGCTCATGGTGACGAGACTTCAATTAGGGTAGAGGAAGAATGGCTACTACCACTGCTACTTCAAACGGGGAAGGCTTTGGTACAATTAAAATATATGTCGATATTATTTACAACTAGGCGAGTCCAAAGACATAGAGAATATCAGCAAGACTTTCACTGTTGAGTTGCGACGGCGCGCGGGCGCGCACAAGCGGCTTGGCGTGCCATGCAATGCCGTAGCCAGCCTTAGCCATCATAGGCAGATCATTACTACCGTCACCCACGGCAACTACAGCATTCAAAGGGATCTCATTTTCGGCAGCTATCTGGGTGAGGAGTTCTGCTTTGCGCTGTCCGTCCACAATTGCACCAGTAGTATGGCCAGTGAGCAGACCACTTTCCTTATCAGCAACCAAGTGGTTGGCAAAGGCATAGTCCAGCCCAAGCTCGCCCTTAATCCAGTCCACAATGGGCTGGAAGCCACCGCTAAGCACGGCAGTCTTTATTCCGTGACTGCGAAGACCGGCACACAACTCTCGTGCACCTGGTGTGATCTCGATTTCCTTCACGAGATCGCTATAAATGGTCCGGCTGTCTATGCCCTTCAAAAGTCCTACGCGCTCTTGGAGACTCTGCTGGAAGTCAAGCTCACCGCGCATGGCCCGTTCAGTGATCTCGGCAACTTGTGGCTCGACACCAGCGCGCTTTGCAATGAGATCTATGCACTCATTCTTGATAAGCGTGGAGTCCATATCGAAAACCACAAGTCCTGGTTTTTTGTCATAGAAGAAAACATCAAAAGTGTCGGCAAGTTCCTTCACCTTGGCCTCTAAAGCTACCTCATCAGCAGAGGTCTCGAGCTCGAGCTTCTTCACATTCGGAGTTCCAGACTGCTCGCGTAGGGCTGTATTAGGCAGGGCCGAACGAATTTTTTCGACTGCCCGACCAGCGTCCTCAGCTATAATCGTGAAGTGCATTATTACCCTAGTAGTGCTGGTGATTCACCTATATGTTCTGCAATGAAGAGAGGTCCACTCCACATGAAAACCAATACGTAGAAAGATCTATACGACATTACACTGATTCCATACTCTTTTGAATAATTAATTTTATTGAGACACTAAATTAGGGCATTTGGAGCCGTTATTAAAGACCAAGCAGCATTTGCATCGGGCTGTTCTGACCGTTCGCGGCACCCTGTTTCAATGTAGGCATGAAATTCTCCTTAAGCCATTCAACGAGGTTAATATCGTTTTCCTTTTCCTCCTGCATGTCTCTGAGCGGCTGAATGCAGTCCAAATCCTCGACGTCGTAGAAATCAGTTCCAAATTTGAAGACGAATCCCGTGGCGCCGTTGTGAGTGTAGAAGCATTCTGCCTCAGGCCATTCTTCACGCTCTTTGATCACCTCCTCGATATTCGATCGGACCAGGTCGAAGTTGACGTCGTCAGGTCGGCAGTAGCCTTCCTGCACTTGCCAATATACGGGCTTCCCACGCAGCTCAAACGCTTGTATATTGAAATTACACTCTGGAAGTTCAATCGGAGGACCTAGAAGGAATCTCACGCCGTAGTACGCAATGGCGAATACAGCCACAAGAGCTGCGGGAACGTACAACATTGATAAGAAAGACCCAACCCAGCCACCTACCGATAAACGTAGACACCCACGCGCGTGACTTCCAGGTGGGGGAGAAGAGTGCCGTGTTCCCACTGGGCGCTGGGAACAGAAATATTCACTCGTAAGGTAACAGGTTCGGTTAATGTATCAAATAAATTAGTGCACTGTGTAATGAGATAATCTGGGATCCATACAGTGGCTTTGGCTCACTTCAGCTGGACCTTATGAATGATAGAAGGGCAAGGTACCCGCCATAATTTTCACTACTCGTATGAACCTTGATCAGGACAAGATTGCTCGGCTGACGCCGTGGCTGCTGGAGAACATCCGCAGCGAAGACCTGGATTCCAAGGACATGGCAGACTACGTGCTGTCACTGCTGACGTCCTCTGGCCCACCCGAGCAGCTTTTCGAGCGCTGCACGTCCGAACTGGAGGAATTCCTCGGGCCGCAAACCCGTCCTTTTGTCGAGGCATTGTTCGCCCAGATTGCCGCACTCGATGCACCCCAGCAATTTCCGACTGCGCCGGCACCCCAGATTGGTGATCAACCATTCACGCAGACACCCCCGGCGCAGGCCACCGATCAGCCCATTCTCAGCGGCGGTCAAGAGGAGCTGCGTCGTAATTTCCGGAATGAGCAGCCGCCGCATCGTGATTTTGGTCCGCAGCAGTTCAACAATCAATTCCAGCCGCGATTTGGCGGCAACCAGTTTGGCGGAAATCAGTTCGGCAGCAACCAGTTCCAGCCATTTCCACCTTTTGCCCCCGGTGGTGGCATGCCACAACCGCCGAATAACGGGTTGCCTCCGCAGTTTGGATTCCAAGGATTTGGCAAGCCCATTAACCGTCATCAGAATCACCAGAATCACAATCGGGGCCGGTCTAATCTGAGCTCGATTCACAATGAAATGAGCGTAGCTAACCGGCGTCTAATTGTGGAAAAAATTCCGGACGAGTTCCTGAATGAAGAGGCGATTCGCAACTATTTCGGTAAGTTCGGTAACGTCACCCAGGTGAAGATTGTGCCACCACAAAATCTGGCCGATATCGAATTCGAAGGCCATGACCAGGCAGTCGCTGCACACAAGAGCCCTGAGCCCATTTTTGGGAACCGATTTGTGAAAGTGTTCTGGCGCAAGAAGCAGGACGAAGAGCCGGAGCCCGAACTCGATATCGAGGCTGTCCGGCGCATGCAAGCCATCAAGCAGGAGCAATTTGAGGGTCGCGAACAAAAGCGGAAAGAGCTGACAATCCAGCTCAGGACCGCTATGAACGAGCAGGTTGCTGTGCTGCAGCGCCGGCAAGAGTTGTTGAAGTCGGGCCAGAGCACCCCCGAGCTGCAGCAACAGCTTCAGGATCAATCGAATTCCCTGTCTGAACAGACTAAGCAGCTGAAGCAGGCGCTGTCTGTGCTTACGGGCACGGCCTCTGCGCCTCCCACTCGCGGCGGGTTCCGCGGGCGTGGTGGTGCGTTCCGGGGTGGCCGCGGTGCTTTCAGAGGCGGTGCCAATCCGATGGGCTTGCGACCGCCAACATCCTTTCGATCTAATGTCGCCAACGCCTCGATAGATCGCAGACCGAAAAATGTCATGCTCAGTGGAATACCCGAACAGAATGACGAAGCACTCAAGAGCGAGCTCGCTGTGCGCAATTACACGAACTTTGCCCGCAATGATGCCGACACGGTCACAGTATCGTTTCCGGACCGGCAAACCGCTGAAGAGTTCTACAAGGCTGAACTGCCGGAATTCCAGGAGGTTAAGAAGAAGTGGGTCAATGACGCTGAAATTATGGCCGAGTGATGTATTATATGTATAGTATTACGATTTGTTTTCTTTTACTCTTTTACTCTTTTTTTCAAATTCTATCCTGCGAGATTCGATGCTCTTTTCCCACCTCCCGACGGCATATATCTGTGGCGGAGAGGGTTGTGGCGATACTCTTCATCCATGAAGCGCCCAGCCTCTGACTCCGACGACTCGGACCCCGAAGCAAGCTTCGATTCGCTGTCAGAAGGCAGCGATTACGAAGCTGATGCTTCTGTTCAGGCCCCTCCTCCCCCTAGGCTAAAGCTGAAGCTCGCGGAGCCAGCGTTAGAAGCCACGATTCCAGATTCCCGGGTGCGAAGGGCAGAGCGAGCGGACCGGAATCGAGCAGGTCTACCTCAACCGGTCAGCGGTATGCGGAGCGACTCTGATTTCAGCTTCCTTGCTTTAAAGCCGGATCACGAGAACCGTCCGCTCTGGATCTTTCCCGACGCCTCTGGCCGGATCATTCTTGAGTTTTTCTCGCCCCTGGCAGAGCAGGCCCAAGATTTCCTAATTACAATTGCCGAACCAGTAAGTCGGCCTCAACACATTCATGAGTACAAGCTCACGCCTTACTCACTATATGCAGCAGTGAGTGTCGGTTTGGAAACAAATGACATCATATCCGTACTTAACCGGCTCTCCAAGGTGCCTGTGCCAAAGCTTACGGCAGAGCTAATCCGTGCATGCACGGCTAGTTATGGCAAAGTCAAGCTTGTGCTCAAACACAACCGATATTTCGTCGAGTCAGCTCATGCTGACATTTTGCAAATGATGCTGCGCGACCCTGAGATTTCTAAGTTGCGCATAACAGACATCCGTTCGGCATTACCAGACACAAATCTGGAGGCACTGCGTATCCCCGGTACAAATAGTGAGGCCAAAGTCACTCAGTTGGACGAACAGTTGCCGGAAAACAATGAACAAACGGACGAGAATGTCGATCTTGGTGATATTGGTGAAGAGGATGAAGATGCCGTGCATGCTTTTGAAATCGATGCAAGCAGTGTTGAACCGGTAAAAAAGCGATCACAGGAGATTGACTATCCTGTTTTGGAAGAATATGACTTCCGTAACGACCAGCGAAACCCGGACCTAAAAATTGATTTGAGACCCTCCACGCAGATCCGCCCTTATCAGGAGCGCTCTTTGTCAAAGATGTTTGGCAATGGCCGTGCTCGCTCGGGTATCATTGTGTTACCATGTGGCGCTGGCAAAACTCTGGTGGGAATCACGGCCGCATGCACAATTCGAAAGAGTTGTATTGTCTTATGCACATCCTCGGTTTCAGTTATGCAATGGCGACAGCAATTTTTACAGTGGAGTACTATACAACCGGAAGAGATTAGTGTTTTCACCTCGGAATCTAAAGAAAAATTCGCTGGTGAGGCCGGAATCGTGGTTAGCACTTATACAATGGTGGCAAATACTGGCAACAGAAGCCACGACGCACAGAAGATGATGGACTTTCTCACCAGTCGCGAGTGGGGATTTATTATTCTTGATGAGGTACATGTCGTCCCGGCAGCCATGTTCCGTCGCGTGGTGACGACCATTGCTGCTCACGCAAAACTGGGATTGACCGCAACTCTAGTGCGTGAGGATGATAAAATTGATGACCTTAACTTCCTGATTGGACCAAAACTGTACGAAGCAAACTGGATGGATCTAGCCAACAAGGGACACATCGCCAAAGTGCAATGTGCTGAAGTGTGGTGTCCGATGACGAGTGAGTTTTATCAAGAATATTTGCGCGCCGATCGCGTACGTAAGACGCTCCTTCCAACCATGAATCCGACCAAATTCCAAGCCTGTCAGTTCCTACTTGACTATCATGAACGCCGTGGAGATAAGATCATTGTATTCAGCGATAATGTCTATGCACTCAAGGCTTATGCGCTCAAACTGGGTAAACCGTTCATTTATGGTGACACACCTCAGCAAGAACGTATGCAGATTCTCAAGAATTTCCAGTACAATGACGCGGTGAACACTATTTTCCTTTCAAAGGTAGGTGATACATCCATTGATTTGCCCGAAGCCACCTGTCTTATCCAGATTTCAAGTCATTTCGGTAGTCGTCGCCAAGAGGCTCAGCGTCTTGGCAGAATTTTGCGTGCAAAGCGGCGCAATGACGAGGGATTTAATGCCTTTTTCTATTCTTTGGTTTCCAAGGATACTTTGGAAATGCATTACAGCACCAAGCGTCAGGCATTCTTAGTGGACCAGGGATATACTTTCAAGGTGATCACTCACTTACATGGAATGGAGAAGCTGCCAAACTTGGCGTATGGAACTCTATCTGAACGTAAAGAGCTATTGCAAATGATCTTACTTCAGAGCGAGGATGCTGCCGGTATTGAGATAGGCGACGACGCAGCTTCATCAGCGGATAAGTCACGCGTCAAACGTGTCAAGGGCTCGCTGGCGAGTCTTGCTGGTGGTGAGGATATGGCGTACGTGGAGTACAATAAAAGCAAAAACAAGGAGCTACGCAAGCACAATCCGGTTATTAACAAGCTGTACTACGGTAAGAGGTAGCTTCCTCTATACATATAGAAATAATAATAGCAACATATTGTATCATATTTAATCACAAGTTTAATTCTTCCCAAGTCGAGTGATCAGTGTCCGAAGGTGCAGATGCAGTTTCCACATTCTCGAAATCCGAGTGACTAAAGTCAGAGTGGGCGAAATCTGAATTCTCAGAAGGAAGTTCAGGGGACTTTACTACATTTCGTTGTCTCACACCATTATCATACGTGCGCACAGAAGTTTTCGCGCTATCTTTCTCTGAAGCAGGTGCTTCCTCCTCGCTGAAATTTGCATTAGCCTTCTCTTGCATCTCTCTACTTTCCATGTTTTTTTCATATTCAGCCTTTGCCTCAACAAGCTCCTTCTTGAGGATCTCATTTTCGGCCCGTATAGCATCCTTTCTAGCATGATAGTCAGCTCTCGCCTCCTCAAATTTATTTCTGATCTGCTCATGGTGCAGAGCAAGGAAAATACCAATTCCAATGCCAGCACCAAGACCAAAAGTCAACGGGATCCACATTCTATTTGATTGAAAACTCTCGCTATGAAAAATAGTCAGACAAAAACAATGGGATGAGGATGAGATAGTGAAGAGTGGCGCGTTTTCGAAATCTTCCCCACACATTCCATCACATGTAGGGTACGGGTATATATTCCCGCCGTTGCACGGAGGCACGCAGGTAGCTATAATTATTACAATCATGAGATAAGATAAGAGTCCTATAAATTAGTCCTGGAATTTATAACTTCCAGAAGCATTCGAAATAATAGAGCCACCACGGTAGCTGCCCTTCTTCATTTTGTTTTTGTTTTTGGTAAAGTCTTTACCGCGTACTTGTCTCAAGCGGGTGTTGGCTTGCTCACCCCAGTTACCAGCTGCTCCCTGATAAGTGTTGTCTTTCAGCGCCTCATTTTCGAACTGAACCTTAGAGCGGTCGATACGGGAGAAGTATTTTCGTTTTCCGTCATCGCTTTGCGTGTAGCCCGTAGTTGTGGTCTCGACAACTGGGCCATTTATAGTGTCTACAACCTTCTTTTCCTCTTTGATATCTTCAGCATCCTTGTCAGAAAACTTTTCTGACATAGAGTTGAGGTTCTTTGAGTCCTCACTGTCGGAATCATCACTGCTGGAACCCGAATCGGAGTCAGAGCTGCTAGAGCTAGAATCAGAAGTTGACTTCTTAACTTCCTTACTTGAATCAGAGTTAGATTCGCTCAAAGATGAGTCCGAATCAGAATCAGAACTTGAGTCAGAAGATGACTCTGATCCAGAGTTGGAATCGGAATCACTGGAAGAGGAAGAATCAGAATCAGAGTCAGATTCGCTAGAGCTAGAACCAGAGCTAGATTCAGAGTCAGAACTACTAGAGCTAGAATCAGAGCTAGAATCAGATTCGGAGTCGGAGCTGCTCGAGCTGGAGGGTGAACTAGAGTTCTCAGAGCTAGATTGAGATTTCTCACTCTTAGCAGGTTGCTCTTTTCCTGCTGGGGTAGAATCATCATTGTCCGAACTGGAGTCACTAGAGCTGCTATCATCCGAATCGGAATCATCTGAGCTAGAATCGGAACTGGAATCGGAACTGGAATCGGAACTGGAATCGGAACTGGAATCGGAACTGGAATCAGAACTGGAATCAGAACTGGAATCAGAACTGGAATCAGAACTGGAATCAGAACTGGAATCAGAACTGGAATCAGAACTGGAATCAGAACTGGAATCAGAACTAGAGTCTGAGCTGGAGTCGTCCGAGCTAGAACTGCTCGAGTCTGAGTTGGAATTATCACTCGAGCTAGAGTTAGCACTTGAGCTTGAAGAAGAATTGGAGTTGTTTTCCGTAGTATCGTCTTTCTTGAATCGCTTGACAAAATTATCAGCCAAATCGTCGTCGTACTCTAGGTCATCGTATTCTCTCTTCAAGGACTTCGCTTGTTTCTCGAGACCCGAAGCCTTCAAATAAGAGCCGATTTCCTGAAGAATTTCTCTATTGGGTTGAGACATTGAGGAAATATGGAGAGGAGACGTAAACTTGAAAGTTTGGTAGCTCCCTCTTCACAAACGCTTATATAATTTTTTCTTGACACCCTTCTACCAACAGGTTCATAAAAGGACATAAATAAATAAATAATAAATAATAAATAATAGCTAATAAATAAATCAATTAACTCTTGGATTTCTTTAGAAGTTCCAATGCACGCTCTTGAGGAGTCAAACCATTTTTTGGCGGTAAATTGAGTGTTGGGGTGAGATTTGCTAGAAGCTTTTGCGCTTGATCAGCCGAGGGCTTCATCTTTTCGGTAGACTCTATCAATTCCTCGATCTTGTCATTAAGAGTTTTCCGTGCAGTACGATGATCTAGTAAAGCAACCTCAATCCTCTTTTTCGTCACAGCTTCTTGACGCATCTTCGTGCTATTTTGGACGTTTTCGGCCTCAAGTTTCTGAAGGAGTTTTCTGGTTTGTTCTAAGCTGCGACTCAAGCTCTCCAATCTACCACTAAAGGCTTCTTGAGCTCGACTTCTCGACTCACGATTGACCCGACGTTCAATTAAGGTCTCATTTTTACTACTCTTGGTAGCCTGTAAATCCCTTTCCGTATTGAGCAATTTCTCAATCTGAATAACATTGCTCGTTTTTCGAGTCTCTAAGCTGGGTATCTCTGTTTGAAATTCCTTCGTATCGTCTTCAAGCTTTGTTCTTAAGCGTGCTTCATGGTCTTGTAACTTTAACCAGTTGCGGTTCAGTTCACCTAGATCTTGCTCAGTATTCAGAAGTTCAGCAGCAGACCTGCCCCAAATACTCTTATTACTCAGTTGAGGAGAAACACTGATCCCGATTTCTTGCTTCTCTGTGACAGCCCGGGGCACTTCGGCATGAAGTTCCAGGTCTTTGGGAACACTAATTCCACCTGGTAGTTCTTCTTCCGCTTCGTAGAAAAGCTCGGTCAGACGGCTATTGTACTCATCGACAGCGATGCGGAGACTTGTGAGTTTTTCACGAGCTGGTCTTTCATATTCGGAAGTCATCTGCTGGCCAGTTTCCCTCACAAGTTCTGCCAAATTCTTACAATTCTCTCGCAGAAAGTTATAACTTGTTGCCATCTCAAGCACGTACTCCATGGATAGCAGACCGCTGTTACCCTCATTGTTTTCGACAATTCTGGTGAATAATTTCTCAACAAGTTCCTCCGCTTGCATGAGTTTCTGCGACTCGATATCTAGATCGCTCGCCAAGTCCGCAATGTAGCGATTTTTTGCCATAATTTTGGAATTGAAATCATCAGTTTCACGATTGAGTGTATTAATCTCGTTTTGTAGGGCCAGAATCTGGCTTTGTTGCCCATCATTCTGATTCAGCATATCATTGATATCATCACATGTTTGCTGCATATTGGTGACATCACCCTCAAGTTTGTTGACATCGTAATTCTCATGACCAACTAAATGTTTTAGAGAATTATTCAGCGCTTCTGATATTTCTGGAGGAACATCACCTTCATTTGCGCGAGAGACTACAAACTCGGAAGCCTCAGCGGATTCCAGGAATTCTGGGAACTCTAAGTCTGACATGTTTCTCTTATCAAGGTTTGGCAAAAAATTACTGGTGGTGTTTTCATTGGCAGACTTGCGCAGAGACGAGAGAGTATGTAGAATCACGTTCCAGCAAGAATTTAGATACGACTTTTCCAATGCAAGGGTAAGAGTCTGAGGCGATGCCACCGGTGCGTATCCACTGAGGCCTTTGTCAAGTAAGCTTATTAGTTGAGCGGCTCCAGCTGGAGTATGCTCAAATTCAGCAGGCTCATGTGTTATCTGCACAAAGTAGATCTCCAATGCGGCAAAGATGTAATCGAGCGACAAAATCTCTGGTACGAGTGGAACGTCAAATCCCCGCTGTTTCAAGTCTTCGTAAATCTCGTTCATGTCTCGTCGTTCTTCTGGTGTCAGTCCCATTGCCAATCTTCTGGGCTCTCTAATAGGCGGTTCCCGATCGATTGGATCTCCACGGACGTCCCTTCGGCGAGGAATCTCGTACGTGCTCAAGGGGTCATTTAGTGAGGAATTACGCGCTGAAGTATGTCTTACCTGGGGATGTATGCGCGACTTTGCTGCGGTTGCAGACCGGTTGAAGATATTTTGAGGCTGACTAGTGCCGAAGCGGCTCGGAAAACGCGACAATGTATGTCGCGCCAACCGAGACTCCGTTGTCTCAATTGACGACTCAGAATTCATTGTAGGTGGATTCTGCGTTACTCCATTCCGTGATTCGTGAGATGGATCAGTTTCTTGCTGAACAATGGACATGTCTGGGTGGTCAGTCGCGACTTCGCGCACGTCTCCTCGCGAGGATGGAAACGCCTGTGATGAAACGTCTGAAAGTATTGCTGACTCAAGCTCAGAGGGGTTTCTTACATCCTGCAGTCCACGGGACTCCTTTGGACGGAAGTTTGAGCTCATTTAGCCGGGCTCTATGGACACCCCGGCAAGAAATATCTATGTGGGGAAAGAAGCGCGTTCTGGTGGAGGGTTGCGGTTGGTGTGGTGGTTCGCAGATAAACAAACGAAGCATGAAAAATGGCATGAAATTCGCACCAGCAGAGAATGCGAAAGAATCTGTTGAATTATCGTTCACCATTTGCTGTCTAGATTGTTTCATATATAGAGGAAAGGAATAGCTTACCATACCATACCTTGTTGACATAGCGTGGCATCATGAAGATCAGAATTGAATGGCTATAGAGCTCATACCATTGGGTCAAAAATTACATACTCCGTGTCATTGAGCAAGAAGTGTCAGAAGCACAGGTGTGCCAAAATGCATGGTAATTTTTTTTGTAGGCCGTAAATTAGCCCTACACCACCACCACCACTGCTGAAAAAAACACTAACGCTGGTGATGAAAATCCTGCGAACAGTGGCTGATCTCCGCAAGTGGCGAGCAACGCAATCGACAGTAGGCTTTGTGCCTACAATGGGTGCTCTGCACCAGGGGCACCTTCATCTTCTCAAGTCCAGTCTTAACGAAAATCAATCAACACTTCTGTCAATTTTCGTCAACCCGAGCCAATTCTCCCCCTCCGAGGATCTCGACACGTATCCACGCACATTTGACGACGACGTGCGCAAATTCGCTAAGCTGGGTGGTCCTTCTGCGAGGGCTGTGTTTGCACCCACGGTCGCGGACATGTACCCCGGAGGAATAGATCTGGATGTGGCCAAACAGAAGGGAACGTTTGTGGAAGTGCTGGGCGCTTCTCATCTGCTAGAAGGTGCCATGAGGCCGCATTTCTTCCGAGGAGTAGCCACAGTTGTGACAAAACTCCTCAATGCTGCCCAAGCCAATGTGGCCTACTTTGGCCAAAAAGATATCCAGCAGACCGTCATTGTGCGCAGTCTTGTCCGCGATCTGCTCATGCCCACCGCAATTAGTGTCAAAGAGACACAGCGGGAAGCAAACGGCCTCGCTTTGAGCTCAAGAAATGCGTACTTGAGCGAAAAGGAGAAAGCAGAGGCCGGTATCATTTATAAGTCCTTAGAGGATGCGAGAAAAGTGTTCCAGGAAGAGGGCGCGACATCTGCATCGCTTGTATCCCAAGTTACTAGTGCATTAGAATCGAGCCCTATTATCGCCGATATCGAGTACGTCTCTGTGAACGACCTCGATTCGTTTGATTTTCTGGACACACCCAAAAATGGAAGCTCAGTGCTTAGTGTGGCTGTGCGCCTGCATAACGGCGTGCGATTGCTAGATAATGTATTATTATAATGAAAAATAGATTTTGAACATTGCAAAATTGCAGGATTTCCCGATGGTTCAAAGGCTCGATTGCCAATGTGCAGAGTAGGAGGACCCATAGAATAGGGAAGGTGCGGTTTGTCACCTGATAATTTTTGACTCCCTAACACCAGTCTCGGTCGACACACAAATTTCATGAAGGTCCCTCGCGTGCACAATGTGCCCGTGAAAACGCGGTTCCCAACGAAATACAACCCCGTTCGCAGTGCTTTCAAGCAAGAGATTCTGCTTCCTGCTGGAGTTGTGTACAACCCGGCACCGAGTGCCCCGACGGCTCTGGAGACCCCGGCGGCGTTTCTCCCAGCGGCCGAGCGCCAGCAGCGCGCATTCACCAAAGATGCAAACCCCTATAACGTGGCTACCATGCCGGCTGTGAGTCCAGCTCCTCAACGCACATATCATCTAAAGCCCGAGGATGTGAAGGAGATCCAACAGTTGCGGTCTAGCGAGCCGTTCAAATGGACTCGCAAAGCCTTGGCCAAGAAATACAACGTGAGTGAATTTGTTATTGGTATGGTGAGTGCGGCCCCGGCCGAGCACCAGCAAGAAATGAGCTCGCGGCTAACCGAGATCAAGGGCATGTGGAACGATAAACGGTCGCGGGCCCGCGCGCACCGAGCGCGTCGGAAGAACTTCTGGCTCCGCAACGAGTAATGTACATAGTGAGTGAATGAATGAATACTACATATGCAAATTCTATGCCGTTTGAAACTCGCCGAACTCCTCGTCGAGCGAGCCGACGAGGGGCTTCCTCCACAGGGAACTAGTCGTTAAGTACTCGGGCGGCGTTATCGCCTCGGGATCTGCGCCAGTGGCGTCTGAAAACATCGGTGGGGATAATACAAGTGGTGCTGATCTAGTCCCCAAATTTGTTGGGGCGATCGGCTTGAAATGAGCGCACATTGACGCTATGGAGGCCTGAGAAGACGCTTTGGATGATGGTTCAGAGGATGAAGGCTCGGGCGATTCGGATCGATCGAGCTGGTCGGGTGACAGAGGCTGGCTAGGTGACTCGTGACGGTTAGGCGAGGAGCCGTTCAGGCCATCGCTCGCAGGACTGCGGATTGTCGGGCTCCCCAGTGGAGTTGGCCCCGCTGAGCTCTCGGAGGGGCTCTGCCAAGGCGTGGTTTCTGCGTTATCAGAGCTGGATTCGGGCGATTCCTGCTTCGGCGAGCCCACCGATGTGGTATCAGATGCAGTATCGTCGTCGGAGCTCGTATCCTCGGCCTTGGCGGCTTCTAATGCCTCGGTTGTCGACTTGGAGCGCGGCCGGCGCGACTCCATATTCGCAGTTTTACGCTTGGACCAAGACGGCCAGCCATGGCGGTCGGCAAACATCTGGTGGCGCATGAAGCTCTGAATTGCCAAGCTGAAATCAATAGAGTCTGCGGGATCCCGAAATTCGATGCCTACGAACGCCTCTAAAGTCCGGCTCTGGAGGGTTATGACGTAGTGGCGTGCCGAGTCTGTCACGCTCGTGATCCCGCGCTGGCCATCATACGGCGCGTTGGCAATCAGCTCATGGGTCTTGCGGTCTTCTAAATGCACGTTGAGAACGTTTGAGCCTTCTGCATCGCTTTCGTGCGGGTCTACACGCACAATGCAGCTAAACAGCCGCTTGGTCCACTCACTTTTGTGGTATTTTGAGCCCTTAGGACGGGGAACGACCCAGACATCGGCAACGGCGCGAAATCCGTCTTTTGCCATTATTGTTAGTGATGATTATGATGGATGCTCAGGAAGCTTGGGTCTGGTGCTTTTCCTTTTTTTGTCTATTCCGATTTGCCTCGGTTCGGGCGGGCAGCGCGCTTAGAAATTAGATGGGATTCGATTAGCCACGACCGATATGTAAGAATTGATCGGGAATCGCACTGATCGCAATTACAGCGTAGCAACTGGCTCTTTGTGCGAGACCTAATTCAATTTGTAGTTTCGGAACAGTCGCTTTTATGGAATGCCGGAGTATTGTTTCCGCTGCAGCGGTGGCATAGGGTATCGGCTGATTAGCGAGACTTGACGTCATAGAAGACGTCAGCGGGCCGTGCCTAGAAGACTCGTCTGAGATGCGATGCTCCGGGATATCCTCATGGCGCAACCCTGATGATTTCCCAAAAAAAAAAAATGCGGGCCGATCTGCTAGTGGCTGGACACATAAAAAGGCTGAGGGGCGGCCATTACAGTTAGCGGCATTCCGTATTACCATGGAGTTGCTGTATCTAGCGTAATATATGATGCTGGTTTTACTAAATTTCGTCGCGGTGCTCTGATTGCCGTTCGGTGCTCCACTAGTTCACGTGATCATTGTTCCGATCCCAGGAGGGCCAGGTTGTGGGCACCGTTGGAGCGGGGTGAAGTAAAGGCAAAACACCTGATAGCGCTCGCTCCTACTGGAGATCCAACGGCTCAGGTCTCCGCTGTGGCTTACTCTCTAATATGTTTAAAATATATATAGACTAGCCACTTATTTTAGTTCATCGGGAATAATGGGATTGTAGTTGCTGTTACATGCAAATCTACGTCATTGCCGCAGTCAGGTTGCAGAGTGGCTGCTGCACCCCACACTTTGCCCAGGTGTCAAATTGTCTGTGCAACAGCCATTTGTAATGTTATGATCCTAGGGGTCGCCGCAGACGTTTGAAACGCTTTTGGTTTTAAAATATCCGCCCCTCGAGGGCAGCATCAAATCTCAAGCGATTCTATTTAATGTTTGAATATGGATGATAAAAATGAGCGAAAATATATATAAATTAGCATGCTATTTAGGATTTCTGAATGTACTTGCCTACTCCACCTTGATGGTAACATGAGATTTCAAAACTGAAACGGCCTTCTTTAACCTCTCGTTTTCCTTAACAAGAATTTCGTTGCGAGCAAGCAGCTCGGCGTTCTGTTCACGTAATACAACCAGCTTGTCTGCTCTTCGGGCGCGTGATCTGCGCGCACTCTCCGTGTTCTTCAGGCGACGCTCGTGCGCGGCCGCCAATGCAGCGTTCCCAGTGCGGGCATGGGCGATGATACAGGACTGAATAGGAATCAATGCAGGGTGGTCACTCGGTAGGCTGCTGCTGCTCACAGATATGGATGTTTCGTGAACAGAAGGTGACTCAGACTCACCATTAGACGAATCAGTGCTGCTACCAGTATAGAATTGATCGGCACTATTATCGATCTCCTGCTTAAGAGGGATGGGTGCGGCGGAAGAAGCCGCCTGGACCCGGCCACTACTGTTCTGCTCCTCATGCTCGAATATCATCTCAGGTATCACGTCCTGGTCCGGCACAGGGAACTCGAGCTCCGGAAGGTCTGCAATCTCAGCAGGCACCATCAAATCGAGTGGGTCGTTGTGAGAAAATGTGCTCGATGCCTGCCAAGGCGCGTAGTACGCCGAAACGGGTTCCCACTTCGGGGCTGCATCGTTCACTACAATAGTGTTGTCGCGAACTGGTTGGTACTCGAAATTTGGCGCAGTACCAGGGCGCATTGTACGGCTATGGAGGGTGTACGCAGGAGAGAGCCTAGCTGCAAAAAATGACGGGGGGTCTCGTTGTATATGATTGTGGGCCCGGGGTCAGGGGAGTAGCCGAACTCACTATCTCAGTCATGGTCTAGGGTTATTATTGGGACTTAGAGATAGGCACGGAATATGTGGCCCTAATTTCGCAATCTACTGCCATTCATGGTCAAGACGGCGAGACTCCTAACCTCGAAAATTGGACCTGGGCCCTCAGTCGCAGCGATATGGCCACTTACCGATCAGCCATTGCACTATAAATGAGATGCTACTGGCGCGATAGCCGAGGTGCACACCCGAGCTCATGGCGCAAAGAAAGTCGATCGGACTTTTATATACAATTAAAATAAAGCATCATGTACAGAACTCGATTCACGGGCCGAAATTTGCAAAGACCCCCTTTTTTCCAGCCTTTGTTTTTTTGGCCCAACAAACATGAGTGCTTATCTACCCCGATGCAGAAATGCGGGATTTAAACGCCGTGATACTGTCAGAGATAATCGCTTCCCCCTCATTAAAACACTGTGCGGCTAGTGTCCTAACCGCTCGTAACATCCCTTTCGCCCCCAGCGGGAAACGCTCGCTCCCAACCTGAGATGAGCATCAAACACGGCGGGGCCTAAGACTTTAACAAGGCTGTCAGAAAGGAGGCTTTAAGAATAAATTAGAAGTACGTAGCCAACTAGTCATATTTCTTCTGGGCTATGCAGATCACTTCACGTGATTACCTTGGTATGCCCGCGTACTTGCACTCACCTAACCAACCTTAACCCACTCCATAATTTTTCAGAGTGAAAAATGCCAAACGGTAAGTGATGATACACATCATTTGATAGCTTGGGGAGCGGTCCCTGGGCTAGTTCTGTGATAATTCTTTTTTATTGACTACAACGGTATCTGATGCTAACCTCTCAAGACCGCTATACTGAATAAATATGAAAGGTTATAGTAAGAAACTAAGCGACGTTTACGTCCTTCCACTCCCATATTTGGTGAAGGAGTTACCGCCGCTGATCCCGCACAACCCACTCAGTGTGGTGATGTATGTTTGGGCGCTTTTGGCTAAGCCGGGGCCCGATCAGCACATTCATCACGGCGAGCTGCTTTCACCAACCTCATGTTCCGGTGTCCGGATCTCCGACCCCACGTCAATGATGGAACTTTGGCAGCAGGGATTTTTTGGCAAAGGCACGCTCAGTAGAAGTGAGCCGTCATGGTTCGGTCGGACCTCCCGGCGCCTTGGTCTGGATGGCGGAGAGCTGACGCTTGAAGAATTCACAGAGATGCGCCGGGCCAAACGACGTGCGTTCAAAAAAGAGCGTGATCTTGCCCAGCAGCAGGAACTGGCTGCCCGGATGCAAGCCGAGGGGAAGTCTCTTCCTGACAAGCTGCGTAAGGCACTCGAGACGGACATCCAAAGCGAAGAAAATGTCGAGACCAAAGTGCGCGAAGAAGACAAACTATTAGTACACGGCAACACAATTGATCGTGTGGAGTACTTGCATCTAGATCCATGCGAAGCAGCTTTTCTGAGCCTAGGGCTTGGCGTGCTGCGCATCGACAATGTGGCCGGTTTGCCAGACCTGCTGCAAGGACTGCTGCCTACGCCGCAGATCTGGCGCGAGTATGTCGTGTACCACTATTTTCGAAGCCATCAGTGGTGCGTGCGGTCCGGAGTGAAGTTCGGCGTGGACTGGCTTCTTTATCGCAAGGGCCCGCCGTTCCAGCATGCTGAGTTTGCGATAATGGTCCTGGATAACCAGGCCGAGCGCAGCTGGGCCTGGCTGCATTCAAACATGCGCGTCGTTAGCAGTGCCAAGAAGACGCTGATGTTTGTATATGTTGAGGGGCCACGATCCATGCCAGACTGGAGCGATGTGGGCACTGTGCAACAGTTCCGGGACGTGTTATCAGAGTATACCGTCAAGGCCATAACATTCTCGCGGTTCGCCCCATCCCGCAACCGAGACTAATGAATTAATGATATTTATTTAACAGAGTGATAATCGTAGTAGCAGTGACACAATGCCATTTGTATATGAGTATGGGGGATAAGCAGTGCACGTGATCGCTGTTGCCCCCGTTGGTTATCACACCACCACCACCACCACCCGCGACACACAGATTTGGTTGCAACCCGGCTGATGGACTTGGAAGCGGGGATCTACCACGATGATCCCGACTTTGACGACACTGTCGACAAACTGTCGAACGATCTTTTTCAAATAAGCAGCACGAATGGCAAGATATCGGAGCTACTGCGCAAGACCCGGCGCAGACGGACGGCAGCCGACGGTGACGGCCTGGTCGACACTACTGCGCCCGCCATGGACCTAGTGCAAACGAACCAACAGAGGTTTCGGGACCTTAAGTCGGCAATTGAGGAGCTGCAACAGTGGCAGGACCCGTCGCCTCCTCATAAGTATTCACAGCACAAAATCGCCGCTGACTTTGCCCGGCTATTTGTAGAATTCCGCAACATTCAAGAACAAGTTTTGGAGCAGGCGCGGGACGTTAAAGAGTCTCCAGTTCCATATAGAGACTCGGAATCGGCAACCAACATTGACGCCCCAGCAGGTGCCCAGCTCGATGCAGACACCGACGACAATGATGAAAATGAGCCGCTTCTTGAGCAGTCGCTCGCATTTGAGGACCAGCTGGCCCAGCATGAGGTGAGCTACCAGCAGGGACTGATCGCCGACCGCGAAGAGGAAATTGAGAACGTTGCCCAAGGAATGAATGAACTTAATGAGATATACACGAATCTTGGCACCATTGTCCGCGAGCAGGGCGTCACCCTCGACAACATCGAAGCTAACCTGTACAATATGGCCGGCAATGTGCGCAGCGGCGCTCAGCAGCTCACGAAGGCGCACCACTGGCAGCGTCGCAGCTCCGGGAGAATGTGCGCGTTTCTCATAATCCTCCTGATCATTGCGGCGTTCATTGTGCTAGCAGTCAAGATATGATGATACACTCCCTACATAGACTACTTAGCTATGGAACAATATATACGAATGTAGTCAGCATGGTTTTACCCAAGCACTAATTGGCCGAAGGCCTGTGCAGCGTCTAGGAATATGCTGATTGCCGCCGATCTCAACACGAAGCGAGATCAAGACCGCATTGTTGTCTGATCCGTCGACAGGGCCGTCACTTAAAGCTTCCAGCAGAAAAATCCGCATTCCACCTCCACACGAGTGTCGAGACGCCCGTCTCCAACGCTGAGGCAGAAACCTGCTCAACAAGAAACGGACGCGGATCAATTTGAAAAAGGAAAGTAAGGCGAGTTTTTTTTCACCTATATACCTTTGATAAACCCTAGCCTTGGTGGGAGCCAACGCGGTTCGCTATAGTCGGTCCCATAAGAGCACAGTGCGCCTCTTTCCTTTCTTTTGGTCTAAGGAATATGAAAAAATTGTTTACTGCTGATTGATTTCTTGAGAAATCGGACCACGTTTTGTGCTCTTAGGTGAGGCAGCATGATGGGCCGGCTCTATAGCACACTTGTCCCTACCCAGCACTGAAATAAATTTATATATGCCGAAATCCCAGACTCGGCCTGCCAATTCGGTCAAGACTGCGCGTCCTGAGAAGGTCAAGCTCAGCAAGAAGTCCAAAAACACTACTGCGGACCCCGAAGCGAGTGCGAAATCTGCTAACGACGCACCTTATGTGGACCTGGCTCGCCCCGAGCTGCTGAAACAACTAGTTCACAATGACGAGGAAGTACGAACCAAGGCTCTCAATGCCGTCAAGCAATTGCTCAAGACGAAGCGGACAGTTTCAGAAGATGACTTCATGAAGCTATGGAAAGGATTGTGGTACACAATGTGGCACAGCGACACGCCGCTGGTACAGCAGGCTTTGGCAGCCGATCTGGCATCTCTGTTCTCTGTCGTTTCTCCCAAAAACTTCGCAGCATTTGTAAGTGCGTTCTGGAAGATCTTTGCTAGAGAATGGAGCACGCTCGACAAGTGGCGGCTCAATAAGTATTACATGCTTGTGCGGTTAGTGCTAGCAGCGCTGTTAACCCGCTTGGCTGCCAGTGACTGGGATGCTAAGAGTATTGCCGACTTCACGGAAATGATGACGAACCCGGAGTTCGGCCCTGTAAGTTTCGGCAACTCCAAGGTGCCCCACAGCCTGCGTCTGCATGTAGTGGACGTTTACGTGGGCGAGCTCGCGAAGGCATTCGGCGAGCGGGTGCCCGAAAAAATGGTTGTGGAAGCTCTCTTGGAGCCCATGACGAGCCAGCTCGAGTACTCTGAATTCAAGCATGTGAAGCGCCGGGTTCAGGAAGAGGTTATGGAGGATGAGAACCTTGTCGAGTGGGGCATTGTGGAACCGCAGCCCGAGAACAACGACGAGGAGGATGAGGATAGCGAGTTTGAAGGCTTTGATTAAAAGTCTAGTGTGTAATATTTATGTCTTACTTCTTATTTTTTTATATTATCATTGCTGTTGTCTTATGTTCAGAAACCAGTCCACTCCTTGATCTTAGAGCGGAGGGAGTGCACTGACGATTTCACCGACTTCTCGCTATCGTCGTAGAGTTTTACAGACTGGTTCTTCATCTGCGAGATGTTATCTACAGTCTCGGTGTGCTTTTTAGCAAGAGTGGGCACCTGTTCCTGCTCGTATTTCCAGGCCAATTGGCGAACGTTGGACCACGTCTGCGGAAGGAAGTAAGCAAAAGCTGCACCACCAAATAGCCAAGGGAACGTCGCACGGAAGAGGATGTTGTGTTTGCGGGCCACGATGCTACCTCCAAGGCCGGCGATAAGCACATAAATCGTTGAGGGAAGCATGTCTTCGTCAGCACCCTTGAGACCAGCCAGCGTGGTCACAGTCTGGCGCTCGCCGTCGCGATACTTCTGGCCAAGCTCCGAAGACGCGGAATCGGCGCGATCCAGCGCGGAATCAGCGTATTCGCGGGCAGATCCAATGTACTTTTCCAAAAGGGATGAGACACGGAAGACACGTCCGTTGGCCTTCACACTCTCCATATCAAGGGCAGTGGTCAGTTTGTTCTCAGCATTTGCCAGCTCGGTGTCGGAAGTGTTCTTCGCCGCCTCTACGGTGCCCGGAAGCGGGCCCGGGTTCTGCGGCACTTCAGTGTCGTAGACCGGAGCGAAGCTCATGGCGTCCTCGTTCGTAGTGGGCTTTTTCTCAGCAGCATGCGCTACATTACCCATCATCGCACCAGCAGCAACCGCGGACGCGCTGCAGCCCCAGAAAAGTCGTCCCAGCATGAAGCAATAACAGTGGTTACCGATTGGTAGGTTGAGTACCCTAGCCCATACTTGATCCACTAAGTCGTCTGGCTACCACAATAGATTGTGTACTTCCCGCTCCTTGTTGACTTTCATTCAAGCTGGACATTCTATCTAGTAGAAGTGTGTGCGTGCTTTCATGTGTTAGCTTTCTATCGCACTAGTTCTTATTTGACGCGAGCTTCTGTGGACTCCTCACCGTTGCCTTACCTCCCCTCAGCCTTATATGCTGCCCCTCCCGAATGCTGATCAGGTAGAAAGCTGTTTAGAGTACTTTTACGGGCCTAAAAATCAAAAGAATCGTGTACTCCTTTTGGAAACACTCGGCGACGGTCAATGTCGCGACCTACTGGCCGAGTCGTTGACCACAGACCCAGTGCCGACGATTGTCGTGAAAAGCAATAAAATTGCTGAACTCGAGGAGGTCCGTGCAAAATTGCTCCAATTGCCTCATGGTACCTGCTTTTTAATCGCCATGCGCCTTGATCCGCGGTTCGTCCAAGCGTCCACGCCAGGATCAATTTGGCACGGATACAACCAAAGTAGACTCGTCATCGTCGAGAAACCTCAAGACGTCATCGCATCATACTGCAGCAAAACGCGCTCTGTGTCTCCAGCTCCGAAATTGAGTCTTACGCCGTCAGAGTTGGACGGTGTGCGACGGTTGCTTATGCGTGAATTAGAACAGCAAAAGATCATGGACGAGCAGGCCCGCACCTTGGATAGCATGAAAGAAGAGATCAAGCGTCTTAATACCTTGGTCGCGGAGCAAGCCGTGCGACATCAGACATCCGAAATGGAATTCCGCGGTGAAATCACCCAGCTTCGGTTAGAAGTTGGGAAACTTAAAGGCCAAAAACGGCGAAAATTGTAATTCTTATCTTTATATTTATTTGTTTGTTTAAAAAGAATACTTACTCCAGTCCTTCTAGTGTGCGATGCATGTGTTTTCAGTGAAGACGGCGTCCGCACCCTGCCCTAGTACGCCGGCCGCTGATAACAACAACAGTACATACCACAGGTTTTAGGCCATTCTTCCGCGGTCATGTACATCGACCAGAATCTGAAGAAGGCGCTGAGTGACCGTATCTATGAGAAGCGTAAGCCTGCTGCGCTGCAATTGGAACAGGTCGTGCGCCAGGCTATAGAACAGAACGACGTCGAGCTTGTTTCGGGCGTGATCACCGAGTTGGGTCGCGAATTCGCCTATGCACTGCGCCACCCGAACTACCGTAATGGTGGACTTATTGGTTTAGCGGCAGTGGCGATTGCGTTGGGATGCGATAACCTTCAGCCATACTTGGACGATATTATCCAGCCGATCTTGGCTTGCTTCGGCGATGCTGACTCGCGCGTGCGATATTACGCGTGCGAGGCGCTCTACAACGTAGCGAAAATTGCTAAGGGAGAAATCCTAGCCTATTTTAATGAGATATTCGACGCGTTGTGCAAGCTCACCGCTGACTTGGAAGAGTCGGTCCGCAACGGTGCGAACCTTGTTGACCAGCTGATGCGTGATATTGTGGTTGAAACGGCATCTAACTATGTTTTTCAAATCAATCGCGACCCGCCGGTCATTGCGCCAACCACGGTAGAGCCTGAGGGCCCCGAGGGCCCATCGTTGCAGATGTCGACTGATGAGACTGCAGTGGCCCATGAAGCGTCTGTAAAAGGTGAGAACTATGAGCAGGAACTTTCCCGGCCCACATCAGTAGCCGAGAAGCCCTCGTTCACCTTAGACAGGTTCATTCCTCTTCTTGTCGAGCGGATCTATGTGATTAATCCGGCAACCCGGATGTTTCTTGTGCAATGGATCATGCTCCTCGATTCGATTCCTGATTTAGAGCTGATCAAGTACTTACCTGGATTCTTAGAAGGTCTGGTCTTATTTCTAACAGACAGTCATAAGGAAGTTCGGGTTTATACCAAAACCTGTTTAGACACTCTTCTCAAAGATACAGCGAGTGTAGCCCAGCTCAACCCGCATAATGATAAGCCCGGGGAATCGGATGTTCTTCCGGAGCAAAAATCTGGAATAGAGGCAGGGCGGTATCAAATTGGCCAGGACACTCATATATACTATGCTGAGATCGTCGATATTTTGCTTAGCAAAATGGACCCCTCACATAACGAAATTCGACTGGTTGTGCTCACCTGGATGGGTCGTATCCTGACTGTGAGTCCTAAGGATGTCTTCGCAAAACTAAGTACTCTGGTGGGTATTTTGCTCCCTGCCTTGTCTGATGACTCGTCTGAAATAAGGCAATTTGGCCAGATTTTGAATGATGAGCTGCTTGATCTCCTCCCTGAACATGCAATCGAAATCGATACCCATGCGACAATCCAAGCACTTAGCCAGCAGCTCGAAACGGAAGATAAGGTCTTGCGGCTCTCGATTCTTCAGTGGTTCCGCATTTTATACAGTAATACCCCAAAGTCCACCAGTTCTTATGAAGAACTGTTGGTCAAGCTTCTGGGTCCGCTTGCGGATCCCAGTGATGAGGTCGTTAGCAGAGATTTGGAATTGCTGGCCCTTATTTTGAGAGACAGCCCAGACAGTGAGCTTCAATCGTTCACTAGAAAATTGGTCATAGCATTTCAGGAAAACGAGCAACTTTTCCGCAACCGCAGCAGATTTGTAGTCTTGCAATTGTGTGTCCTTCTCACTCCAGAAAGGGTACTACCGACAATCGGCCAAATAGTCATGCGACGGCACCAAAAGCCCACCACTGAGGCGGAAAAGTCGAAGGTAGACCAAAGTGATGACTTTGATCGCCGTGTTGTGCAAGTGATGTGCAATATATTACTTACAGCGCCCGAAATGGGCGGCCTCCGCGCTAAATTGACGCAGTTGCACACGCAAGAGGATTCCAGTCTATTCACATCCCTATTTTTGGGTTGGTGCAAAAATTCTGTTGCAGTGCTCTCGCTTTGTCTTTTAGCCAAAGCCTATGAGATGTCTTTTTGGGTGTTAGAGATACTTGCAAACCGTGATGTCACTGTCCACAACCTGGTACAGATTGATAAACTTGTACAGTATATTGAGGGTCCCGTATTAGCGCCTCTCCGTATGGATTTGCTGGAGCCCTCGAGGAACCACTTCTTATACAAGACTCTATATGGTCTGTTAATGGTACTTCCTCAGAGCTCGGCATTCACCGTTTTACAGAAGCGATTGGACAGTGTCTGCAGTATATTCAAACTTCCAGACCCTCTATACGTACAAATGAAAGCACCAGCAGTAGAATCCCGTTCTAAAGAGTCCTTGCCGACAAAAGTGAAGTGGGTTTTCCTCCAGGATGAGTTTCAAAAGTACCATCAATATATATAGGCATTTTAGGCATTCGTTCATTAAGTACGTCACATGGCAACAACAACAATCTTGACCATCAATTTATTGTTGTAGTTGTTGTTGTTGCTTTTTGTTTTTTTAATATCGAAATCATTTCGACAGGTGGCTAATCCTCTTAATCAAGCCAGGTTTCTTGTGCTCCTCTTCGAATTCGTAGTTTTCGGTGTATTTGCGGGTAGCCTCGACAGCGTTCTTTCTTCTCTTCCCACCGTAGCGGTTCATAACTCTACGGTGCTCGAGTCTGTCGCTTATAGCGTTAATCAGCCCCATGACGTGAGTGCTAAGCAAACTTGAATTTGTAGACAGCTCTAAGCTATCCAGTATCGATAAGGCTAGTCTCACTAGGTTGGTTCAGGTTGGTTCAATATCACAACACTTCCAAGATATAAGATCTCGTGCGGAGAATCTCTTGTATTTCGATACCGGCCGTCAGGTTAGTAATCGGACCTCTGCGCCGTGATGTTTGGGTTATGTACTCAATTTGGTTGGTGTCAATACCTCAAAACTCGGCGCGTATGTGCCCTTAACCGTAAGTACCCTAGCCCGTTGCAGCTATTTCCCTCACAGGCAGCTCGCGTGTCCGAGCCCATTTGACAGGCTCACGATATATGAGTTGCCACTAAGAATCCAATTTCCCCCAAATGGTTTGCAATTTGGAAAACCCGCGGTTTAAAAGACTATTCCTTTTGAGTTCTAGTCACCCTGTGGATAGATGCTTTTATATCACATGACCTATAAAAATGACGGCTATGTTTTTCTACCGGCCGCTTCGCCGTTAGATTATAACAGTGGGTGCATGCGGTATCATTAGTAAGCCATATCGAGAGCCGTATTGAACGTACGGAAGAAAGTCGAGAGTAGGGTCGCGGTGAAAAATGCTGCAGCTTCGCCACTCGGTGAAGACACTATCGCTTTTCTTTAGGCAGAGAAGGCTATATGCGACTAAGAGCCCTGGCTCTAAGAAGGGACCATCACAGGTCAAAGAGGTGATTCTATCCTGGCTCATTTCAAAGAATGATCTGGAGACGCAGAAACGTAAAGCAATTGAATCAATCCTCAAAAAAGGAAATAAGCTCCAGCTGCGTCTTGAGAACCGAAACAAAAAGTTCTATAAGCCGAATGAAAATGAGCTGGAAGCCCGCCAGCAACTTCTAGAGAAAGTGGGTAAACTGGTTGAGGAGGCTGGTGGTGTCCAGGCTAAACCACCACAGGGAAGCCTCGTCACCAGAATGATGCTCTTTTATCAAAAAAACAATGAAGCAAAGCCATAATACATGTTACATTTATTTATTTGGATATCATAGAGTTTTGAGCTCCACGAGGAGAACTCCACCGTGAACTTCTACCCCTTCGAGCCGCGAATGATAATACGGCATTCCTATAATTAGATGTGTACCATTGCTGGTCATATCAGTGCCCAATCGAGAGTTGAAGGTGCTCGCGCCGGGTTGCTTGCTCGTCAGCTCTCCAGTAGTAAGATCTATCTTCCAGAGCTTACCATTCCCAGATTCAGCATGAGAGGAAACAACGTAAAGGTCATTCTTAACGATAATTCCATGTTCTCCGAACCAACCGAATTCCTCATCAATTTTAATAGAGCGAGCCTGATTGTTTTTGTAAATCAGAATCCCCCCTTCTTCGTTGGAACCTCTTATTGGTGATCCAATAACGAGATGATCACGATTTCCTGTTATAGCATAGGCACCATATCCACTCTTTTCTGGTTTATCCTTTCCTTTAAGGGTGAGTATCTGCTTATTAGTTGCGAAATCGAAGCCATGCACCTCACTTCTACCTGGAACCCCAACTAAGATGAATCGAGGGGTAACAGCTAATGAAGCACCCACGCGATCATATTTCTGCGTCCCATGGTGGAGTATGAAATCATCAATTCCAAGTGTTATGTACCTGGGCTTGTTTATCAGAGACTCCAATACGTATTGCGGCAACGCGTATACACATCCGGCCTGGTCAATCCAATCCTCGTGTTTTCCACCATGATAATCTGAATGAGGTGCCCCAACGTAAAGAGTTTTATCATCTTCGTCAACAACTAATTGTTCGCCCACCATTTTAAAGCCTTTAGCGCCATAAGTGGTCGTAATTCCTGTCCACTTGATACCACCAACCCAGTTTAAGTCGTCGTCGTAAACATCGATTCGACTATCTCCTGGACTGCTGACAGCTAGGTAGGAGTCCCAAATCTTTACTTGAGCGCCAAAGCGTGAGGCCCAGCCGCCAAGGGGTTTGAGATCAGTTTTCGTGTCATTAATGCGACCAACATAATTAAAATTCTCATCCAAAAGATAAACAGTACCCTCCTCTATAGCACTCACGACCACCCTGGATCCCCAAAAAGAAGTGGCATAGCCAAAAAGAGTCCGCATAGCTTTATTGTTGGTGGTTTGTCCTTCAATGAAGCCCTCACTGAATTGTAAATTCGGAGAGGTGATGATGTGACCTACCTGATCAGACTCCGATTCAAGCAATTTTGGTCGGATCTTCTTATTGATTTCTGGCAAAGAGTCTTTAATTATCTCTTCCACATCGCTCACATAATGCCCAGCGCTATGAAGGGTGTCTTGCCAAGAAATGGAACGTTTACGGAAATCTTCATTTTCTGAGCATACATGCGGTTGCTTGCAACCAGAGAAAACTTGACACAAATCCCACGGATTGATACTTTCATCGCTCACCTGTGTAGAATTCATCCAAGTAAAGAGACTCGGGAGGCATTCCTGTATTTGTTCATGCATATCGGTAAGACCTCCTGTTTCATAGGATTCCAAATTATCGAAAATAAATGGGGACCGGCGTGCATACCGCTTGAATGCTACTGGTGCTACACGAAGCTCAGCTGTATATGCTGCCTGACCTCGAGCCATGCAAAAATGGATGCTACTTGGAAAGATCCCTGGATAACCGTTTGCAATGAGGAGCTCGGTGATGTCCTCAATATCGTACTCCCAAGCTGTGGATTTTTCTGTAGTATCAACGTAGTGGCCCAAAAGAATCATGTCTCCACCAACATCAAGTACACTATGCGCGGCGTCATAGTCGCCATCAAATTCGATATCGGCCATTGCCCGTAGAAGACCCTCAAAAAGACCCAATGAATGCCAACTCACGTCACTCACTTGATGGCTCATGATTCCGACCAAAAATGCCTCGAACTTAGAAGTATCTATACCTCGAGCACGGCGATTTCTGACAATTTCAGCACCTTTTGCAAGAAAAGGTGGCCAATGGGCATCTTCAGCGACATCATACTGACCCTGGCAATTGTAAAAGGCATCAGGATAGAATGCGCCGCTTCGGACATAGTTAGAGTGCTGGGAAATGCGTGGAGGAAGGATGGGCAAAATACGATCAATCAATTCCAAATGAACCCTGATGAAGTTAGTATATCGAACTATTGCAAAAGCACACGGTGAGTGTAATCAATTTCAACTTACCCAACTCCACATGCTTGGACAATGGATAGTCCAAGCAGTAGTAGTGAATACATTTATTCGTCAACAGAGGCGGTGTTACCGAGATGTCTTTATGGGCAAGGGGTATGTGGGGCGAGAGAATCGGGAGGTACCCCCCACCCCACCTGATCGGGGTAAAGGGGTCGCTTGTTTCATGTTTATTTAGTTTTTCCAATATACTTATAGCACAAGGATAGAGTGAGTAAATATTGCTTATGTACTAAGTTGATAGAGAAGCTGGGTGAACCCAACCTCGGGATTCGATATAATTGAAGAAGCGGGCAACACCATCAGCCTGCTGCATGGTTCGCCTCGAGCCTACAATTACAAGCTTCTGCTTTGCTCGTGTGAAGGCTACATTCAAGCGGCGCCAATCCTTGAGTAATTCGCCTGTCCGAGCATATTCGTTGGATTTTACCAACGAAACTATGATACAGTTCTTATCTCGGCCCTGCGCCTGATCAGCAGTCAGAATCTCGAGCCCTTTAGAGACCTGATCCTGTAACAGACTACTAAGAAGAGCAAGTTGATGCCTGTAAACACTAATCACCGCGCAATTATTCATACTAACTCCCAATTCGGCCAGCATCGTGACCAAATTGAATATTATTTTAGCCTCTCCTGGGTTGGAAGAACCGTCATCGTGTTGTTTTTCATGGGCCCTTGCGCCGACAACATCTGCATCCAAAAAAACAACACTATTTGCTGGATTGAGAGCCTCATAAAGTGGTGATTTGGGGTTGACAAATGACCACCCACGAATTTCCAATTGTTGGTTGGCAACCGCTTCGTTCCCGGCAATCAGTTTCCCTTCGTATACTAGGTCACTGGACAAACTCATGATATCTTGGCACATACGATACTGCTTTCTCAAGGCGACAACGGCATCTGGATGGGACTCACAAAGAATTTTAAATAGAGATTGGTCCATTCCTAGGGCCCGCGCCTGTTGATTCCGTACCAGCGGTGGTAGTTGATAATGATCGCCAACTAAAACAAATGTCGACGCCAAACGTAGCGGTCCAAGAACAAAGGGCAGTGTGATTTGCGACGCTTCATCCAATATGCAATAGTCAAAGTCACGGAGAGCGAAAATTTTATTGTTCGTACCATGACTCGTGCACGCTACCACTGGCGCACTGAGGAAATCGACTAATCTTGAATTACTTGCATCACCGCTCATGGACACAGATGCCGCAGCCACTTCGGGAGTCATTGCCGAAGTATCGTAATTGGAGCTAACTAACCGCATACAATTCTGCTGCGCATCCAAAAGCTTTCGCACAATAGTGTCTACAGCTGAGTTGGTATAAGCACTCACAAGCACAGTTTTCCCACGCTCAACCAGAGAGGCGACTATAGCTGCTATTGTGGTCGTTTTACCCGTACCAGGCATACCAAGAATGAGCGCATAGTCACGGGCATTAAGCACTTTGTTGAGAGCTTCGGATTGGTCGGAATTCAAGTTGCTGTGATCAACAGCCATTTTAGTGGTGACAGAAGAGTTCTCGGATGAAGTTGACTGTGAGTGAAGCACTCTATTCGAAGCACGCTCAATAGTGGATTCAATTGTCTTAGAGTTGAAGAGGTACCACTGTGGGGGCACTAAATCCACTATCAATTCACGTAGACGATCAGCATTTAGCAGATTGTTAAGATTAAAACGAGCCAGTCCCAAGTTTGCATCACTTGTCCAGGGATCGATATCGATACGATATTTTCCAAAACCCGGTAATTCTTCCCGTAAGGCAACTCTAATTTCTGCCGCATTGGCGCTGACAACAAGACCGAAATTCAGGGCCATATGTTGTTTGGAGCTCAGCAGCACCGTGCTCTCACTCAGTGTTTCAGGTATTTCGGGAGTGTCATTGGAAGCCGGCACCAAACTGTAGTAATGACCGACAGCCAGTGGATTATCGTTTTCCAATTTCTTGTTCACCTTCCACAATGTCGGCTGTGTGTTAGAAATCCACCATTGTCGCGCTTGCAACCGATCTGTTTTGCTATTTAAATCATGTTCGAGATCAAGTAAATGATGCCATTTCTGGATGAATCGCAGGAACTGTGGCGTCATCTTGCCGGCCTCTTGAGCTGCTTGATACACGCCCGCGAGTGCTGCCGAACCGTGGGTATTTCCCTCGTCATCTATGGCTGTATAGAGTACACAGCTATCCTTTCGACTGCACCATTTGCAACTCATGTCGGTAGCAGATACGGGTGCCGGCAATTCTCTACCAGGTGCATTCCAAAGGTTAGTGGCGACCATATTTCGTCGTTGTATCAGAGCAGCAATTTCTTGGTGCCTCAATGTCACAGCAAGAGTCTCACCGGTCTCTGTATAATAGAGGAGAGACCAAGGGTGGGTGTTGTTCGGATGTCTTTCTGCCAAAAGCAACGTATACAGTGCTGTTTGAGCACGGTGGCCCACACTTTGGGTGAATTTACCGGTTTTGATCTCCAATCCAGTTAGGCGGTTTGTCGAGGATTGGTCATCCAGCAGTGAAACTTCACAGGTGACATCGATTTTCCCAACGAGGCCCAAATGAGGCGACCTTATTTCCTCTTCAACTTGAACTGCGCGATTGATACGTATTTTCAGGTTTTCGAGCTGAACTCCGCGTGACAATTTGCCCCAGAATTTATCAGCCCATTTCTGGATTTCAGGGATGATTTTCTGTAACTTCGCAAAGGCCGACTCCACGTCGCTATCTACAAGCCGTAGATCCAGAGCATAAGCTTCACAGGCCTGGCGCAATTCAGTCGTCATCACTTCGGTAGCAAAGCTGCCACCTGTACCAGCTGTGAAACAAGATTGAATGAACTCATGCTTAATACTTCCAAGAACCAAGTTTTCATTCAAATCACTTGGAGCACGTACCTGTGTATTCAAGATGACTTGGCGTTCACAAGACATGGCCTGGGCCACAGTGGTGCAAGGAATCAGGACATCTGGATTCACTATCAATAGTAGTTGGTTCTCAGAAGTGGCATTGGAATCCACGGTGAGCAGGTCACTAGGCTTGTTGCTAGCCAAATGCACGACGTCTCCTGGAAAGATCGCTGATTCTGTCCATGATCCTCGCAATTCAATGACCCGTCTCTCATTCTCGGCATTGAGACAAGTCACCAATACATTTGATGGATTCTTAACCGTCTCTAGAACCGTGAATCGCCTTACCTTTCGGTTGCTAAAAAAAGATTCCTTGAAACTCACAGGTCTTTGCGCAAACATATCTTCGATATCGTCCAAATCCTCGAGTAATGCGAGCTCTGCATCGGAGATGGAGTGCACTTTTTTTGGCGGTTCCTCTCGCTGCTTTTCTTGGACTTTGTTCTCTTTTTCGGAGGCAAGCACTTTGGGAGCCAACTCAATCGAAAAATCAGAGCCGATAGCTAATTCGGAATCGAAACTTCTCCTTTCTGAATCCATGCTAGAGTTGTCTTCATGCTTGGCTTGTTTGATATCTCTTTGTCGGGGTGAAAGATCGCGACGCTTTCGCGCCTTCAAAGGAGGACGCGGTGGCGACGATCCAGGTAATAAACTCGAATACTTGCCCAAGCTTTCATGATTATTAGAGGATCGTAGCATGAGCGCTGGTGGCGGGTGCTCGACAGAGGACCCACGCGGATGAATTTGTGAGTCATCTAAAGAATCCACCTCTCGGTCAGAATCGGGGAACTGGAAATGAGGAGGAGATGTGTTCCACCCGAGCTCAATTTGAAAGCGGGGGTCAGAGCTCCGCTCATCACTGTCCATCCGACGCGTCTAAATTGGAAAATCTGTTCCTAGCCCAGCTTAAACAAAAAGAATAATAATGATTATATGTGGATATGTATGTATATGTAGAAAATATATAAATAAGAAAAAAAAAAAGTCTGTATGGTTAACCAATTTTTACTCTGGTGTCAAGTGGCTCCACCCATATACTGGGGGCTTTACCACGGTGAGACATCCTTCTGAGTTTCTGGGCGGTTTCGACAATGTTGTGCATGTAAGTTGAGCAGACAGTGTGTCCAAACTGGGACATGGTGATTGCCTGACGGGCCTCGATATCCTTCGCGTTGCTAAAACGCGCGTGAAGAACAAGCTCAAAGTCAATTGAGTAGAGTGAAGATGTATTTGTGAAAGGAGTGCGGCCCTCAAAACCCACCTCGGGGGACTCTTTAGGTAGTATTTTCGAGTCTGTAGGTCGCAACAGACTTGGAACAGGTAGTTCCAAGTTTTCGAATTCATCCAATCCGCGCCGCTTGCTCTGATCAGCGCTTGTAAAGTCTCGTCCCACCTTTGCCAGCCTGGTCCGAGTTTCTATCTCCTCTTCTTCTGGGGCTTGATCACCCGCAGACTCACTTCTTGCCGCTTCTCCTTCCTCCTTTGGTATCATGTACTTTGTGATCTGTACAAGCTCCATGGAAACACGCTTCAGCTTCACTTTTTTGGACTTGGGCCAGTCAGTATTGGGCGGGGTGCGCACGGATATGGAGATCAGATCACCCGGACCAAACGCCGAGATAGGCAAGGCCCATTCTAGACTGACCATATGGTCAGAGGACACTTTCTCGTTTTTCAAGGGCTGACTGAATGCACCGAATGTGGCCAACGTGTCAAATTTGCGCAGCCGGATGGGAAACTGGTAGTTCTCGGTGACCACCGATAACGATACAGGATCCACGAGACTCACACTGACCAGCGCATGATATATAGATTCCAAAGTCTTCGATAAGCTGATTGATGCCGTCAATTGCGTGGGTAGGCTGAGCGTGAACGGGACGTCTAGAGCATATACTTTTGAAGTATCGTGAGCCGAAGCTCGATAAATCTCCTTTTGGCGGGTGACCAGGAACGACTTTTCGCGTTTTTGAGAAGCCATTGCTGGTCTATGAGATGGAACAACAATAGAGTCTGTTCTAAACAAAGCAACCGTCACTTTCTTGATGTCCGCTGAATTGTTCACCTTGACTTTACTGTCCGGGCCATGGATACGAACCTCGACTGTACCAGCAAGTCTCGGCCACGTGGCAGGAATACCAGGATATCCTTGTATGAAGTCCTCGTTCGGTGTGCCTTTTAGTCTCACCTCCAGCATGCCGCTAGACCGTTGAGATGTACTACTGTTGATTCAGGGCTGGGTCAAGCGTGTAAACAGAGGCGGTATCGTTTATGCATGATGATCGCTATCGAATTGAAACATCCATTTTATGAATTTCTTTGTAAACAGTCATCTTGTTCAGATACTTGCTTATTTAAAACACAAAAAAATGTTTCTTCTCAATAGTGTATATGCACGGGCTCATGATTTGAGCAGCAAGTAACTATTGTGGGTCGGGGAAACCAAGCGCAGGTAAGAGAGACACCGTCGTGAGAAGTCATCCCACCCATGAACGCCGTCTACCGGAACAAATCTGGAGAGGAAGTCGCCTTTTCTCGTGACACTCTGCGGTCCGAGATCCCTCGCGACGACTCTCGAAACGCCGTGGTGGAGCCGCAGGTCGGCGAGCCGTTGAGCGACGTCCGGCGAGACGCCATGAGCATTCAGTACCAGATCAACGAATTCTTAACCAGCCGGATGAAGAGCGAAACTAAGAGGGCAAAGCCTGACGAGTAGAGTTCTAATTCTAATAATGAAATAAATACGGAAATGATTATTATACGTTCAGGTAATCTGCTGCAACGAGAACCTGCAAAGCGAGCTCGGGCGGAATATTGAACTCCGTTCCGGGCTGTCCCTCAGTCTCTCGATACCTGAGGTGGTAGAATAGATAGTCTATGATCGTCGCCACTATCTCTGCGGGTTCTTCCATAGATAATTCACCCGTTTGTGACTCGATATAGTTCTCGGAACTCAGAGTACGCTGCCACGTACCTGAAACGAGCGCGGCTTCTCGCGGTATCACAAACGTGAACCCATCGCTCGAATGCACCTTGATGTACCGAGGCGCCATGCTCGTGGTGGCCACTGTCTTGGCCCCTGCCCTATAGCTATGCTAGAACTAGAATCATTAAGCCTCGTGAAAGTAAAGTACATGAAAGTAGAGCAGAATAGTAGTGAGAAAAAATACAAATAATTGAAAATGTCCACTCCAATTACCAACTGCAATAAAATTGAATTTGCATAATTCTGCAAAAAGGAGTTCGGGACTTTCAACCCTACTTTCAACCCTACTTCTCTTTCCTACATCCCCCTCGTGGGTACCGTAGGTTCCTACATCCCATCATGGTACCGTAGGCTCACTCGGTCTTATCCCATCTTGGACTCATTGCCGAGGAACGTGCCTCGCTGCATACATAGCAACTCGCGACACTAGCGCCTCGCTCGTTTCGAACTGTCAGCGGCGCAGTACCCCTAGGACTTATCTCTGCCTAGTCAGCCATTCGCTGTCGAGTGTCCGCATCGCGGAGTCGAACTGGGTACCGGAGCGGGTCGGATTCAACTCGACCACTTTCTGAACTCCTGATGAGTGTTAAAACACTAAATATAAGTAGTTACAAGTCACAAAGCATGAGTTCACCCGCTGTAAAAAAGTGAAAATGAAACCGATTATTAGAGTAACATCCAGTATTTAAATAGATTATATGCTTAAAGCTCCTTTTTATCGTCCTCAGACTTAGCATCAGTGTCCTTTTTAGCAGCCTTTGCCACCTTCGCATTGCCGTTGTCCTTGATGAACTGGGCAAGATCCTCAACTGTACGGCTGCCGCTGTACTCGAGGGGCTCGTCCTTCTTGCCAGCCGGGTAGAGAATTAGCGTTGGGTAGCCCGAGATGTCGGCCGGGACGTCGTTCTGAGTGTGGTCCAGCTTAGCAATGACCACATTGTCGTTGTCTTCGAACAGCTCGGCCAGCTCGGTATACTTAGGGGCCAGGTTCTTGCAGTGGCCACACCACGGCGCGTAGTACTCAACAAGCACGTCCTTCTTGTCGTCCAACACGATCTTGTCGTACTCGTTGCCAACAAGAACGTATACAGGCTCCTCCTGAGTCTCCGGTACGGGCTCGCTGCGCAAGAAAGGCTCAATGGCACCCTTCAAGAACTTCTTTACGAAGCTGTCGATAGACTTGGCCGAAAAGTCGACATCCTGGTCATGCAAGTACTTCTTGTTGTCATTGATATCGTGCACAACCATGGCCGGGAACTCCTCGCGCAGATTCAGGTTCTGAGCGTGACGGCCAAAGACGTTGGCATCCAGGAAGACAATGTTCGCCTTGCCGTTCAGGCTATCAATGTGCGGCGTGAGCGCATCCTTCACGAGGTCGCGGTGGCTATCCTCGGTCACAAACGCGTAAAGCATGGGCACCTTGCTCTCAATGTAGCGCATGTAGGTGCCGGCATTAAGGTCACCGAAGACCGGGAATGAGTTGGTGTTGACAAACTCAGTGATGGCCTCCTTGCTGAGCTTGCCACTGAAAGGCTTGGCATCCTTAACGCTGTCACTGTTGAACACAACGAGATCACCACCATACTTCTTGGCCAGATCAGAACTGTCAACAGCGCTAACGAAGGAGAGGTCGTCGCGCTTCTGAGAGGCGATCTTGCCGAAGTCCTCGGCAAACTTCTTAGGGCCGAAGTAGGCAAATACCACCGGGTTGCTCGCCTTGTTCTCGGCGAGCCACGAGTCGAGGCCCTTGGCAGACTCGACGTCGATCACAGCCGGTTGGGCGCGCTTGAGCAAGTACGACGAGATGTCATCGGCCTTGCGGGCGCCCGAGTACTGGCTAGTCTTCTCGCCGTCCTCGAACACGTAAAGTGTGGGGAACCCGCGGACACCGTACTCGGTGCACAGCTCCTGGTTCTCGGTACAATCAACCTTAGCCAAGGTAATGTCCTCATTAGACTCCTTAATGGTATCGGCAGCAGCCTCGTACTCGGGGGCCAGGTTCTTGCAGTGACCGCACCAGGGGGCGAAGAACTCGGCCAGGACCAGGTTGTGCGAGCCGACGTGGTCACCGAAGGTGGTGGCATCAAGATCAACGACATTACTGGCACCCAATGCCGTCGCGGCAAGAGAAAGGAAAATCTGCAATCCCGAAATCTTCATTTTAGTGTTATTCTAGTAGTGACGAGGGGGATCCGTCAATGTGGTTTTTTGTGGATTGTGGAGTGTTGTCAATATATGTAGTAGGTCAAGGACACGTCAGTTTCCGTTACACGGTTTAGGGTGGTATAGGGTCCAACTCTAGCTGACACATGGGAGCGGAGACCCGAAAACCGCCCCGGAAGGGCATTTATAATGAACCAGTGTATTTACCTTGAGAATTTGTGTGAACTCGGATGCAGATCTAAAAAGAGGGCCCGGAAAGTCTTTTTTTTTTTTTGCACCCGATAACTATATTTTTATCGGCGGGGCGTCGAATACACCGCCATTTATCCTCTGAATCAGCCATTCTACATCTTACTATAGCTAGCCTTCAATTGATTTGATTATAAGCAAAATAACGAGCAAGTTTGGTGCCCGTTAAGCGATACTCGCGGTGAGCCCATGCGCACGACTAGAGTTAGTGGTGGTGCCGCGTCCCACAGGTCCTCGACCGTACCCTATCTAACAAAATTGGTGGTGCTGTGTGTCGCGAGCCACGCTTAAGCGGTAGCAAATTGCAAAGAGTGTAGCCGGTCTGTTGCTCTGCAATTGCGTGTGCCAATCGCCATTTATACCTCTCTGAGACCACCGGTCCCTTATCATCAGGTAAATCTGGTGAATGGAAAGTCTCAAGGATGACTTACAGCGGCCCCAGCGCCTCAAAAGTTCTGAGGAGTTCTCGTCGCTGAAAAAGTCGCATGGTCTTAAGTCCAGCAATGGGGTCAAGCACCCGCTCAAGATCCCGGAAACGCGGCGAGCAGATTCATTTCCGCTCGATATGAGCAGCCCACAAACGACCCCCCGGCAAAGCACCCCACAGAAGAAGAAGAGGCGGAAGCCGCTTATTCCGGGTGCGAATCATATTTTCTCAACACTTGACCATAATCGGCGCGAGAACAATCGAGAGAAGAAAAAGCCACCGATCTCACTCAGGGACAAGAGATTTGCGGCATACAGAGACGGTCGGATGAATGAGGATATTGCTGTAGAGCTAAAAAAGGTTGACGGTGTGCGCCATCTTTTCATAGGCTCGTCATCGCGGCCCACAAACGAGCTCGTGGGCTCCTTCGAGTTCTCCACGCCGGCCAGCTTTTCGTTCTACCATAACGGCCAATTGTGGCAGCAGTTTCGCATGGACACCGAAAATATGGTACCATTCCGATGTGAGTGTGGCCGGTATGGACTGCGCGTGAAGTCGGCAGATGGGAAGCCCGGTAAGGCCGAATATATCGACACCAATAAGCAACCACTTTCGAAGTGCGATACTCGGTGCTTGACGTGTATTCCTGAGCCTAGTAAAGGTAAAATAACGGGCCAGCGTCTGCATTTGATGCTCAATGAGAAGGGCGTGCACTTCAGTGGATCCTGCAGCAATGGGGCCTCGTTTTTCCGTAATTTCCCCTGGAAAGAAATTGATGTGGAATTCCACCGCGATGAACAGCAGTCAGAGTTCGGAACAATGCAGTTGAAGCGCGAGGAAGCGCTCTTCGAGGTTGAGTTCATGAGCACCCGCGATTACGAGGAGCTGCAGAAACAAGTGCGGACCAAGCAACCCGCAAGTAAGTCACCATACTTTACCTCCGCGGACTCTGCTGCTCCAGAGTCGGCGAACCCGTCTCCTGAAATCCCGGAAACTCCACACAAGCGGGGTGCCGGCGAATTCGATGAAATTGCGCCTGCTGATTTTTACTCGAGTCCGGCTTCCGGTCATACCGGCTCAAAGCGTCCTAAGAGTAGCTCTTCACCTAGGGGTTCTACGGATCAGGACCAAGTCTCACCTCGAACAAAGGAGCTGGATTCTCCAACCCGAGCAGAAAAACCGAGCCAGCGGTTCCCTCGAGCCCGTCGGCAAATAAATGTGGAGACCCTAGATTTGGACGCCATCGTTGAGCCGAGCGAAACTGACATTGACGACCTGGTGAAACAGGGATACCGACCATTGAGCTACCCTTTCCGGCAAGGAAAGCCAATGCGGGTTGGCTTGGCCGATATTGTGCGCTTGAACCCGCACATTTATCTGAACGACAACATAATTTGGTTCTACATGCGACTCTACCTAGAGAGACTAATGGAGAGAGACCCCGCAATGGGCAGCGAGGTGCTGATGCTGGATACATTTTTCTACTTCGCAATGCGCTCACCTACGAGCGGGTCGGTGCCATCCTGGGTCTCTAAACTTGAGTTCGACAAGAAGCCGATCATTTTCCTGCCGATCCATGATAATTCGCACTGGGCTCTGGCCATGGTCATTGGGCTCGACGAGGCCGCGCGGCAAAACGATCGCCAGGGCGTGGAGAAAGAGGAGGTTTATGAGCAGGTCGAGCCCACAATCATCATCTTAGACTCTTTAGGTCCATCCAGGTCGCACAACACGATGCGGAAGGTGACCACGGCCCTAGGAATAGCGCTCAAAGCCCAGGGCCGGCCAGCGCTGACCTACAAGCAGTACCGTTCGCTGCGAACAGATGTCCCGACCCAGGACAATTTGACAGACTGCGGCGTGTTTTTGCTGCACTATGTGGAGCAAATTCTTGGAAACATGCGGCTGTTTCTATCACGCGTTAACGAGTCGCAGGAGCGCAACATCGCGTTCGGACCTGACTTTTGGCGAATTGACGACTTGGCCAAGAAGCGGGAGGCTTACAAAAAGGAGCTCTTCGATTTGGCCCACTCACCGGTCAATTTGCTCCGTGCTGGAGAACAATGCGGGCCCGACGAGTCGGATGACATTATTGAGGTTGTTGAGGAGGCAGTGCCGAAAAAAAAGCGGGTGACTCTAGCCGAGCTTTCTAAAAAGCATGCCGAGATGAAAGCCCAACCGACTGCTGATAAGGAGACCTCAACACCAATAAAAGGGTCTGAGGAGCTTCCATTGGCCGGAGCAGATTCCAAGCGAGAGTCAGAATCTGCTAAGAAACAGCACGACAAGGATAAGCCAGGACTGCCCACGGAAGACAAGGACAAGCCAGGACTGCTCACGGACGAGCGAGAACCTGCCATTGAAGAGACCTATAACAAAGAGCAGCTCAACCAGAGAGCAGAGTCTGAACAGGCAGATGAGCAAGATTCTACAAAGAAAGAGTCGCCGATCCGACCCGACATTGAGGATTTAAGTATCGACGAGTAATTTATTTATTTTATCATTCATGCACGTCAGCGCCTGCCCCTAACCCATACAAAGCATGCACATAATAGTTGCCCGTGTGTGAACCCTTGGCCGCTCCCACAATTTACCCCCTCGCGTGGTCTTTGCCCCTCGTATTTTCCCCAATCCAAGGCGAACACCGCTCTTTTCTCTATTTTTACTTTGCTCATTACCTGTCTCTAGCTATACATGGTCGGCGCATCCATTTTCACCGCCAAAGTAGTCGGCACGACGTCAATTGGGCTGTGGGCCGGATATAACCTCTCGCTGGTACACCACCCCGCGCAGACATCATCTGAGTGCGGCGGGTTCGCCCAATTGTTCAGCATGAATGGCTCTAAACGCATTGATCTGCAGCAGGTGAAGGCTCGTTTGTTGGCGTGGCTGAAACCATCTTCCCGGAAGGGGGCTGACGACGCAGCCACGAAGGCCGACCCGCCGGCCAAGCCGGTGCGGACTCTCACAGCCGCGGACGTGCTGCGGCTCAGCTTTAAGGCACTGCATGCCTCGACGCTATCGGGATTGGCGTTTGCCGCCAACTTTTTTGCATATGCACGGGCCAGCACCAGCGGGAAGCACCCGTACCTCCTGTACCTCGCGCTCGGCGCGCCGCTCGTTGGCATGCTGCAGTACTACGGAGCGCGCAAGCTGTCGGCACAGACCGAGACGAAGAGCGTGCGTGCCGATGACGAGGATGAAGATGTGGAGATCGTCGGCGATATCAGTGCACACGAGAAGGAAACAAACCCATTCACTCTTGAGGACAAGTACTCGATCTTCTCATCCGTGGTCGCCGGGCTGAGCTCATTCCTGTACGTCATCAGCGTGATCGGCCTTGCCGGCGATGCCAGTTTCTAGACATAAACGTACGTACCACGTATACAGATAATTGCTTGCTTAGATTCCATTCTTGAGAACCTCCTCGCGGTGGCGGGCGAGGCGGTCGGACTCCTTCTTAAGCGGCGTCCAGGTAGGGAACCCGACGGCCACGGTCGCCACTGTGTAGAGCAGCTGCAGCTTGCCCGGCACGCGGTGCAGCTTGAGCAAGGGGATCAGGTTGAGGGGCACCTCGAGGACGTGGAGGGCGAGTGTTCCGTACAAAACGCGCCCAAGGTTACGCATGAACCGCGGGCCGACGTTGAACAGAGTGGCAAATTTCTCTCCCCAGCTCGGGACAGCGACCACGCCAATGAAGGCGGCAATGAGTCCCACAGAGACGCCGAAGGACACACGTCCTGCGCCCGGCGGCATGAAGAATTTCGTGATCCGGTGCGGCGACACGCCCATGCTGTCGGCAGCACGGTACGCCATGGCGATAAACCGCGGGCGCGCCTCGGACAAGTCCTTCATCGGCGGGTCGAGGGGGATCACCGTGGATTTGAGCTTGCCATTATCGTTGTAGTTGAGCGTGAGCTTGTTCAGCTGCACGTCCACGAGCTCAATGCCTTGCCGGTCCAGATCCAGCTTGACACCGCCGTAGTGCGCGAGAATGTCGTGCAGCGGGACCTGGTGGTCCCGGTTCATGTGGGAGATAATTGCTTCGGTGCTCATTTTTTTCTCTTCTTCGTTTCAATAGAAGTTGTTGGGAAACAGTGGGCGGCTGCCCCTAATGTTCTGGGGTGGCGGTAGTGGGGTATGCAACCTATTTAGAACCCTTACACTTAGGGGGGAGGGACCCGGAATTGCTGCGCGATATTGACCAGAACTACGGTTCCGCCTAGCCATGATTATTCCCCGGGTTGCAAATTATGTAGACTAGGAAAATGTTGGAAATTGTTAACTAAGGATGCAAGGAGAATGCTATATACGATTAGGGACCGGAATCCTTTTAGTGTTCAGTCTATGGGAAGACCCTCTGCCTGCATTTGTTTCATCTTCTCGATGTCGTCGTCGCTCGGCTCGTACTTGTGCCACACGGTGTAATGCACGAGGCCGCCGACAGAGTAGCCCATGCGCCGGGCCATTTTGCCGAAGCCCTCCGTCTCCGCGTGGTTGAGGAAGCTGAAACCGGGGAAGTTCACGCCGGCCCGGAACACGCTCGCCTTTGAGAGGATGGACACGCCGCCAACACCATCCAGGTCGATGATTTCGTTCAGGTCGCCGCGGTCGCTGCGAATGTAGGCGAGATGCACGCGGTATGTCGGGTACTCCGCGTAGCCCTCAACAATGACGTCGTCCTCGTTCAGATTCTGTGCGAGCTGCAGTGCGATGTCGCTCTCCTGCCACGAGTTCAGGTCGTACGGCTGCTGGCCGCCGAGCCACTTCGGCAGCGGGCGCCACACGTTCGGCACAATTACGTCGCGGTCGTGGCTCATCAGATCCTCGATGATCGCCGGCGGCGAGCTCTCGATGTCGGCGTCGCGCCAGTAAACCCACGAGTGGTACGGCCGCAGAGCAGTGCCGAGCAGCCAATTACGGGCACGGCCCATGAGCTTGCGGCGCTCGGCCTGCACGGCGACGCCGTGCCGCTGGTCAACACCCTGGCCTATCGTGGCTCCGAAGTCGTGCCGGTAGATGTCGATCCGGTTGAACCGCTTTTCCGGGTCGTCGAAGCCGCTGCCGCCGGCCTGCACGCTGTTCATCGCCAACACGAGCTCGTCGTACGTGTTGTCAGTAGAATCAGACACGAGAAACGCGATGTCTATGAGCTGGTGCGGGTACGTCAGGTCGTGTAGGTGGGTGAGCATGAGCTGCATCTCCTTTTCGGCATTGCGCAAGGGCATTAACAGGAGAAGCCGCTCGCCGCGGTCACCAGCATCATGGCTGCTGGCAGTCTGCGTGCTGAAATCATAGAGGTCGACATTCGGGCCCCATTTGAGGGCAATTTCCCGGGCCGTCACCGGATCCACGTAGCCGTCGAAGGCGCTTGGATCTAACGCGAGCTGGCCGGATAGTCTGCTCGGAACGACAAAGAATCTCACAATAATGTACACGGCAAGCAAAAACAGCACTGCCGTCTTGGCCAGCGGCATCGGACCCTTTCGCCGGAACATTGTGCGCCAGAACCGCGGGGCCCACGGCGCGAAGCCAGACTTCTCCCGTGGGACGAAGTTCTCGTGCACAGGAAGAGCGGCGTGCATTAGTACGGGTCGCTTGGTGGTTTGCTGAAGTCCGAGCCGCTCGTTCGGAGATCCTGAGCCTGAACTTGGTGGTAGCCGGCTACTTACTAACGTGGAACTGGCCGCGTGCCCGGCCTACCCTTTACCTGTATAGTAATTTACCCGCGTAGGCAATGCAGGGTGTGCGAGAACCCTAAGATACTCTCTTGGTGAACCTGCTGCTTGTCGGTGCACGAGGCCGCCGTGCCGTGCGAGTGTGGTGATGATAGGCCCAAACGCTTGGCTGGGCAGGTCGGCTTATTTATTTGCTATGCCTATTTATCCTTTGAAATTATGGTAATTATTTGCAAGCTGTAGTAGCCTAATAATGTGCTCGTGAATATGTGATTGGACTTAATGTTTTTTTTTTTGGTATTTCTTCTCTTTTCTCTTTTCGGTCGTTCGTGCTAGACTCGGACCTTAATTTTTCTTGATGTGGCCAAACCATTCAGTTCCCAGCAGATCCCACACATAATCGGCCGCCCTTTGCGCCGCTTCCTCGCTCGACGCGGCTGTCTCTATGTACACTTTGAGCTTCGGCTCTGTGCCCGATCCGCGTGCAGTGACCCGAGAGGTGGTGCTGCCGTCAGGGAATTTCAGAAACACCGTCAGCATTTCCGAGGATGGGCTCACAGGCAGCACCGGTTTGTGGTCCGGCGTGCGGGAGTCGTAGCCAGTTGTCAGGTCGCGCCAGGCCGTGATTTGCAAGTCGCCGATCTTGGTATATTTGGGGAACGGTCGCGTGCGGATGTCTTTGAATGTGTCGGTCGTGACCTGCGGGCTCGAAACGACATAGTACGAATTGTGGGTCGCGTAGTAGCCCGTCTTCTCTGAAATCGAGTCGAACTCGCCGAAAAGCGTTTTTCCCGCGGCGTACAGCTCACCAACCAGCTGGGCAAACAAGTGCAGCGCCGAGATGCCGTCCTTATCGCGGATCACATCGCTCACCATATAGCCAATCGCCTCTTCATAGGCCAGCGGCACGACGTAGCCCTCGGCAGCCAGGTCGATTGCGCGGTTGCCGAGCCACTTGAACCCCGTGAGGGTCTCAAAGTACTCAACGCCAGCGAGCTCGGCAACGCGTTGCAGCTGCTGGCTCGAGACAGCTGAGTTGATCACGGCTATCTTGCCGTCGCGGGCTCGGGACAGGATGTAGTTCGCAAACAAAATGCCGATCTGGTCTCCAGTGAGCTGTTTCCAGGAACCGTGTTCCTTCACAGCACAGCTAAACCGGTCCGCATCGGGGTCGTTTGCCAGCACGACGTTCGCGTGCAGCCGGTCTGCGTGCGCCATGGCCAGGTCGAGCGCGCCTTTCTCCTCGGGATTCGGGAACTTCACGCTCGGGAAGTCTGCGTCGGGCTCCTGCTGCTCAGGAACAACGCGTGCATCCAAACCAAGCATTTTGAAGCACGTCTGGGCCGGCTGCCAGCCCACGCCATGCATGGGCGTGTACACGACCGGACCGAGCCGGCTTAGGTCAACGTCTCCGACCAGCGGCTGCAGCACCAACTTCGCGTACGCCGGGAACAGATCGACTACCTCGAATTCGGTCTCAGACAGATCCCAGAGATCGAGATGCGCGTCGATCTGTTCGGCAATGCCCGTGTCGTGGGGCGCAATGATCTGGCATGCGTTCTCCCAGTACACTTTGAAACCATTGTCCTGGGCCGGGTTGTGGCTCGCAGTCACGCACACGCCGCACGCCGCATTCAGCTGCGTGATACCGAACGGCACCATCGGCGTGTGCACCTGTCCAAGGTAGTGGACTTTGAAGCCGCGCTTGGCGAACGTGAGCGCCGTGGCCCGCGCGAATTCGGCCGAGTGGTGACGGTGGTCGTGGCCAATGACTATTCCTCTACTCTTGGCGTCCGCCACTTCGTTGCCGACGTACACGGCGAGGCCCTGGCTGGCCTGCCGCACGGTCACCACATTCATCTGGGCAAACCCGGGCGCCATTTCAGCCCGCAACCCGGCAGTGCCGAAGGCTATGCGAGGCGCCATCATTTTCTGCAGCCGCTGCGGATCGGATTGCAGCATTTGCTGCACCTCGCGCCGCGAATGCGGGTCGGCGTCCAGGCGCAGCCACTCGTCGACAACGGTCTTAAGATCCATTTACAACCCGTACCTCCGCGGCAGGGAGACTAAGAATAGGGGGAAGGTACTAGCAAGTATAGAAACAAGAAAAAAAAGGGATCTTTTTTGTAGAAGGGAAAGAAATTAATAAATAACAGTAGCTCACGAGGACCTCTCCTGATCAACCTTACGGCGGAGCTGGCGCATAGAGTCGCTGATTTCGGCTAGGTCGGCGAGCCCCTCGTCATTTTTCAGCGTTTTCACGCCGTTGTAGCTTTTGCCGGCACCGCGGCCGCGCGGGCTCTCGATATCCTTTAGCAGCTCGAGGTCCATGCGGTCTGTGCCGTTGTTTGTGCCGCTGAGCGCCGAGTCGTCGGACTGGCCCATGCGCGTCCGCCGCGAGCCGTGGCCGGAGCCGCCATTGAACCCAGGCGACTCGGTACCGCTGAGCCCGCTCAGATCTGACGGGAGATTCACGTCTCGGCGACGCAGAGTGCGGCGGTCGGTGCCGCTGAGCGAGACAGCCGCCGCTGACCTTGTAGTCGGGATCATCGGGTTCGCCGCAAAAGCGAAAAAGCTCTGGTCAGTCCCGACATTCAGCAGCGAGCGGTCCTCGGCGAGCCGCTTCCGCTGGTTCTCCAGGCGCGCCTTCAGCTTCTGGCGCACCATCGTCATCATCTGCTCGTGGTGCGCAATGGCGGCGCTTGTCTCTTCCTCATACTGTTTTTGGGCCTGCTTCAGCTGATACTGCTCCCACAGAAACAGCTCGGTGAGCCGGTAGTCCCGCATCTCCTCAAGGTCGGTAACGCGCTCAAGGTACTCGGCGTCGCTGCCGTTGTGGATGTCGTAAAGCTGGCACTGCATCGTGTACAGCAAGTCGGAAAAGTAGGCATCACGGTCATGCTCAAAAGAGTCATTGAGGTAGCGCACCTTCGACGCAATGCTCTTCCGGCGCTTGTCGCGCTTTGACACCGGAAACTCCTCCATATCGTGCAAATGGTGGAAGGGCAAGGTCTCCTCCGCCCCGGCGACGCAAAGGGACGGGCAGACAGATCACATAAAAACCCATAGCGGGACAAAGGTGTTTAACATAAGGATACTGTAACTTATTATATATGTATTGGTGAATTTTTTTCTACAAGTCTATTGACGCTCGGCACGCACGCTGGCACGGTCCTCGAAAGCTGGGCGAGCGAAAGGCTTCTCGACCTCGTGGATCTGAACGGCGGCATCCGGGATCTTTTTCTCGAGCTGGAGGTTGGAGAACACACACTTGTTGAGCATACGCTCGGCCGGGCGGCACTGGAAGAGCTGGTGGTTCGCGTTCTCCAGACACTGCCAGTGCAGCCGGAACTCGTTCAGGCAGTGCTTGTTGATGTCGTCGAGCACAGAGACCGCGCATCGGGTGACGCGGCGGCCCTCCTTGAGACAGTCTGTGGGGTTGCCCTGCGAGTCCTTTTTGCACTGCATGAAGTCGTCGTTGTAGGGCCGGCAGCGGGCGCCAATGAAGTAGGAGGCCGACTTCAGCGGGGCGCTCGTGGCACCCACTTCGGGTACCTCAGGCACGTCCGACGGCAGCGGCGAAGTGTCGACACTCTCGTAGTACTTGAACGCGGGCTCTCGGGGCATTATGGAGATCCAATAGGGAGGATGCGATTTGACGGGGTGCACTGTCAGGTGATGACACACCCACGGTGGGACAAGCCCCAATGGCTGTGCGCAGCGGTGAAGCACAGGCACTCGCATGTATATGCGAGCAGAGTAGATATTTGAATGAATAATGAATATAATCATAAACAAGAATCATTCCCGCGTAAATTTCGGGGCTCTGATCCAGCAATTCTTGGAGGACTTGTTCTTACAGTAGCGTCCATCTCATCTACCTTGCACTCCCTCCCACCTTCGAAATTATTTATCTATTCCAATTGCTGAGCTGCGATAACTCTCTTTTGTTCGCGCCTTCGCTCTTGTGACCTATGTGTACTCTCTATCTCTAAGCGGTGTGTGTGTTTACGGGGGGTGTTTTGGGCCGGTGTGTAAGCAAAGCTTCACACCACATTTTGGCGGTTCATGAGTGTGGCCTTCTCGTGGTCGAAAGCCGGGGATAACACCGTGCAGAACGCGCAGAAACCGGCAGTTGATGCGAAGCAGACCGTGCCGATTGCCGACCAACTCCAGCGTGTCCACGATGCCTGGAACCCGCAGAGCCCGGCCTGCGCTTTCCAGCACTACTTCTACAACCGCGTTCCGGCTGAGCAGGCGCAGCAGTATGTTATGCCGCCCGGTCAGGATCCGCAAAAATGGGAGCGGGCTATGATTGCCCGGCCAGATCCGGCCAGCGTTCCGGTCCTAGCCGTTGGGTTCACGGACCTTGAGAAACGCATGAATCTTCAGAACCAGCAGGTAAATGCGTACCGCGTGCGCATGCACGAAATTAACGATAAGCTTACTGAGCTCTCGAATCGCCATGACCTACATACGACCGTAAAGCTTCTGGAAATGCGCGAGCGGCACCACCGCCTCGCCAAGCGGGCTCTCGAGCTGGCGATCCGGATCCAGGTACTGAGCAACCGCGGCCATGTGCTCACCCCCCAAGAAGAGCTGTTCCAGCGCCGCGTCAAGGAGCTCATCAAAAAAACCGAGGACCCAGCCGTCTTTGGCAGCTTGAACGAAGCCTGGGCCCGCGTGAAGGCGTTCAAGGAGCGCGAGTCTAACTCGAGTGACCAGTCTGCAAAGTCAAGCACGGCATCCGCAACAGGAAAGACGGGAACTCTGGACTGGGAGACCAACGGTGCCCAGCTCGAGCTTATCATCAAGGTCTTGGCTGCTCAGCAGAAGGGCATCACGTTCCTCGCTCAGCTCATCGAGAACGATACCCAGGCTGTGGATGAGGACCTGGGCCTTGTACCGCGCAAACCGAAACAGAAGGCCTTACCTGTTACCACTGTCGCGCCGCAGTCATTCGCGGCTCAGATCCCATCCTCCCACGCATTAGCCCAACAACAGCTCCAACAGCAGCAGCAACAACAACAACAACAACAACAACAGCCATCAGGTCTTTTCGGAAATCAGTCTGGGCAACCTGCTCAAACTACTCAGCCGGCGCAGGGCGGGTTGTTCAGCCAGTCCAAACCGGCATTTGGCCAGCCACTCGGCGGCGCCACGGGAGCCACGGGAACCACGGGCACCGGTGGCGGTCTCTTCGGCCAAAAGCCGGCATTTGGTACCTCGACTCCCACGACCCAAACAAACACCGGTGGTGGGTTGTTCGGCCAGAAGCCGGCACAGCCCTCAGGCGGATTATTCGGCCAGAGTCAGCCGAGCACGCAGTCGTCGGGCGGTGGATTATTTGGTCAGAACCAAAACCAGTCGAGCACACAGCCCTCAGGCGGCGGGTTATTTGGCCAGAACCAGAGCCAGCCAAGTACGCAAAACTCTGGCGGTGGCCTATTTGGCCAGGCAAACAACCAAAATCAACCCTCCGGCGGCGGACTTTTCGGACAGAATAATCAGGGCCAGAGTCAGCCGTCTGGCGGGCTTTTCGGCCAGACCCAACCCGCGAGCACGCAGCCATCGGGCGGTGGCCTCTTCGGCCAGAGCAACCAGAGCCAGCCTGCTGGTGGCGGCGGCGGCGGCCTTTTTGGACAAAGCAACCAGAGCCAGCCGTCGGGTGGCCTGTTTGGGCAGAGCAACCAATCTCAGAGCCAGCCGTCGGGTGGACTTTTCGGCCAGAACAATCAAAATAAACCTGCCGGAGGCCTCTTCGGCCAGAACCAGAACCAGAGCCAGACCCCGGCGCCGAGCGGTGGGCTGTTTGGGCAAAATAATCAGACCCAGCCAAGCGGCGGCGGTCTGTTTGGGCAGAGCAACCAGAATCAGAGCCAGCCGGCTGCTAGTGGCGGTCTGTTTGGCCAAAACAACCAAAGTCAGTCTGGTGGCCTCTTTGGTCAGAATAGCCAGCAGCAGCAGTCCGGTGGCGGTCTGTTTGGCCAGGCCAAGCCGTTTGGCTCGGGAGGCGGCCTGTTTGGGAAATAGTATTTTTTTGATTCGCAAGCGAACGTGTATGATTTAATGGCATATAATTATCGTCTAACTATGTACAGACTTGAAGCGGTCGTAGTCCCGCGTGAGACTGCGCAGCTGCACTCTCCCGTCCCGGAATTTCGCGAACAGATCGGTTTCCAAGGGCGTGAGTTTCATTTCGAGCTGCTCAGCGTTGTGAATAACGTCCACCCGGTCGGGCAGCGCGTCATGATCCTCAACAAGCACCTGGAGTTTTTCAAGGCGCTCCTTTGTGACGGGGCAGACCGACTGCTTGTAGTGCACGATCTGGCCGCGCGGCGCAATAACCTGCTCGATATCAGCGAAAAACCGCATGCTTTCGCCAAGCGAGCGCGGCCGCGGAGACACGCGGAACGTGGCCCAAAACGCGCGGCCAACCAGATCCTTCAGAGCGTTGGGGAGGTGATCCATCTTAGAAACGGCCCTTAACAAGCTCGAACGCGAACGGGGTGAACCAAAGGGCGGCGGCGATGCAAACACTGGTCAAAACAACACTCTGGCTCTCGGAGTACTGAGCGGCAATCTCTTCCTTGCTGGGGCGAGGAGCGGGTCCACCGAACATTATTCTAGGCAGGAGGTGATGTAGGCAAGGTCGATCTGGCGAATATGAAGATTTTCGGTCACCTGAACGCCCAGCCTTAGTCGGCTCCCAAACCACATACACACACCTCCACGAGATAGCGCTGGCAATACGCTCGAGTCATTCTGCTGCTATGAGTGATTCCAGGGAGCCCATTCCGGAGCAGGAACTCGCCAACGAGGCACCAGTCGTGCCTGACAAGGACGTCAATGAGGCGCCCACTGAGGAGCCGACTGAGCGTGGCGAAGGCGCCGGTGAGGAGGCTGCTGGTGAGGACGCCGACGAAGATGCTGTGCCGGATGCGGGTGAGCAAAGCGACGACGAAGTTGACATGGATTCGGAGCTGCATCGTCTCAAGTCGCACCGCCGCGCGCCTGCCGAGCGCAGCGACAGCGCCGAACCGAAGGACCGCCGCCGACCTCCGCGCCGGGCCGAGAAGTCCGACAGCGCCGAAGCCACTCCACGCCGCAAGCCGCGGAAATCGCAGCAGCCTGCCTCAGATGATGAAAACGAGGAGGACCTGGACGAGGCTACTAAGGAGCGCCGGGCCCTCGAGGCGCGGATTGATGCGGCCCTCCAGCCGAGCTCGAAGCGCCGGAAGAAGCTGGCGGGTGACGACATCGAGGCTTTGCAGGATGAATCGATCGCGGCAATGCGAGACGCGATGCGCGAGGCTGCGTTGCAGGATGTCGAGTGCATCCGCGAGGGCCGCCCGGCCATCAACAAGGTGAAGATGCTGCCCGAGGTCGCAGACATGTTGCAGAAAAAAGCGTTGGCGTACTCCATTTTAGACGGCAATTTGCTCGAAAGTGTGCGCATCTGGCTTGAGCCACTTCCGGATGCGTCGTTACCGAGTTTTGAAATCCAAAAAGCTCTGTTCACCGCGCTGCTGAGCCTACCGATCAAGACAATTCATCTGCGCGAGAGCGGTCTTGGCCGCGTCGTTTTGTTCTACCAAAAGTCAAAGCGGCCGCAGCCAGCCATCAAGCGTATGGCGCAGAAGCTAATCGGCGACTGGACGCGGCCAATCATCGGTCGCTCCGACAACTACCGAGACAAGCGCGTGGCCACCGTCGATTTCAACCCGGATGCGCTCAGCACGGCCACGGCCACAGCCGGTCTTGGGCGTCGGGGCGAGCCGCTCTCATCGTACGAGGAGTCAGCGGCCCGCCGCGGTCGCGCTGCCATGCCTTCATCGGCCGGAGTTAGCTACCGCGTTGCTCCGAGTAGCACAATGAGCTACAGCTCTGAAGCCGCGCAGGCCGGTGTGCCAGGAGCGTCCAAGGACTCGCAATTGCGGCGTATGAAGGCGAAGCTCTCCACAGCGGGTCGCTCCGGGCGCAAGAAGGCGCAGGTGAGTGTAGAGGGCCGCGGCTTGAACTAATAATGATGATAACGATCCGAACCGATAACGCATTTGCAGTGCCATGTAAACATACATATTATATATTTAACAGCTTCTTTACAGGTTTTCCATATTGCAATCCATTGACTTTTGTGCAAGTGTACACTTATTTAGATCTTTAACAATAGTGCATATATAAAAAGTTTAGTTCCGCGGCTTCTCCTTCTTCTCCTTGTAAAGAGCGAGCAAAGACACACCGGAGACCTTGACGACCTTGAAACGGACACCAGGGAAATCACCCTTGGCCTTACCCTTACGACCGAAGCCAGCAAGAAGGACCTCGTCGTTAGTGTCGACGAAGTTAAGACAACCGTCGTTGGGGACGAAAGCGGTGACACGCTTGCCGTTGCGGATCAACTGGACACGGACACACTTACGAAGGGCAGAGTTGGGCTGCTTGGCCTCAACACCGATCTTCTCAAGGACAATGCCCTTGGCGTGGGAAGCACCACCGAAGGGAGAGTGCTTGTAGGCAGTACCCATGGTACGCTTCTTGTACTGCTCGTCAGCCCAACGGTTCTCACGACGGTTGTCGCGGAGCTTTCTGGCGGCCTGCAAACCTCTAGGCTTTCCTTTACCCATGGTCAATGAAGATAGTGTACTGAAAAAAAAGGTGGGTTTGTTCTAAAAGCCCAGCGGGAAGGGCAGCCCGCCAGGCGATATCAAGGGTAAGGGCAAGAACACACCAGCTATGGCTGGTACCGTGCCTTTGTAGGGCATATAATCACGTGCATATATGAAAAATACCGCCTTAAACAAAGACCAGTCACAGTCCCCAATGAGGAAATTATGTAAGCCCTGAGCCCTATTGATACACGGCAGGATTCGACTATGCCGCCGCAAATAAATGCGTCACGCTCATAGATGTAGAGTGTGTACATCGATAACAATTAAATATTCAAATAAAGGCCTTTCCTGGCGGCCTCAATAACTACTGGGTATCGCCGAAAGCAACCTGACTTCAAGCCTCCAATGCTTACCCCTACTCTAGTCTATCGAAACAATTTCATTAAAGTCACATTAATGCCTCCTTGCAGTCGCCTTAAGTCTTATATAGGATCCTAATCAACTTGTTTGCGAGCCGCGATTCATGCCTGGTCGAACCAACCCTTTCATCTCATCGGGTAAACATGGAGGCCGCATTGGCAGACCTGCGCGGGCCGCATCTCTTCGCCAATGACACGTATGAGGATATCACCCCTCAGCTGCGCGAGCAGGCGGCCGCTTTAGGCGAGGGTGGTGTGAAAAAAATGATCGGATCTCAGATGTTTGACAGCCTACCAGCCTTCCAGGTTGGTGTTCAAAAGCTCGACACGGGATCGCCCGAAGAATTCAAGACCCTGGACGAAGAGATCAATGCAGCGAATCACGCGTTTCCGCTGACGTCCGAAGCGAATTGTGTGGCCCTGTTTGATCTGCTGAAGCAGGCCGAAATGGCCTGGCAAAAAGGTTACTCGGGAATGCAAACTCTGCTAGTGTGCCTACTGGTTGAGAAGGAATTGCAAAGATTTACTCAGGAACACTTGAATAGCCACAGAGTTTCGTTGTTGGCACCGCAAAAATGGGATTTCCCCGCATTTGTCCAGGTCTATGTTTGGGGCATGATCCGCGGCATGGCCCTCAGCATGCAAATAATTGATCAAGACGGGTTCGGAGTGATCTTCCCCGAAGAGGATTTCCATTCGATGCAGTATAATTACTACTTCCTTGGTGATGTACCTGTCCAGACAGTCGTCGAGCTCCTTGAGCAGGCCCGAAAGGCGGCGAAAACATCGGGCTATAACAGCATTGCCGCGCACATGGATTCGCAGAATGTTTGGCTCACTGTCTTGAATCAGCATATTCCTCGCAAGTCGACGAACTTGCAAAAAATGGAAGAACTTATTAACAAGTGGACGGTCGAAGATAGCCATTCAGTGGCCTATGCCAATTGGTTCACGCGTGGTGTACAAGCACGAGCAGATGGTGCATGCTTGAGACTCAATTTGCAGCCTTTCAGTCATGCTGATGCGAAGGCAGTGTGGCTCCGAATTCTCGAGGGCATCACGCACATTTTGACGATCAACAGCATTCAAAATTCAACAGAATTGCTGGGAGTGCTCTTGAATTTCTCGGGCCGCCAAGAGCTCCCGATTGTGCGTGCGATGGTGAAGTCGCGCTTCACAGAGTCTCAGGCACTGGGTCAGTCTACCAAGACATGGGCCGCGCGGGATATTATGGAAACAGTTGCTTTTCCCGCAAGTCTTCAAAAAAGTGGTGCTGCGAAAACGGCACTCGATCAGTTTACGGGCCAGGCTGCGCTCTGTTATGTAGATCTCATGAGCTCGTTTACTATGAACCGGTGCCGACTGCGGGAAGCATTGTGTGGCCTTGTTATTTCGTTCGACAGTTTGCAGGTCACTGCCGAGCAAGTTGATTCTGTATTCACGCAATTACTGAACACACCTGTTGCAATTGTCTCTAGTTGGACGCTATTCCGCAAGCTCCAGGTTATGATGTGGATCGTGCTGTTGGGCTTCGAGACTGACGCACTGAATTACTCAGAGCGCGCATTCTCGTACTGGTATGCTTATCGATTGTGCCAGAACCTGCTAAGCCATATCCAGCGTATGAGATCGGGGTTTGAGCTAGTACCCGGCGGCCGTGACTCCTCAGGCTACGGCTATTTGTCGTCGCTAGAGCTTGAATCTCAAATGCTGCAACAGCTCTGCATGGCAGAACTGCTGATATGGATTGTGCTGCATAAATTCAAACCGCCAAAGGAGCCTGCACACAGCACCGCCGAAATGCGATTCCGTCTTCGTTTCCGCATGTTTGAATCAGTTGGGGTCCCTGAGCCGCCAAGCCTGGTGGACTACGAAGAGTTTGCGAGTCAATGGGACGTGAATGTTGCGCTCCAGGGCGCTGCCAATGCGGCCAAAACCGCCAGAACTCTGCTGCAGCCTTTGGCGGGCCTTGCTCAAGGTAATAACGAGTTGGCACTATTGCAGAGGTCTGCAATGGCATTGTCAATCACAGTAATGAAACTCGTGAAACTTAAATCGCCGCCTAATGAGGTTACTGTCGAAACCAAGGACTATCACGGATACTTCCCCATTCCTGGGTGGTCTCAAAGCTGAGAGAACGGCAACAACCGAGGTTAAACTAAATGAAAAAAGAAAAAAAACCGGATTCTCTCGTTATTAAGGGTTACATATTTTACATATGCGTCTCTGTTTTATGCGTGTCTATTTTAGAAGAGCTCGTCGACGTATGGCAGGGCATAGGTCTTGCCCACCACGGAAAGGACGTGCTTGCCCTCAACCAAGCTCTTGGCCGCAGCGCTGATGGTCGAAGCCGACACCTTCGACAGGTCCGGCTGGGCCTCGAGCACGGGCAGAATCGTGTCGCTCTGGTTAGCCTCGGCGAACTTGGCCTTGGCAATGGCCTTTTGAGCGACCGACTCATCAAGTTCACCAGCAGCAACCTTCTTGATGGCAGCAGCGGTGGTCTTGACAGCGGCAGAGACCGACTCAGCCGACGCACCGCGGATCACGACGTAGAAAAGCGAGGCATCGCTAAAGATGTCGTTGTGGACGCGGAAGGACACATCGTCCGCAAGCTCCTGGTAGAGAAGACCGAAGCCCTTCGACCACTTCAGACTCTTACCGCCAAGCACGTATTTGAGGGCAGCCAGGCACGGCTTAGAGGTGGTGGGGAACGCCAAAACGGCGCTCTGCTCGGGAGCAGCGCTCTTCACACGGAACTCACCGGAGAAGAACTTGGACTCGGGGCCAGAAAGGGAGGGCGCACTGCTGAGTTTAGCGAAGTCCGAACCGACGAACTTGTTCAGGTCGTCCTCGTTGACGTTACGGCCAAAGATGGTCGCACCCTCGGCGGTGTAGGCCTGAGAAGCGTACTCCTTGAGCTGAGCAAGACTGACGGCGGACTCAGGGCTAACGAAGGTGGGGTTCGCGAGACCGGAACGGAAGGCGGCCTCATAGGCACCCTCAACAGCAACGTAAGATGCGTTGTGGCGCTTGTGGGTGGCCTCAGCCTGCGCAAGCGGAACAATGTCCTCATTGAATTGGTACTCGCGGAAAAGAGGCTTGGTTGCAGTGTCGGCAAGGGCCTCGACGAAGTACGGGAGGTCCTCGCGCAAAAACTTCGCAGTCAAAACGAGGTTCTCCTTGCCGAGCTTGGCAGAGACAGAGCCACCCAAAAGTTCAGCCTCACGCTGCAGACGCAGACCAGAGCGAGCCGCAGTGTCCTGGAAGGCGGCAGTCTTCAGCAAGTGGGCAACACCAGGGGCCGGCTCGTAACGGGAGCCAGCCTTCAAAACGAGCGAGAGCTCGCTGGCACCAAGACCGGCATCGACGGTCTTAACAGAGAGAAAACGGCGCGACTGTACAGCGCGGGCCACAGCTTGGCGTCGAGCACTAAACATCTTACAGTGGTGATGAATGGGGAAGCACGGCTAAGGTGTGGTTTTCTCCCACTTACCGAAGGTATGATTCGTCAACGTTTTGCACGTGACACGCGTATATTCGATTCGTCCGGATAGCGGCCTATGGCTAAACCGTGAAATTGTATACAAAATTTATAAATATTGCTCGCGTAGTGGTTTTCCAAGCTTAAAATTTTTTATGGTGCTAACAATTAGTATCCATTAGTGTTACCTGCTTGTGCCCAGCGATGAACGCGCGTATGTCAGCTGTAAACTAAGGCCTGTGTGGGTAAGTAAGTGCCCGCGTGGTGTGCGTGGTGATCCTCCCATTCCCAAGGCGTGTCTCATCCCAAGGCGTGGTCTTCCTTAAGGGTGGTGGTTCCTTGGGCAGGAATTTTTCAGGGTCATCTCTACAATGCCGACGCCAGCCCTGGTCGATCTGGTATGTGCAGTTTTTGACGACACCTACGGCCAGGTGGGCGCGCGTATCCTGCGTGCGTTGCTTTCTGATGGCCAGCTGTCGATTCCTGAACTTGTCCGCAAGACAAAACTGACTCCAACTGCTGTTCAGCGAAGTCTGGTCAGCATGGTCACAAATCGGTTCGTTCTTTTTTGGCACCAAGGGTCAAAGACACTCTACTATGGGAATTGGAAGCAGGTCTACCGTATCCTGTGGTCAGGACAGCTGCTTGCTCAGAGTGAAGGCGAATTGAGTGATCTCGAGGCCCTGAAACAGTGTCTGCTGCAGGGACTGGTGAAGGACTCGCCAGCAAATCGGCCACTAATCTCAGAAAAATTTATAATACCGGTCCGGGAGTGGCAGTTCTGGCCTAACGAAGAGCTCGTCCAGAGTGTCTACAGCAAAAAGACGCGAGAAATTGCGAGCAATCCGGAATCCATGGGCAAGAGCGAGAATGCTCAGAAGATCCAGGTGACCTCCGAAAGCCAGGCAGAATTGGAACGTATGCATCGCATGGTGTTCGTAAATACTCCCCAAAACGAATCCGATCTGCTTTACACCGTGAACTGGGAGAAGTTCTTGATCCAGAGCCGTCGTCATGAGTTTGTCCAATTTGTAGCCCGGCAGATCGGAGCCACCACCGCTAAAGTCTACGAAATTGTTTTGCGACTCAGCGAGCACCACGTTCACTCAGTCACTGAGCGACGTATCCCTTCCTCTGACTTGGCAGTCACGACGCAGCAAATTGTTGGTCAACTCGACAAGGAACTCGTGTCAGAAATGGCAGCCGTATTCGAAGCTGGCGCCAGTAAAAACGGCTCTGGTGAGGAACCTAGTGGTAAAAAACTCAAGTCCAATAGCGGCGAAGGTGTCAATGTACACAACATAAAACCTGCGGAGCTCGTTAACAAACACCTAGATTTGTTGATGGAAAGCCGTACCGCTCCTTTTGTTCAGAAAATGGGGAACCGCCAGGGTGGTGAGTGGTTTGTTCCGTTCGACAGGGTGAACGAGGAGCTTAAGCAGAATATTTTTGACGAAATAGTGTCCCAGAGTCTTGGCGAGCCGGCCTCGCGTCTCATTGGATTAATTCGTCAGCGTGGTAAATTAGACGAAAAAATGTTGGGTAATTTCGCCCTCTTGCCGACGTCTGAAATCCGCCATCAAATGAGTGCTCTCAGCTGCTATGGGTTCGCGGATATCCAGGAACTCGCTAAACCTAATGAGAGAGGTGGTTCTGGTGGGGCTGCTGGTGCTGCTCAAAAGCGAAGCATGTTCTTGTGGTATCATCGTCCGGACTGGGCGTACACACGACTGCTTGATCTGGTATACGGTCAGATTACCGCCACACTCAAGCAGTCCCAAGACCTTCGCCGCGAACATCGGATCTTACTCACAAAACTTAGTCGCGATGATGTCAAAAGCGATATTAATCAGTTCCTGACGGCAAAAGAGCTGGAGGAACTTAATGAGTTTAAAGAAACGGAGCGCGGAATTTTCAAGCAAATGAATATGCTAGATCGAAATGTGCGAATCTTCCGCGAATACTAATTTATTACTATATAAATACATCAAATTTGAATTCTGCGGTTCGACCAGAACTTCTTGACACCATTTGATTTTTCCTCCCGCTCGCTGATCAACACATCATTTCCAAGTGCACCAGCGAAGAAAAGGGGCTTGTATTTGCTGCTGATCCAGAAAGCAGGCAATTCATCCGTTCTGCCTCCTAGCTCTTCGACAACAGCTTCATCATTTTCATCTTCATTGTGACGGCGCTTGCGGAGGGGGGACGTGTTGCTGAAATCGATAGTAGCCAGCCAGCTGGGAGCCCAGAGCCACACGCGATCAACACCACCAACGCCCAAAAATATACCAACTGCCGGTTCGAGCTGATTAATGAGCTCAGATGGCATACGACGGAGATTCAATTTGCTCCAGGGAGTCAAAAGACCCGAGGTGATGTCAAATTCCAAGATTGATTGATCTGCAGCTGCGACAACCAGTTTATCAGTGTTTCTGAATGCAATGGAGGTTATTTCCGCACTGATGCTCGGTAATGAATTGACAAGTTGGCCCTGCAACGTGTATACGTCAATCATGCGGCTGTGCCGGGCGACTGCAACTAAGCCTTGCTCAACAGCGATCAGAGAAACGGTGTTGGTATACGGCAAAAGCTGAGCATTATTTTGACGCTCAGGCCGGTCAGTTATTTCCGAGTAGATGGTGTTTGCGTTTGTGTCGTAAACAACCACCTCATCTTGATCAGTTACCACGACCAATTTCTCAGGTTCTGCCCATTTACAGAGCTTCACGCCTTGGTCGCTAGACCAGTTCGGCACAGGCAACCCAGAAATGAAACCTTTGCTGTCGTCACTATCCTCCTCATTAGACTCCACCAAAAACAACTTCAATTGATATAAGGATCCCACGGCTAACAGTCCAAGAACCGGATCAAAAGAGACAGCTGTCAGGAACTCATCTCCACTTGTTCGTACAGTGGCCTGTAGCTGACGAGACCCGTTTCTCATCCGCCAAATATTTACAATTTGACCACTGAATTCTGTGATATAGAAAGTTTCATTATCGGCCGTAGTTACCTCCACATTGGCGCCACCAGGACGGCTCGGGAGAACACGCCGGTGGGGCCTCGTTGTGAACTCTGTGATGCTACTGACCACAAACCCGGGCTCAAGACCTCCACTAACCAACATTGCCATGCTTCCGGTTTGGTACGAAGCCATGCAACGAATATCATGAGTGTGAGCTACAAGGCTGTTCATGAGTGTCCATTTACGGGAGCGCGAGTCCTGAGAAGTGAGCCTTGCCTGGACAATCTTTTGATCCAGTCCCGAGGAAAAAAGAGCTGTGCCGTTATGGTTGACGGCCAAACAGAGCACATCTCCCTCGTGTGCTTGAAGGCTTTGATGCAGCGACCACGTCTTAGTATCCCAGATTTTCACAAACCCGTTGCTGTCACCACTCACGAGCTGGTGTGTTCCTGGGAGCACCTGCAGAGCCCACACGATGGTTTCCTCTTCACCAGCGGTGCTAGTACCGCTTCTGCCAGCAGAGCCACCAGCCCGACCGCGATACTTCTGTTTGTCGACTTTCAGTGTTTGTACAATACGATTTTGATCCAAGCTCCATACTCTGATAAGGCCATCAGAGCCACCGGCGGCGATTTTCGAGGCCGATACCCAGGTGACGCAAGCAAGAGAAGTGTCACCACCTCCGAGTCGCTGGGCAAATTCCAGGCGGCCATCTTCAGACACATCGTATATTATAACATGCCCCGTTTCTGTAGCTGCTGCCAACTTTTGCTGGTCAGGAGACACAGAAATTGCCCAAACGACGCCGGCATCGCTGTGGACGAATTGAGCGGGCAGTCCGGTTTGCAGATCCCACTCGACAACCGTGTCAGTAGCGCCCACGGAAAACAGCCGCAGTTCTGGGGAGCGTACCCAGCACAGATCCTCTACAGAACGACCCTTAGCACCAGGAATGACGAACTCACAAAACATATGATCAGTTGGTGTGGCATTAGCTGTGGATGCAGCCGAACTCGCGGCCACGCTGGGCGACCAGATCTCGATGTCACCGTTGGCACGACCTATCGCCATGCGCAGGTCGGCAGGTGGCTGCTGTTTTGGCCCTTGGGACACGGAATTGAACGCGATGGCAGAAATACCAGCACGCTCAGTGTCCATGAACCGACAACGGTGCACCTGGACTGACATTTTTTGGATGGAAAAAATAATGTTTTTGGGTTAGGCCCCCCTACAAACCACACACCACACACACCCACGACCTCCACGACCTACACCACGACCACCACCACCTTCGGCCTTCGCCCTGGGACCACGGCCGGAGTCCCAACGCACAAAAAACCGCCGCAATTGTAGCGACTTTGACCCTGTAGATGTTCTTATTCAAACGTAGAAACACAATTGTGCAACGAGCAAAGAGCCAATTGAGGACAGCGGTCCCACAATTGACCAGCCTTTTGTCAACCGAAATCACATATTTGGAGAGCTTAGAGACTCAAGAAGATGAAGGAATTGCTATCAAAGAAGCCTATCCGAAGAGGCGCTTAGTTAGTGTGCTGAAAGCAGCGGCAAATGTGCATCTAAAACTCAAATTAGATGGACCCAAAGGAAGTCAGATTGCCCTTCTCAGATATCTAAACCCGTCCGATGTGTCGCAGCAAGGATTTTCGGCATCTTGTCTGCGGTTGATGAGCATGAGTGATGGTGTGGAGGAATTACGCTTGACGGAACTGAAGGGTCTTTATATATATCTACTGAGCCGACTAGATTAATTGTACTTGTTGTAGATTTAGAGATATAGTGGTGGTAGGATTGGGCAGCTCGACAAATACACCCTAACCTCAACTATGAAATTTATTTTTCAAAATTCCTTTTAACACACCAGCTCACTTTCATCACCCCAATGGCGAACATTTCTGACGACGTGATCTGGCAAGTGATCAACAACCAATTCTGTGCGTTCAAGATCACGACGCCGTCAAATGATGCGTTTTGTCGCAACGAATATAACGTCACTGGAGTTTGTTCCCGGATAACTTGTCCGCTTGCCAACGCGCAGTATGCCACCGTGCGTAGCGTCGACGGTCACAATTATTTGTACATCAAAACTGCAGAGCGTCAACACCTCCCTAATAAATGGTGGCAGCGAGTGAAGTTGTCGAAGGACTACGACCAGGCCCAGAAACAGCTTGGCGAGCACCTGATATACTGGCCCGACCGAATGGTGAACCGGTGTCGGGAGAGACTCACCCGTATCATGCAGGTCCAGATGACCCAGCGTCGCTTGGCCATGCAGCAGCAGGACGAGCGCCATCTCACGTCTAAGTCCTCGAAGGTAAAGCATCGTGAGGCTAGCCGTGAGCGGAAGGCGCTCGTGGCGGCGAAGCTCGAGCGTGCCATTGAGAGAGAACTGCTTGACCGCTTGAAGTCTGGTGCCTATGGTGAGCAACCACTCAATGTGGAAGAGGGCGTGTGGAAGAAGATCATGTCCAGCATGAACCCGAACGAGGAAGAGAAGGAAACTGAGCAAGAGCAGGAGAAGGAGCTTGAGGATGGTGAAGTCGAGTATGTGGAGGACGATGACGATGAAGACGACGAGGATCTGGTTGATGTCGAAGACATTGAGGGCTGGCTCGACCGCCCCAGCGATGAGGACGACGACAGCGATGAGGAGAGCGGCAGCAGCGCCAGCGACGGCAGCGACGACGAAGACGACCAGGAGCCGCGCAAGCCGCAGCCGAGAAAGCGCGTGAAGGGCAGCAAGACCCCGCCGAAGCGCCGCAATGTCGAGTACGAGTACGAAGAAGAGCGGGGACAGGTCGCGCGGGCGTGATCTACCTAATGTTACGGTGGGATCTACTAGGCCGATAAAAGTTGAACCAAAGTATATATTTATTCAATGGACTTCATTATTTTTGTTGTGTAATATTTTGTATTGTTGATATGTGCGTGCTTATCAGTCAGGCGTATAGCATGCGCATGCCGATGACGTATGGCACGCGAAAGTCTCCCAAAAGGGGAATTCGTTTGTAGGCGTTAAGCCCCCGTTACGATGACAAACCCAAACCGCTGTTGATGCCTCCCTAAAGTGCCCTCATAACCCGCGCGGACTAGGCAACCTTCCATACTCCACACTCCACACTTCTCTCAATTGAACATGTCGTACGTTCAGGGATCGGCCAAGCGCCTTTTTTGGATGATTGTACTCTCACTCTTCTTCCCGTGGCTGGCTATGGCCCTGGAGTTTGGCTGGAGCCGGCAGCTTGCGGTCAGCGTGGGCTCCACAGTTGCCATCCCTGTCGGCCTTATGCTGCTGAACCACCCTGTCAGCGTCATATTCGGGCAGCTTGTTGGACTCATTGGCAATTTCTACGGAATCTATCAGCTGTGCGTTCGCCGCTATGAGCCCGTTTCTCAAGACAACGAAACTCCTCTGGAGACCGAAAGCCCTCCGGAGTATACATCTCCTGAAGAGCCTCTTCAGACCGCGGGCAAGCAATAAAGCTATACAATGCTACTACATATAGCAGAGTATCTCCCTACTCATAAGCATAAATAGAGGTGTCTGTATGAACTTATCATTTATTATATTCATAAATAAATTGTTAAGGGCAAGGGGGAAAGGAGCAGCAGCATGTCGAGCCGCGAGCAGCGAGCGCAGGCCCTCGTGGACCAGGTCGACGACGCAACTGGGCGGCTGCTTGCGAATCAGCTGAAACTTGTACAGCTGGCATCCAACAAGGATAAAAGTGTGGCCACAGTCGCCTCGGAAACGACTTCGATTGAGGCTTATACGTCAGGTCTGATTCGAGCGGTGGAAGACATGTTGGTGATATCGCGCCAACTGAAAGAGAGCTGGATTCTCGGGCAATCGCCTAAATCTGATAAGCATATTGCCAAGCCCCAGGATGTGGAGCGCGAGCTCACGCAAACACTCGGATCCCTGCACGAGCAACTCAAATAGGAATATATAGTACATTCAAAATCCGATAAGATCGTCGGTCGGGCGCCAAACCTGCATGGAGTTTCCCTCATCAACGCTGACGAGCGTCCCGCGCTCTGCTGGGTTCCAGCCCAGATCGGTTACGGGTGCCGAGTGACCGCCATGGACAAAAAGGGGGTCCGTTGTCTCGAGTATACTTGCGTCCCATATCTTGATGAGCTTATCTTCTGAGGCGGTGGCCAAGACAGAAGGATGGTGTGTATTCCACGCCATTTGCGTGATGTACCCGCTGTGGGCATTCGTCCACTGGTGGATCATTTTGGCTTCCGTAGTGCTAAGGTCCCACAGCTGGACCATGCCTGTGTCGAATCCGATGGCCATTAAACTGTCGTTCACTGGATTCCAGGCCAGACTTGTTGGTTTGGGCGCTGAGGCCTCTGTGTTTCCATCAGCATTGGTACTTAGAAACACAGACATGAATAGTGGGGAGGTGTCGTTGTTTGAGTTATGGATATGGAGCCACCCGTCATCGCCCACACTGGCCAGAACATGTACGCGGTGCGGGTGCCACTGAATGCAATTGACCGCGGTACCGGTAATGTGCTTGTCCCGCGCAGTCAAGGGCTGCATAACGCCGGTGCGGGAATCGTATCCATGGGCCATATTCCACAAGAATATGCCACCATTGGCATCACAGGTCGCGAGCTGGGCCTCTATAACTGGCGACCAGTCTACAGCCAGCACCTCCTCTTTATGCCCCAGCAGTTTCACTGTCGGCACGTACGTGTCCACAGGCTTATAAGGAAACTTAGTGACATCCCACAATGCCGCCTCTCCCGTGCTAGCAACAGTGGCCACGACGTTAGGATTTTGAGGCATGTATCGAGCCCGGGACACAACTCCCTGACACTGAATGCGCTGGACAATGCGGAAATCGGCCGTCTTATCCGAGTGGTAGCCGCCAATGGTTCCTTGCTCAGCATCATACTCAGCAAGGGTCTGCGGTGACACGATTTCCGGAAGCGTTAGCTCACCAATTCTCAAGTATTCAGGTGCTTGGCCAGCAGTGTTTGTGGCCAACAACACGCGTTGTACAGTGCGGTTTATCAGCGACTCGCTGGGCCCACCAGGTACATTCTTCTTATACAAGAGTTCGGGGAAAAACTGAACAGTCAGTGATGGCCAAGGAAGCTCATACAGCAGCAGCGTATCGTAGAGATGCCGCGCATTTTTCTTCCAAGTCAAGTATCGCTGGTAATCGTCCATCAACGCGTCGGTCGTCGCTACCTAGCCCCAAACCACCATCACCAAATATATGTCCAGACAGAGTCTAATGCTAATTTACAAAAAAATCTACTTAATAAATATCATCTCAGGTCATTAGTTGAGGCAATTCGCCCCCCAGGTGAACGCAGGATAGAAGGTGTTCGGGGCTGGGTCGTTTTTGAAGGTTGCATAGAAGTTGACCGGTTTTTAGGAACCCGCAGTGCCCGATGCGGGTGCTGTGTCGGAGTCGAGAAGCGACGACGATCCCATTGTGGTGGCAGCATTGGCTCAAATGGGATATCGTCTGCCACAGCTGACCCGGTACTCTGAAGCTCGGGAGTCTGAGGAGTGCTTTGAGGATTGCTGTAGGTTCCGTTGATATGACGCGACGAGAATGGCGTATTTGGGATTCGCAAGGAAGGAATTCGGCTGGACGGCTCTTCATGGATTGGTTGCGGTGTCTTTGGGGGGCTGACTGGGGAGTTGTGCTCCGATTTAGGACTTTTCTCCTTGGGTTGTTCCATTTTATTAATTATGCCCCGTAGACTGATAACCCGCCTTCTTGGACGCTTGTGAGACGACTTTGATGCCATAGAGGTCGCCTGTGAGGTGATAGACGGGATGGAGGAATCATCCGTCAGGAACTGGTTCACATGATCCGGGTTCACAGGGGGGGACCCGACCCGACGTGCACGCAGCGAACGCAGGCATCCTCGATTCAGAATTGTTATTGGCGGGTTCAAATTGGGTGCTCTTTGCGTGTTCAGGGCCAACGTGTTGAAGAGCGTGAACTTGGGGCGCGATACAGGTCCCAAAGTCGGTAAGAACGTTGGCGCGAATTTTAAAAACGTACTCAGATGCCGTGACCACCTGCGTGCACCGTAGAAGGGATCAGGCGGGGTTTTTGTTGGACTCGTGCTTGCCCAGACGGATTCAGGGATGTCTTCGTAGAAACTCATGGTCAATTGGTGCTTCAAAACGGTACTGATCATTGCATTGACACCGGGAAGCATGTCGAGTGAAGACTCGACTTGAATCCGCTTCACGGGATTATCGTGAAAATTGACAACAACGCCGTGGGGAGTGTACACAACATCGATCAGAGTGTCCAGTACAATGTTATGCAACTTCAGTCGAAAAGGAAGAACTAGCCGGTCTAAAGCAGCAATGATCCGCGGTTTCACGAACTCTGAGAAATTTGCATCTAGTAGCGGCTCGCGAAGGGGATTGGCCTCGATCGCAGTGTCTAGCGTGAGGCTCGCATCTCCACTGTACTTGAGATGAAAAACGATGTGCGTCCTTGTGAGACTGACCACCGGGATTGCCTGAAAAGCTAGATCAGGAGGCTGAGTACCGAAATTGACGTCAACTGCTCTAATGGGAGCAGCAATCACGGGAGGCCTTCTTGTTTGTGCGATCGATTCGGTGACCGTTTCCTTAGTCCGGGCCTGCAGATCTGCGACATCGAAGAAACGCCAGTTGAAATTGAAAGACATTGGGCACTGGCTACCCGATCGCGGCCTGGCTCAGTATTGATTCTCGCTTGTATCTCCCGTCAACCTGGTCGGTCAGGCTAGGTTACTACCGAGATTAGCCATCCACGTGCCCTGCTACTACCCCAAAATGGTGAGAGCCAGTGTTTGATAAATGTAATATCGGCTTTTGGAGAATCGAAGCTTGGTAAAAGTCACCGTTAGAAGACACAGGCAAATAATTTATAGTCCTCATGGCGAATTGTTGCACTTATTGGACCGTCTGAGGTTCGGTATGCTAGGGGCATGCAATAAATAATTTACAGAAACTTTCGCGCGCTTTGGCGAATTTTGGCATCAAAATTTGGTGACGAAATGGCGTCACCTGGTTTGTAGAAAGGTGACAGCAGTGTTTTAACGTAGGCGTCCCAGGCATCCAGAAAAAATTGTTTTATGGCCTCTTCATTGCGCGAATCATGGAGCAGCAGAAGACGGACATTGCCGGGCGTCACAAATGCTGATATCGAGTAGCCATAGAATTTATCCACCGTTTTGAGGAAAAGCGACGGTGTTGTCCACTGTACCTCGTCCACCACGTCTAAAGACGCGTGAACAATGTATGAATCAAGTTCTTTAATGTTCGGGGGAAAGTGAGATTGGCCGTCACCACCCGCACGAGTGCTGTTGACTTCGAGTTCATAGAGAGGGCTGTCGTTTGGACCCACCATCGTGAAGAAACACGACATCTTCACAAAATCTCTCTGCTCAAACCAAGCCTAAGATAGTGTGTAACTTGGGCGAAGGGCAGCTAAATTGACACCGGTGTGAATCCGCAATCTATACCTCAGATAGAGAGAATTGAAATCTTTTTCCAGAATTCTCCAATGTACACACTCTTGAAATTAATAGTACCTTCCTTCGTGTAATATACAGCAAATCCCTTCGTGAATTCTTCTCAATAGGCCATAGGGCTGGAGAGGTAGACTTTAAATTTGATATTTTGTCTCTGCTATCTATTGAATGCGACTTCATGCCTAAGTGCGTTGGATGAGATATTATTTTTAAAAAAAAAAAAACGACTCTGTGCCCCTGTTCCTGTCTAAACTTGGATTGCAGGCAGGGTTTGGCGAGGCATTTCTCCAGGCACATCGCTGAATGAGGCCCATGCAGATTCTAAGAAAATGAATAAAAAAGCATTTCTGGTGCCAAGTTATATTTGGCTGATCTGATAGAGTCAAAAGTTTCTGTGTAATTCTTATTGTCGCCTAAGAGCGACGCGACGCCGCGAGCTTCACCGAGACACAGGTTAGGGTAAAAATGGGGCGGGCGTCAAAAGGCGGGGACTCACGTGCGATACAGGTCCGTAGGTTATCGGGTTGTGTGTCTGGAGATAGTTCTCTGCTGCCTAATCATCGCATTGTCGTAAGTATCCGGAACCTTGCATTTGCCATCCTTTCAGAAGCGTGAGTTGCGCAATTCTTCGTCTGAAAAGAGTAATTGTCTTTGTATCTAAGACTTCAGAAGAAAACCTTTCCTTATTCTTGGAAAGGCTTACAAGAAGGCATACAAGTCTTGCTATCAGTGTAAAGCAATCGTTTATTTCTGGCAAAAATAGCATAGGCACACACATTACATGTCAGGAGTGACGCAAATCATAAGTTCGCAAAATCCGCAGGACGAAGCGCCTGTGATAACCAAACTCGGATTCAAAACTTATGGGTTTGCCGATACAGCATTCGGCTGGCAGAAGCGCCGCCGAAAATCATCAGATCACATTAAAAAACCACGAAGATCGAGAATCTCAGCAAAAGTAAACGAAAATGCATCTTCTGAGTCTGAAAGTAGCATGGCACGTACCTTTGTCAACGGGTCAGACGAAGAAGCTATCGACTCGGAATCTCCACCCAAGATCCGAAATTCATCGGAGCAATCGAGTTCCTTGACTGAGTCGCTTTCCCCTAGTCAAAGCGGGAATGCACTTCCTATTTGGCCTGCTGAAATCACTAAGAGTGGGATGTCGCTCAAAAGACAAGCGAGTGAGCTCACAAGCTTTTTATCGCGGGTAAAATATCTCTACGATGAGTCGGAATCCAAGGACGCTATTCCACTAGCTACTTCCTCGTCTTCCTCCCCGGCTTTTGCCGCCGCTGTTGCATCCTCTTCATCCACGTATAGTGACCAGCGCACTCTCATCAAAGCGCAAGCCGACCGAGTTCGAAACCAGCTTGACATGAAGTTCAGTGCCATGGCGTTTGGCTCACAACTTGATCATATGGGTGACACTCTGGACTCTTCTAAGCCCCATTATAATCCCTTGCGAACAATCCGTGACCGAAAGGATCCACAGATCCGCCCGCATTTGCCCAAGCATCCACAAAAAATGAGTATTTGGCAAATTCCTATTGCTGAGCTAACCCAGGATTTGCGCTGGCGCTTCAACCAGGAGCGGTTAGTTGTTCACAAACGGCATCGGAATCATGCCATGCAACAGGAGGAGCGCTCAAATAGCCAGCAAGCAGGAAATGAGCCAGAAAACTTGCGGAATTCTAGGAAGGGTTCTATAATTTCTACTGATGAGCAAGTGAACGCTTTGGAAGCCGTCGATCAGAATCACCAGACTGAGCCTGAAACGGAGGCTTCGCCACGATTCCATTATAGTACTTCTGAGGGAGAAATGCCTAGCGCAGCAGACTCTTTGAGAGGGTGGGACCGTCGTCGCAGCAGCAGTGATAACCAATTCAGCAATAGTTTACCTCGGTCAAACTGTGCAGAGCTTATAGATCGATTGCGAAGTGCTCATGACGGTGACGAATTGGCAATAGAGGATGAGTCCAGCGGAGAGAATTCATTGTCCAAAGTCAACACCCACGGTTCGCTGATGACCAATTATGACTTGGCTGGTATTGCGAGTTCGGCGGGAAGTGTGAGCTCCTCCGTTGGTGGTATCAGTGGAAACCAGTCTAGTGAGGACACTAGGCTGGCAAAACCGCGCTTCTGTCGAAATTCAGCAAGTGTCGCTGATACCTGGAATCGCTTATACAAACCAAGGCAGTACAGTAGCAATTCCGAGTTTCTAACTGCTAGTGGTGGTGGTCTTCGGGCACCATCTGTTCACAGTAATAATTCCTCGCGCATGTCTTCACGGCGGTCATCGTATTCCTCTGACACAACTGATAGGCTGAAAGGAGCCGTATCCGATGTGAGTAGCAAGAGCACGGAAAATGATAGAATTCCGCTGACACGCTCTACCAGCAGTGACATTGCTAGCACTGGTGCAAGATCTGATGTGCCGAGTAAGGTGAATGCCCCTGTTTTGACTTTGACTTCGGAGAATGGAAACGAAGTTTTGCTAGACTCAAAATCATCAGCTCGGCGGCGAAGCAGCAATGCCCCGCTTCGCAAAGTTCCGTCGCCATTGAATGTTGGGTCCTCATCTGCACTCGTTGGTAGCGATGAATGGATGGGCGAACAGTTCGGCAGTTTGAACCAAGATGCTGTGCGGCGGAATCCATTGGAGAAAAAGTGTTTCACTCTAGATTCAGATCTCCGCTACTTAATAGCATTTTACACCACAGCTTTGCATCGTGCTAGGGCGAAAGAAGTCTTGCGTCCTTGCAATGATCTCGAATCACTTGGTTTGAGGTTTCCCGTGTTGAGATTAAGCGATTCGCTCAGAAATGCTACAATGACAGACTTTCTTAACTATCTACGCAACGTTGAGAACGCGCTTGTCTCACGGCAACAGGAGCTTGATGCCTCAGTAGCCACACCATTGGATGGTTTACGGGTAGCCACCGATCTTATGGTGAGTGAGGTGAACATGACTTTGAACCGTCAAATTCGGGAGGTGTCTTCCCGCATGGACCGGTTGACATCCCAACGCGGTGGCTGCGCCATTTACATGACGACGCTCTACTGTCTAATTGAGTACACCGTGACCTTTGTCATGTGGGCCATCTGGTGCTTCGTGACCGTTGTTCGATTAATTCTTTGTCCAATCAAAGGCATGCGCTTTATTTGCAACAACCTGATAATTGCTTGATTTATTTATTTTTGTGTATTTATTATTAGTTCATCATATGCTGCATCTGCATTCGGATTCCGGTCGCCATTTGGCGCTGTTCTGGTGGCAATGCATTAAGCTGATCCGGTGTGAGAGCCATGATCTGTTGATACATCTGCATCTGCTCTGGTGCCATGGGAGGCATATCCTGCGGTGGCATTCCCTGCAATGGCATTCCTTGCGATGGCATTCCCTGCGTCGGTGGAGGCGGGGCTGACATTCGACTAGGAGGTGGTGCCGTGCTAGTTTGTCGGCTGGGGGGTGGAGAATTCTCGTCGATAATCAGCGAGGAGGCTGCGGGCCCGTCTATCTTGCCGAGTTCAAACATGCTCTGCACGATTGCATACGCGAGCTGCGGATTCTGGTCCAACAAAAGTTGGAGTTTCCCGCGATCACTCTCAATGAGTGCTCGCAATTCACCGAGAAGTTCCAGCTTCTGCGGCGGAGGGATTCCAGAAACTATATTCACGATCTCCGGCACGACGCCTGTGTCATCATCACTGCCACTACCAGACTTTTTGCCAGACGAGCCACTACCAGAATTATTTCCAGGAAATTTCCCAGACGAGTAATTCACTTTTAAGTGCATGTTCCCCACCTTGTAGTTATCAAGGTTCCGCACAGCACTGGCAGCAGACTCAGGCTCGAAATACTGCACAAATGCAAAGCCCTTGGACTTGCCTGTGGCGCGGTCAAAGACCAGACGTGTTTGCTGCACGGGGCCCGCCGATTTGAAGATGTCCTCGATCTGCTCCTCGGTCAAATCAAACGGTACATGACCAACGTAGACCACCCGCGACATATCGGGTACCCTACTCTCACCTCATACATATATATACCACACATGACATATACTGTAAATATACACACAGGTGCATACACACTCTATATAATCTTTATTTAATGCGAAACTAATTCATGGATCACGATTGAAGATTTCTCGACCTTGAGTCGATTTTCTATATCGTGGGATACGGCGGCATTACTTCTGAATTTGTTTGCCGCACGGCTCCACTCCAAGCGAACTCGTTCGTGACCCTCATCATTGGCACAGTATTTGGTGACAAGTGTCCACAATGCCAAGTCAAAAGGGAGGGTTGCCAGCACCTCACAACACGTTTGCCGGTACTTCCAGCTGTTTAGAGAGAGTACGTGTTCATACACTGTGACCTCCGATAAACTCAGGACAGCCTTGGCGGCATCAACTTTGTTATCGTCATCAGTGTCGCAGACTTCAACCGTAGCATCAATTGCATGTTTTCTGATAAGTTCGGTGACGTCGCTTCGTTCAGAATTCTTAAGGAATCTCACTATAGCCTGAAGAATCAACAGCTTGTATTCGACGTTCTTCCTCTGGATTTCATTCAGAACACGTTCTTCAACACTCAGCTTCAACTCCCGTTTATCGATGCTGGGATACACAGCCACAAGTGCCGCAAAGATCTCCTCTTTACCTGGCCAACTGCGGCCACTCATGTTCGTCAACAAAGCATTAGTGACCTCAGTGGGAGAGGACAGTATTTGGCCCTCAGGAAGTGCGCGGGCAATGGCTGTTCCAGCCGCAATCTTCAGAATGCGCGCAGTAGAGTTCAAGAGTAAATCCTCACAGAAGCTTATGAGTTCAGCACGATACAGTCTCAAAGTCGCCTGGCCGCCTGCGTTATTTTCCCATATTTTAGCATAGGGCTGAGCCTCACCTTTTTCTAAACAGGAGCCAACAAAAACAATGGGAAGCACACTACTGCTTATTGAGCTGTAGATATCACTAGCTGAACTGCTCATATTCCAGAGCGCGGAGGCAATGATTTTGCGGACTCGCAGGTCATCCGAGTCGGAATTTGCAAATTTGTGTCGTAAACCGTCCACGTACTTAATTACCAGCGAGAGAGAAAGCTTTCGACACATGTAAGCTAGAGCCGAGGCATAGTTTTCAGAAACCAGGTCGTTGTTTCCCCACAGTTCCGATATTGACGCATTCATCAACACCTCACTGGCTGGCTTGGATTCCCCATATGACATCATACTGGCCAGAGTTATGAGTCGAGCACCTGCAAGTTTTGATGAGACTCCAACACTCTTTTTCACGATTCTTGGCAATATATCCCACATCTCTTCTGCACTAGGGGCCCCGCGTTCGACCATTGCCTCCAAGCCCTGCATAATAGGCGAGGTTCTCATTCCATGAGCGCGAGCTTCATCTACTAACGCCTGATTGGAATTCAGAGCGAGATAATTAAGGGCCTGAGGCTCGATTGAGCTCAGCTGCAAGGTAAGCTCCTCTACAACTTGCGCTGCATATGGCTTAAAGCCTGATGTTTCACTCAGTTTCAAAAGTGTATTCAGAGAGAATTTCACTGTCGACTCATTACTCAAACCTTTCAAGAGAAATGGCAAAATCTCAGAGAGATCTGGCGAATTTCCAGCCGAAAAGGATCGCACCAATGCATTTGTAAGGCTATGAAGCAACTCTGAGCCCGCTTCATTGACACTCTCCTTGATATCATCCACAGCTCTGAACCCTGCTCTCCAGACATCAATGGAATCGTTGATGAGACCTTGGGAAACCAGGTCAGACAACGCCAAAGTACTCGCCTGTCGAACTCGCCACTCACGCTCAACAACGCCGGCGAAAATTTGAGCAGATATCTCTGGCATATAGAGTTTAATAACGCTCGAACGTTTAGATGAGGGTATGAGAGAGAGCCAGATATTTTTCATTGCTGTTTTTGTGACTTCCACAGGATCATAAAGGTAGCGGAAAAGCTTAGGAATAAGCCGTCTTCCCAACTCAGATCCATCGAAGATCTGCGAAGCCAATTCAGACCGAGCCAAAATCTGCTGCAAACTGAACGCCATACCCTTTCTGCCGGTCCATATCTGCGAATTCGCACTCAAAGACATGAACTTGTAGACTAATGAACTGTCTCCAGTTTCATTAGCCAAATTAAGCACATCTTTATAGGTTGAAATGCTCTTTCCACCTTGAGGCTCGGAGGGCAATGCACCGGGCTCGAATACTTGTGTCTCTGCAGTGAGCGTTCCAGCAGTGTGTTTCTTGGCCGATGCATCGTCTGTGAAGGAGGAGACAAGAGTGGAAAGAAGCGAATTCTGCAAACTTTTATCACCATGGCTTAATTCAAAGAGTATTTCAAGACCACGTCCTGCAGATTGTTGCGTAACATCATCCGAATCACTCAGCAGATTCATGAAACACTTTTGAACGCCATCAGCAATACCCCGGTGTTGAGCGATGTCATAGAAAGAGTACTGAGTGAGACATAGCAAGCGAATACATGCCATTCTTCTTGATTCAGGACTACCTCTAATGCCAGTGGAAATGGTGTTCAATGCAATTTCTTCTAAGTCCCAAGAACGAAGACCAGCCAAGTGGGGTCTCTTAGCCAGGCTTGGATACTTTTCTTGAAGAACGCGAGAGTCCCATCCGGAGGTTGCCACACTGATGGCTTCACCATTGGCCACAATCTGGTCAAATGCTCGCGAGCTAAACTGCAAGAGTGATTCTAGCCCTTCTTGACGGCTCTCCATGCTTGCGTTTACAATAAGGCATGCCAACGCAATATTATTCTGTTTGATCAGCTTTTGTAATTTTTCATCCTTCTCAATGACAGAATAATCAATCATGTTACTGGCCGCAAGTACAAGAATGGCTTCAAGGTTCTCGGTTCCCAAAGCTAGGTCATTCACTTCCGTTGACGTCAAGTTCAGTTCTGCCGACCGGAAGGCCCGCGCCAGCACCTCTAATTTGTTAGTGCCTGTAACTTCAGTATCTGGAGACAGAACCACTAGATATTCAGCTACAAATGATCCATAACCATCATTTTCATTAGCAAGGATCGCAAGCAAGTTTCTGGGGTTGATGATTCCACTAATTTCAGTGGGCGAAAGAACAGGAATGCAATGCTTGATAATCAGCGGCACAAGGCTACGATACACGCCTGTATCATTTTGTATAAACTCAAAAAGGAAAGCAGTAAATGATACGAGATCATTTGCCTTCTGGATCTCTGAAACGAGGGGTGAGGACGGGACTTGCAAAGAAGCCACAAGCTCATAATTCCAGTCCATGCTGAGAGGCGGAATCCTCACAAGACAACAAAGCAGGAACAATAATGTATAATTCACCAAATCTTCGTTCTTTTCATGGATGACATTCATGATCTGTCGCACAGATCTGAGCATTTCAGAAAAATTCGGCAGATCATCACTTGTATTTCCTGAAATAAGTCCTCTTTGCGCCTCTAAGACTACGTCAGATCGGTTGGCACGGGTATCAATGCCTAGCAAACAGATTATGCGCTGTATAGGATCCGTAGGCCGAAGTTTTGAAACTGCAAACTGCACGGCTGCATATCGAGTGCGACTATTTTGAGACCTTTCCATATATCCCAGAAGTCGATTACTATCAACCTGCTCTGCACCGGCATTTGCAAGCACCTTGGTGAGTGACTTTTGAATGCTTGCCGACATCTCAGCTGAGTCGCGTTCTAGACTTTGAAACAGGAAGTTCAGTGTGGACTGACTAGTATTAAAGTCACCAATGAGCTCGTAGCATTGCTGCCGCAAACGGGTTTGAACTGTTGAATGCATTTGAGAGCGCGGCCAACCATCGTCAATAATATACTGACGGATGGCTCCATTAAACTCAGAAAGAATTTCTTCCGACCATTCAGGTTTTAACTCTTCTGACTTGAGCATTTCCTGAAGCAGTTGCAATGCTGACTGACGCAGGCGCAGGTTCGAAGTTCCAAACGTGGCCAATATAACCCGGGGGTTAACATTGCTGACCAGATGTTTTCGAAGCATAAGTTCTACAACTTCCATACGTAGCAAATCAGATCCATACATTGCCCAAGACTGTAACAAGTCCAGATCGAAGTTCTTGATTTTGGCCACCTCCGATCGAGCTTGTCGGCTCATGTCAAGCACTGGATCACCCATTGCGGCAACCAGGACATCCCGAAAGGACTCTGGATTAGCACGTGCAAGCTTGAAAACTTGTGATTTCACAGTATTGATACCCAAGTCGTTCTGTAATGGAAAAAAGATTCCCAATTTGGCACCATGGTTTACAAATGCTTCGGCATCTGCAGTGGGAACTCCTGGTTGGTTTGTAAGATTACGGTGGCGCAAGTCTAGTAGAAATAACTGGGATAGTTTAACTTGCAAGGCTTGAGTATCCTCTGTGGCCCAGTTTGGTACGTTGAACTGATCAGGATGCGGCGTTTTGGTGAGAAGATAGAGAAATATGGAAAGCTGTTCGACTGCATTCTCTCGGATATCTTTGTTGAAATCACGCAGGTTACGCAGCCCATTCACGAATTTCTCGGCTGTAACATGAGAGACTGGGTCCTTGAGGCCCATCAGCTGAATGCCCATGAAAGATAGCAGCTGCTGATTCTGCCGAGTGATTCCTGGAGAGGTGTCGAACATTGAGCTCTCATAAAGCACAAACATGCTGTCAAATGGAAGTACAATGCCTTCTGGCGAGTTTTGTTTCTTCTTTTTGACAAAATGCAGAACCTCGATAACCTTGCGAACAACTTCAACATTAGCCGACGCTAGTTTCTGGATTAAGGGAACAAGAAACACTGACAATGATGCTGTCAGTTTCGCATCCGTGTCTGCAAGCAGCAGTTTTAATTCAACCTGTTGTACAAGATTGATCTCCATTTAGGCGTAGGCTAAGGTGTAAACACCTGGTTAGGGGTCACCCCCAGGCGCCACACGTATATCTATAATCTATAAATCGCTGTCAGCAGTGGAAGTACATAAGAGAATATGGTTTCATAGATCAAAATCTCTAAATTCTCGCTGGACTCTAAAAATTATCATCAAGAGTTCAACAATTCGATAGGCCCACATAGACTCCTCATTCCTAACAATTGCCTTCCGTGATCACAGAAATGTACAGAATCGTGTCTCATAGACTACAAACATCTACTACAGCTATCTTCACAATACACTTGAAGGCACATATGCCTAGGAGAATGAGCTCTGTCTCGAAACCCCGGGAATGAATGGAATCAGCCGAGTGTCACATGACATTGTACATCCGCGTGTGTGTGTTCGCCCGACAGATAGGATTTGTTTCGCCGGTATTCTGCTGCAAAGCCTAAGTTGCCACATAAATCAATAGTCACAAGATATAAAGATTATAATTTCTATAGTATTTACCTGATTTTCGCAGAACCCATTATGTCGTCCATGATTATGGTAGCTGTGCATGCTCTATCAGCAGGGCAATTGTCATCACGTGAGAAAAAATATGTTCAGAGCCCTCATTCCTTTTTGTCCGCTCGGCTCTTCAATGCCGACCTAGTCAGCCGGGGATTGGGTCTAGCGTACCACCCCTGCCCTGCTAGCAGGTAAGATATGGCTAGCGGACCACGGTAGGAACTTTTTTCCAGCTTTGTCTCTTTACAAGCCCGCCCCTCCTGGAATCTGGCGATACAGTTTTTGCTGTGCCAACACAGTATTTCTGAGAAGCACAATCTCATCCTAAGAAAGGTGTTCACCTTCTTTTTATTCTTCTTATTCTCTTTCTTATTCTTCCTGCACACGAGCTTCATCCCCCACCTTTTTTGGTTCAGTCGTAAAAAATGGCTGGCCTTCGTTAAAGGAATTTTGAAGAACACGGAAATATTCCTAAGAGAAAAAGAACGCGTGTATGATACTATCACCTGCGAAACCTGCGCCGCTAAACGGTGCCGGAGGCGATTTTACCCCATCGGTCCAGTCTTCGCCGACAGAGGCCTTTGAGACATTAACGGACTGTGAAACCCCGCCCGGCTGTACAACACCGACTCAGCCAGCGCTGCCACCTGATTCAACGGCGATGAGTCCAAGCAGCACACCTCTTGGACGAAATCAAGTCACACGCTCGCGCTCTTCGAGTATTTCACAGACTTCCTCAGCATCCCGTCATTTCGCTCATTACCGTGAGCCGACTGTCCTTGACAAACCGGACGCCGTAGACGAAATTCGGGAAGCCCTGGCACGGGAAGATTATAAACTGCTTTCGCATCTCACGCAGGATCACGGACTGCCCCCTTCTCTACGCCCTGTGGTTTGGCCGCTACTATTGAGTCGCCATCCTCTGGTTAAAAGCGCGGAGGAAAAACTCTCTACGGCTGAGCAGTTGAAAGATGATCAGCTACCCGTAAAACGCATTCGAGGAGATATACGTCGTTTGCAAAGAAAGTGCAGCATGTCGCCACTAGAAGAGTCGGAGGTTTTCGAGGCGACTATGAGCTTCCTTCGCAGATACGGTTCCGTGATCCCGTACGAGTCACCAATGCTGTGGATTGCTGAGTACCTCTTGAATGGCGAGCGTCCGCGGCCCTCCGAGCGCAGCTCTGAAGTAGGATCTCTGCTGAATTCTCCGAACTTGGATATGGGCTCTCCTGAGTTTGCTGTTATGAGTCCGAACTCGGCAACGTTGTCGCCTAGTATACTTTCAGGATCGCCAAGTTTGGCATCGCCGCCCAGCGCATCGCTTGGTGCTCTGTCGTTGGGTGCTCCCGCGCAGCCTTTTGTGCCGACGATGTCTCGCGCGAGTGTCTCATCGAATGACAGTGACAACTCTCTCGTTTCGTTCACCGGAGTGCCTCTGAGTTCGCTTCGAGACACGCTCTGCCATGTAATGCTGCTGATGCACGAACTTCCAGAGCAATATAGCGAGTTTGTTACCTTGCTACGCACATATTTACCAAATGTCGGTGACCACTTCTCTCGTGAAGGTATACTTGGCGCAAGTGGTGGCGACGATTGGCTGGCGTGGTGGCTGCGTTGGTTAGGAATACGCGCGTTCCCGCCAGAAGTGCTCGCTAGACTTTGGGATACGTACTTCTCACTGCACCTAAGCGGATCAGCACTGATGAAACAACATCTTTTTAACTGCATAGTGCTCATCAGGGGAAATAGGGCCATGCTCGCTGAGCTCGATCAATCTGAGTGCCGTCAACTGTTACTTCACCTTCCTTCATGCAAGGACGTGGAGGCAGTCCTCGTCGAGGGAAAGCAGCTGGCCAAGACCGAGCTCACCAAAAGCTAGTTTTTTCGCCGCCTCTTGGCATTTTTACTCTGCACCTTTACTTTTTTTTGCATTTGTTCATTTTATTTTTTTTTCTTTTTTTCTTTTCCTTCGTATCACACAGAGCTTCCGGGATGATGTTACCAATCTCTACTTATCTACGTTATCTGGATCAACTTATGGAGACAAAATGATTACTGACCGGTGTTCAGCTCTGTAATATAATTTATAGATCATGAAGACATTTACTGAATACTTTGACTTACTTTGAAGATCTCGCATCTCGTTTGCGTCGAGTAGCGGAGAACCCCTAATAAATCCACCACCCCCACAAATTCCGTTGCCCTCACACTCATACTCATGACTTTATTGCGAATCAGTGCGAATGTTGCTGCAAACATTGACAAGCAACTTATGGGTACACTAGGCTTTTCTATTGACCAATTGATGGAATTGGCCGGTTTAGCTGTTGCTGATGCTGTGTATGCCTTGAAACCGCCTGGCCCGTCGATCCTCGTATTGTCCGGTCCCGGCAACAACGGCGGCGACGGCCTTGTTGCGTCACGGCACCTGTCATTACTGGGTTTCAAACCGGTAATCTACTATCCGAAACCTAGCAAAGGCCCGTTATACGACAATTTGCAAACGCAGCTTCATGCCTATCAGCTCCCGATCATTCAGAGCGAGAGTGAGCTTACAGAGGCATTTTCGAACGCTGATTTCATTGTGGATGCTCTTTTCGGGTTCTCATTCAAGCCACCCGTGCGTGAGTCGTTCGTTCCTGTTATGACGCTTCTTGCGGCCACTAAGAAGCCCGTGCTCGCCGTAGATATCCCGTCATCATGGTCGGTAAATGACGGACCATCGCCCGACTTTGACTACCAGCCATCAAGTCTTATCAGCCTTACTGCCCCCAAGAAGTCGGCTGACCATTTCCACGGCCGGCATTTCATTGGCGGACGATTTATCACGCCGCAGTTTGCCAAGGACTTCGGATTCGAGGTGCCACCCTACGAAGGAACAAGCCAAATCTATGAGGAATAAACATAGATGCTCCATTAATTAAATTACAGATAAATAGCTGTGCATTGCACATTTTCAAGTGAGATCAGCAAGGAGCCGCTCGCGCTCGTGCCGCCAGAAACTCCATGGGTTCTCGAAGCCCTGTTTGTACACACGCTCGCGCTCCTCGCGCAGCGCCTCTTCGGTGGAGATACGCTCCTCCTCCTTTGCCATCCACTCCATATGCTTGAGGTCATCGCTTGATGGCTCGTAGATATGCCAGATGGTGTAATGCGGCAACCCAACAACTGCAAATCCCATATCGCGGCAGATCTTACCAAATCCCTCAGTCTCAGCATGTCGTTTGTAGCTGTAGGCCGGGAAATTGGCGCCGTTGCGGAAAACACTGCCCTTGGCGAGGATAGAAACTCCGCCGATGCCATCCAAATCCATTTCCACGTCGACGTCACCATTCGGATCGCGGAGGTACGCGAGGTGGGCCCGCCATGTGGCATACTCAGCGTAGCCCTCAACTACAACGGCGTCCTCATCAAGCGAATCGGCCATGCTGAGCGACGTCTCGCTCTCCTGCCAAGAGTTAAGGTCGTACGGCTGCTCGTAACCAAGCCAGTCCGGGAGAGGTCGCCACACATTCGGAACAATGACTTCCTTATTGTGCTTCATCAGATCTTCCAGAACGGTCGTGGGCACTGTCTCAACGTCGGCATCACGCCAATACACCCACGAATGATACGGCTCGAGCGCAACGCTAAGTAGCCAATTCCGGGCTCGGGCCATGAGCTTGCGGCGTGGGCCCTGAGCGTCAAAACCGTGGCGGTCACTAAAGCCTTGGCCAATGGCTTGGCCGAAATCACGCTCATAAATATTTATAGTGCCGAATCGCTTACTGGCATCAGGCTGCTCCTGCATCGCAGTGAGTTTCTGCTGCATTATCTCCAAGGTTCTGTCTGTGGTATCACTGAGCAGAAACGCGAGATCGATAAGGTTATGGGGGTACGTGAGCAGGTCCATGTGGTTGAAAAACATGTCCATGTGCTGCTCAGCGTCTCGCAGCGGCACCAAGAAAAGGATGCGTTCTTCACGATCCCAGCCTCGTTCAGTACCCTCCGCATAGTTCAAGTCGTACTGGTAGACGTCGGGGATGGTGCTGGGGCCGACAAAAAGTCGCGACTGATATAAATGCTGGCGGATCAGAGGATGTGTGAGTGTGGCCACTACCGCGAGGATGGCCACAATTATCGACGCTGAACGCGTGAGGTCGGGACCTCTACGCGTCTTGCGCGGCCGGAAACCGGACTTCTCCGAGCCCAGCAAGGAGTCCATCTCAATACACGTTGCGGGTGTGTGGACGACGGAAGTGCTTTAAACTAACCTAGGGTGTGTTTTACTAGGGTGCTTCCATAGGGCTGATGCATACCGCCTCAAAATGGACATCTGGTAGTCACGTGTCTTCGGATCCTGCACCTGTGCATACCGTATATATCAAGAGCACGATAAGTATTCTGTTGGCTTCTGGCAAAGCCCAGAAAAAGTGCGATATTCGAGCGGCCGATGCTGGATTTCTAACGATAAATTCTAGCTTATACACGTGCTTAACTTTTTAACGGTCTATTTCTTAGCCTGTTCGTACTCTGCCTTGTAGCGTTGGCGCTCGGACTCGGAGAGGTTGCGCCACAGTTCACCCAATGCGCTGCCTTGTTGGGGGACAGTCAGTTCAGGGCGCTGTCTGAGCAATTCGGGGCGTTTCTCAGCAGCAAAGCGCATGTACGGCTGAAGGGGCTTGCCAGACTTGCTCAAGGGGTAGGAGAAGCGAACGGCAGAAAGATGGAGCCCACGGGAGAATGTCGGCACAAAGGCTTGAGTACGAAGAATTTGGCTTAGCATTGACTCGATTCAATAGAGATAGAAAGGTGATAAGTAGTGTTTGCCCCTGTCGCGTTTTGTTGTTGCCGGGAGTTTACCCTTGCCCGTTTTTGGCCGGCTTAACGTTGCGTGCCACCACATTTGTCGAGGGTGGTGTGGTGTGGGTGTGTGTGTGGTTCTGCAGATTTGAGGAAGAGGGGTTAAGCAGCACTATTGAGCTGGTGGATGATGTGTACCCGTATGTTGTGGATATTTTAAATTACTGTGAAATTTCGAAAAATATAAACAATTATTTTGTTGGCCACAGAAAATGGTGGAAGAAAATAAGAGGGCGTACAATGCGCTGCTAACTCTTCTTAATGATGACACACAGCCAGCTAAGAAAATTCGCCGATCAGAAACTGATCTCAAACCAAGTCAGGCCAGTGATTTAGAAGCTGTCGAAGGCATGGACCAAGCGAATGCCGATACAGATTCGGCCGGGAATATTGATGAGGAAGAAGAAGAAGAAGAAATACAAGTTGAGGATGACAATGAAGGTGATCATCAGGATCCATTCGAAGTGCACTTCGCTAATCCACCCTCTTTCGATCGTCCTATTGAGTGGAAATCAGCAGTAGTAGACAAACTACCTCACCTGGGAAACCGCTCGTTGTTCCAGACTCCCAGTGCCCAACCTAACGAATTCCATACTGATTTTTTACCATTGACCTCTAAATCGGCTCTTTCCAAGGTCAAGCATCGCTTACAAGCACCTTTCGAACGCACCAATGGTGAATTGACCACTCTTCAGCGCGAACTAGGTTCACCTTTATTCAACTACAAGGATGTCTTCTTCAGTCACGAAACTTGGGGAAACCACAGTGAGATTCAGAATATGGTTGTTTTGCATATGATCAATCACATATACAAAACTCGCGATCGAGTTCTAAAAAATACAACTAGGATTCGAGAGCATGACAAACAGCAAAGGGAAAATAGGGATGCCAGTGACGAAGAATTGGATTTACGCGACCAAGGCTTCACGCGTCCCAAGGTACTCGTTCTTTTACCAACAAGAAATGCGGCCTATGAGTTTGTGAGCTGCATAAATGCGGTCAGTGGACTTTCTCAGTCCGAGAATAGAAAGCGCTTTAAGGATGCTTTCTACCAAAAGAGCGTCGACCTCTCCAGCAAACCCGATGACTTCCAACATACATTTGCCGGCAACACGAACGAGGTATTTTGCCTGGGTGTTAAGTTTACCCGACAGGCTCTCAAGCTCTATTCAAGCTTCTATGCATCTGATCTGATCATTGCTAGCCCATTGGGGTTGCGGCTCATTGTAGACAAGAAGGATTTTGACTTTTTGAGCAGCATTGAATTGTGCATCTGTGATCAACTTGATGTTTCGGCACAGCAGTCTTGGGCCAATGTGAAACACATCTTCGAAAAAATTAACTTGGTTCCGAAAAATCCCCATGATTGTGACTTTAGTCGTGTGCGGGAGTGGTACCTAAACGAGCAGGCCCCATTTTTGCGCCAAACGGTCCTCTTAAGTGCATTTGCTACACCAGAAATGGTGTCACTGTACAACAAATATTGCCACAATGTGGCTGGCAAGCTCCGCTCTCGAGCAGACATTCCCGGTGTATTGGCTGATTTGAAGATCCATATTCGCCAAATTTACACAAGACTGGACGTTCCCAGCTTCAAGCAAGACTCTCAGCAGCGTCTCAAACACTTCACTAGTAGTCTGTTGCCAGGATTGATGCGAGGTGCTCAAAATGACGGTATATTGATTGTTGCACCCAACTATACCGATTTCGTCGTGCTGCGTAACTATTTGGAAAAAAATGATTACAGCTATGTGAGTGTGAGTGAATATACCAATCCTTCACAGCTCGGGCGTGGCCGTACATTCTTTGCCAATGGAAAGGCCAAAATTATGTTGTATTCTGCGCGTTTGCATCACTACCGGCGGTACAGCATCAAGGGTGTTCACAATATTGTTTTCTACGGGCTGCCGGATAACCCACTGTTCTATTCGGAGTTCATTCGTATGCTTGCACGCACCGTTCTTGAACAGCAGATTGATCCGGACTTGCTTAAGGTCCATGTTATGTTCAGTAAATGGGATGCCCTCAAACTAGAGCGCATTGTCGGCACACGGCGTATGGCAACATTTGTTGAAGGCCCTAATGATACCCACGAGTTTGTATAATAAATAAATATATCTATATATATATGTACATAATTACATCGGGATAGCCGCTCGAGACTCGCTGACGAGAGACGTGGCCTCTTTCATAGGAATCTCATTGCGTCTCGCTATCACCTGCGCCCAGACATGAGCTAGGCTGGGGCTGATGAATTGAGGATGGACTGTATTAACGTCACAGCATAGATAGAAGAGCTGAACCAAGATTTCCATTGGCACTGATGGGTCCTGGATGTGTCCGTAGATTATATGTCGCGGAAGGATTTCGTCCTGCTGGGCCATTGCAATTGCGACATCCAATGCAGCGGCATGGTTTTTCGTGTTCACATAGTGTGAATACATTTGCCGGAACAGCACTGCGTCTATTATAACAGGTAACTGTATCGTTTCTCCATCATTGATAATCTGATTCGCTCGATCCATAGCTTGTAGTAATAATGCAACGTCGCCTGTCAATACCGGCTTCACTCCTCGACTTTTGGCTAGGAGTTTGTCAAACCGTTGTTCGGCCAGCGCTACTTGCTTTTTATTGTGTGAGAAAAGAGCCTTCTGGATAAATGTGCTGAACACAGTGAGATCCATCACGAATCTTGCGTCCACGAATAAGCGCAACACATCCTGGGCCGCGGATGCACTGGTTGATTTGAGTTTTGTCAAATATGTGAACCTGTTCGGCTTCTGCAGATGGTATTCAACTAGATTTTGGGTTTCGCGACACCGCGCGCGCAGCGCAAGCTTGAGCAAGGTATTAAGGGCGCCAGTGTCCTGCGAAGCTACAATGGATGGCCAGAATCGGGTCAACTCAGCACGCCAGTCTGGTGCTCCATGGTTGTCCGCTGAGTGCAGATTTTGTCGGTAGCTTTGGTAAATATACTGGGCCTTTTCTCGAGCGGTGGTTGGAAGCTTTGCCACCTCCAGCATTTTGAAGACTTCAACGCACAGGCGCGACTTGTTCATGCTGAGATTGATTAGAGTCTCCAGGTGGCCAGCCTCTATAAAGCCTGCTTGACGATGTTGATCAGCTCCTGGGTAAGAATTTAATGCCGCTAAAATTCGATGAATGGGGGGATTTGGAGTGTAGAGCACGCTGAGAAGCGCTGATGATGAAGTCACAATTTGTTTAGGATGTAAAGATCGAGCGTGCTGCACCTGGCTCCGCTCCGGGTAGGTGAAGTCCAGAAGTTTGTTCATGACTTTTTTTTCCACGGGTTTCACATGGAAATGGTCGGCCAGTGCGTCTATGTGCTTGTGGACAAATGTAGCCAGCACCGAGCTGTACAGGGAGTGAAGATCCACATGCTTCAGGGGGATTGGCGTGTAAACTTTACCCGGAATCCAATTGTGGAATCGAGCAATGCCTAGCCTCGAAGAGAAGCTATACATGCCTGTCCGACATCCAGTTGAAATTTCACCCTACACCCTCCCTGCCCCTATAATGTGACCGTAATTATTATCGATAGCGGACACGCTAATAGACAGAGTGTTTTGCGTATAGAGTTTGATCCGTATATTTGAAGTTAAGCATGTAGAATGATTTCCAGAAAAAAAAAAAGCGAAGCTGAGCAATATTGTGGTATTGTAACAATCTATTTTATTCCGCTCCAACGCCTGGCAGGCCGCATCTCTGATTGACCCTTTATACCCACAACCACAACCACAACCTATTTTTCACCGAGTTCCATCAAATGAAGCTGAGAACAGAGGCTACGCAGGTCGCTCAGCGTACGGCTGCGTTGCTACGGGCGGATCGGCGTACGCCCGCGGCAACTGTGGAGCCCATTTGGTACCGCGTCGTGCTTGCTAACCCGCCCACTCACCAGATTCTTCCTCGCCTGCGTAAGCTAGAGACGCAGTTAGAGCAGGACCGCTTCCGGTACGACCGCTCTAGCAAAACACGCGAGGGCTTTTTCGTGACTCGCAATAAGCAGCGATACAACACGAGTGGCAAGCACCTGTATAGGCTGCCTAAGCTCGGCTACCAGGAGGATCGGATCAGACACCTCTTTTATACCAACCATCCTTGGGAGCTCGCGCGGCCGCGAAATATGATCGAGAATGAGGCACATACCCCGGCATCGCAACTAGACTGGTCCACAATCTACCAGGATTCGATTCCCTTGAGTGGTGAGTCTGTCGTTCAGCGGACACTTTGGTTGGCCAAACAACCTGAGTACCGCGAAAAGCATGGCGTGGATTGGTTCAGTGCCTACGAGCAGGCCCGCGTAGAATTCTATCGTTTGCGGATGCGAGAATTTACTGAAAAGCAAGTCGCACAGGAGGAGGCCGTGATGAACGGCGCCGTGTTCGGCCCATCGGCCTGGGAATCGCATGTCAGTACCGAGCAGATGTACGTCGACAAGTATGTGGCTGAGGCTACTGAAGCGTCGAAGGAAATGCTTGCGCGACGCACGCACATGACCGAGGACGAGCCCACCGCCTAATGTACATAATTAGAGATCAGTATGATTCATTTTCATTAATAAAAGGGCGCCCATCCCCAGTAAATGAGGGCAAGATTTGTCGGATCACGAGCCTGCGTGATCAGATCCCGAACAGTGGCTTCGCTGCTGAGTGATTCTTGGAGCCTGCTGCGCACGCCAAACAACGCGTGATCGGCTTGGCCTTCCTCCACTCGTGATTTTGTGTCAATTCTTGCACTCGAATCTGATTCGTTAAGCTGGACTTTGAGAAGTGTCGAGTCTGGAAGTTTCCATGTGTACAATGTGTCGTGCTTAAGCACCTCCAACACAGTCATAATTCGTGACTCATGATTCCGCAGTGCCTTCAAAGTCAGTTCAGCACAATCCGTGAAAACACCATTTGTTCCGCTAATACCCATGCCGTCAACAACATCGCGTGTCAGCCTGAATGGCACCGTCTCGGGGATGGAAAGAAGCCTCCCCTGATTGAATGCTATGCCCAAATCGATATGAACCACGTCGCCGCTGTTAGTATCTACCAATAGGTTTGAGCAGTGACGGTCACCTAGTCCAATAATGTACCCGACTATAGACATCACCGCCGTAGACCGACACCACCGTGTCTTTGCTGTGAGCCAGCTGGACGCGTCTTTGAATCTTTCTGCCCAGTAGTGACGCATCTGAGGCTGAGTATGCTTCATGACTTCTTTGAACACGGAGACACGCACTCCACGACGTTCCTTGTGGCTGTAGCTCGATTCCATCATTTCGCGCGCTTTCTGGACAGAGAACTCGCTGCGAGGCTCACCGTATTCATTATGCATGCGCCGAAGAATATCCATTAGAGCTACTGTATCCTGAACAAATCCAATGATCCCAATTCTGGCATCCAATGGAATCACATTATACGTTCGAATATACAGATTTCGATGTTTCCGATTCAACGTCTGGGATGCAATCGAGAAAACCTGCTCCATCACTGCATCCTGCCGTAAATCATCGCCAGACTCTTTCAAAAGACATCGTTGACGGGACCCTGCTGAGTCCATAAACTCCAAGACCTTGGGCCGACTTTTTCCACCGGCAATCTTAATAGTTTCTCTGAATTTGATTATCACAGGCACGGACGAATAATCACCAGCAGCATTAACGGGAATGCTTGCTGAAGGAACTGGAAGTTTCGCCTCTGGTAGGAATGTGCGCCAGTACTCGCTTTTTCTGCGTCCAAGAAGCTTAACTAGACTATATTCTGTGGATGCAGACACTCGAATAGAACCAAGTTGTATTAAATTTCTGAAAAACGTGCTCATCCCACCTATAACTTGGTAGTCATTAACACTTGTGCGCTCGATAATTTGCTTAGCCGCTTCGGCGCGGTCTTGAGCACCCTCGTTACCTTGCTGGAAATCATTTGAAATCTTCAGTAAGTGCCAGAGCGTATGATAAGGATGGATGTGAGCAGCCCTTTCTATGATACTTTGCAAAGCCCTTTGAAATAAGACTTTTGCTTGAGGAAGAGATAACGATGAGGATCCAAGCCTCGAGCTCAATTGACTGATCCAGGGCAAGAATTTCCAGACTGGAATGCGCAACTCCTCTCCAAGGGAACCAAGTTCCTCGGAAACAGCTTCATTCAATTCAACATTGTCACTGTTACCCAGCCACAAGGATATAAGAGAGGCCATATCATCCTCATAGGTATCGCCAGCAGCCATGCTTAAAATATAGTTTTGCGCACATCTTATCAGCAAATTTTTTCTTTGAGCATGCAGGTCATGCAGATCATTATTACTCGCTTCCAGCTTCTGTCTCACTGAGTTATACATGATTGCCAAGCTTCTTTTCTTGTCCTTTATGGTCTCACTTTTTTCAAGCCTTCTGATCTGCTCCAATTGAGGTGCTAGTTTGCGTATGATATGCTTAGCATCTGCAATAGACGACTCTAAAAAAGGATCTTGGTATGCTTGCGAGCAAAAATGGGCAAATGTGTGGTGAATTTTTTCTGCGTTCACGTCATTCTTATAGCACATTGCCGCAAGAAAATAAGACGCCATAATAGCATGATCGGGTTCGTTTCGTGCTTCACGAGACCACGCACCTATTTGGCAATAGATCTCGGCAACATCAAAGGGAGAGCTTTTGGTGATAGCATCTGTATCTTGAATAGGTGTATCCCTGGAGCTTGACTGGCTACCTGTATTGTAATTGAATTCTTCAAGCAAACCTTTCAGTGTTTCAATGGCTGATGACTGTTGACCTAGCATCCACTGTACATGAGCATTCTCAATCTGGCTTATCGATCTCGTTTCTTCGAAGAATCCGACGCTCGATTCAGAAATATTCAAATTTTCGAGTTTGGATGCGAATTCTAGGGATTTAGCAACATTATTCTCCGAACGAAAATGCGCACTAGCAGTCTGTAATACAGACACCAGTTCTTGAAAGTCCCCTTTTTTAAGAGCCATTATTTGCCTTCCCTCCAAAGAGACCGCATCATCTATCCACTTAGACGTCTTCAAGGGATCGGGATATAGAATGTTTGCGATGCTTTTTACTGCGGGAGTTCGCATCCTGGTCAAACGAGCTAACGCGGTCTCAGAATTGATTTTGTCACTAAAAAGTCCAATTAAAGGTCCAAATTCGGAATTTTGATAAGAGCAACTGCAAGAGGGTTCTGGATTGTATGATTCCCATTGGTGCAACCACCATGCCTGCTCTAGATTGTTGACATTTAACGACCCTTCAAAGCGTTCGGCCAGATTCCACAAACTACTGTTTTTCAAATCTTTGACTAGGGGCTTAGTATTTACAGCAGAATAAACCTCATTGTAGATCATATCTGCCTGTAAAGACTGCCAAGATGAAGTCTCACCAGTGATTTCACGTAGACTCGGAATATGCTTCTTCTTCGGTAATGCCCATTTGAAGGCCCGATCATGAACAATGCTGATCTCTTTGAAAAAAACTCGCAATGCCTCTACCAAGCGATTGTCCAGAATCTCGCCGGGATTCTTATTCCACATGAGCTCTACAGCCATACTTCCTAATTCAGAATAGTACAATGTAGGGCCACTTTTATCTCTAACGAGTTTCAGGCAAGCCAGTGCAACTTTCTCTAGAGGAATGACAGAGTTAATGCCTAATTGATAGCATTGTTGATGAATGTCAAGGGCTAAATTTGTATTGACATTGGAACCTTCGATACAATTGGAAATCAATGATTTGAGCTCATCATGCAGTTCTTCTTTTGCAATTTTCTGAGAGCATGCTGTGGCAACCAGAATTGGAATAACCTCCGGCATTAGCTCAGGAACTTGCTCGACAGTTCCTGTACCAAACTCAGGCTGTTTAAGTATTCGTAAAGATAGGTCTGCCAGATTTTGAGCAGCGTCAAATGTATCTCTGTGGCTTCTCAGTGTACCCAATGGCCGATATTCTATCTCTAATTGCCAGTTATCCTTTCCAAAAACATCTGAAGGGAATATGCAGTCAGTTGAGCGTTGAATAAATGTGTTCAACACTCGTTTCTTACCGTATGGGAGCAAATTGTGCACTTGCATCAGCTTACTGAAAAAAGTTTCCATAGTCGATGGTTTTTCATCCACGATAGTTGATTGTTTTCTAGCAGCCTGGTAAAGATTCGTTTTTCCGAAATTCGTCACACAAGCTAATGGGAGTTCACATCTCCTGTGGAAGGAATCAAGATCAACATCACGGTCTACGCCAAGCCGACCGAGTAATGCAAGCCATTTGACATTTTTTATTTCCAAATAATCAGACCAAAGTATTAGAGCTTCGGTCTCCTTAGCATTGATTTCCTTGCATTCCTCAAAGGCTGAGTCAATATCTTCTATTCTGTCTGCCATCAATGTGATGCACATATACCAGAATTCTGCACTCTTGCCACATAATATGGGTATGATTCTTTTCAATTGACGTAGCTTCGGCATAAACTCAGCATCATCGCATGAAAATAAGTTGTCTTTGCGGAGAAAAGAAATGGACACATCTTTCAAACCAATTGCAAATAATGCGGCAGACATAGATGAATCCACCTCATAGTTGTCAAGAATAAGATTAGCGCGATTTTCCAAAGTACTCAATGCTGAAGTATTCTGGGGTTCCAATGACGATGATGCGTTCTTTATAAAGCAACACCAAAGCTCCTTCGGGTCTTTTGTACGGTCCCAGTGTGCCAGAATAAATGAGTAACTAAGCTCAATAGCTTTTGATTTCTCAGAATCAGATCCATAGAAACTCTCTTTAAGAACATTTTCAACAATTCCAGAGACCTCAGAATTGGTCAACGCAAGATTAAGTCCATAAAATGGTCTCAAAAACAAGCTCGCACGCTTTATGGGCAACTCACTGTCTTGCATCAAAATTTGCCGCTCATTCAATGACATAGGGACAACAAAAGCACTGAGTAACTGGTCTCGAGATCGGTACCCAATACTGGAAAAGCACATTTCAAAATGGATTTTGTCATGTCCTAAGAATCTTTGCTGGTCCATCGAAAGTAACCGCGCAACACTGAAACGATGCATTGAGGCCAAATAAAGTGCAACAGATACCTTGTTTTCGAACATATCGATATCCTCACTTGAATATTCCTTATCTTTGAATGATGGGAGAGCCATGAGACGCATGTTCTCACTCACTTGGGGGATTAAATCCCTTTTGTCTTTCGACTCACCATATTGAATGAGATCCAACTTTAGTCTTGAGAATACAGATTGGCTTTTGGACAGTTTGAGCATAAATCCGTGTAGCTGATTTGCTTCATTAGATCCTTTAATGCCTGGAAAAGTTAACAGTCTGCAAATGTTATGAAAAATCCAGGGCGATCGCTGAAAAGTGTACGATTTCATGAGCTTTTCTAGTTGTAAGAGTTCTGAGCTTTGAATCAGGAAAGAAGGAGTTATTATACCACACATAGCAAAAGCAATGACTGGACTAGGCTTCTGTAATAGTAAAACAGCTGCGGAAATACTAGCAAATACTTTTGAGGGGACATTCCAGTCTGCAAGGGTCAATGCTGCTTCAGTATAAGTTTGCGACCAACCTATATAATGCGCCAAGCCTGCAAACCAGCAAAATGCCTTCAGATCCTCATCAGAAAAGGCCGCTGTGCGGCTATGATACAAATCTGGAATCCCCTGATTTTGCCGAGCGGCTAAAGCTAGCCATAATAGTGACTCATGCAGGCTTCTTGGTGATTTAAGATCGAAGTCGAAAGGAACAAAATTATTGACAAGTCGCACGTTATTTTTCTTGTCCTTAGTAGCCTGAACGACCTCTTGAGGATTCAAGGATTTGATACTTTTCATTCGTGAGTATTCTGCAATCACGCGTAAATCTGAAAACACTTCGCGTTGGAAGTAGAAGATTGGAGCATCCACATTGAAAAATTGACTCAACAAAGGAAAATTTTCAAAATTCTTAGACTGATTCTCTACCCATGAGCTCAAAGTCTTTTCCTTTAATTGTTGAAATTTCTTATCAAGAATACCAATCTGAAACAACGATTGATATAAAAGAAGACTCCCTGATGTAAGGTGTGGATTTGACGAATTTAACGCATCTAACAAATTTACCAATTGTTCGGGGTCACAATTGTGAAGTGGAGGGATCGACTTTGATAGGAGAAAACATGCTGCTGACGAGCATTCAGGGTGATTGAGGTATCGCAATGCAAGATCCCATTCACGATTAATGTCTTTCATAGACTTGATATTGGCAGGTATTGCCATTCCCAGCACGACGAATGCCCAAAACAAACACAAGCGATCGTTCGGGTATCTTTCCAGCCATTCTATCACTTGTTCTTTGCCTCTTAAGTCACCACTGAATGCCATTTTCATCAGTACTTGGCCGGAAATTTCTATTTTCCGTCGTTTAAAAGAGTTGTCGTGAGATATACTTTTGGCAAGTGCAATTGCACCAACAAAGTTAGTCAAGTCTGCATCTGCACTAGGTCTGAAATTGGGCATTCCAAGTTCTGATGCTTCTATGAACTCCACATGTTTACTCGGAATCACACTGAGTCCCAGGTTTATCAAGGTACTGTAAGGCTGTCCCACCATGCAAGAATACAGTAGTGCTTCATAAATAAGATCAGGATTCCTCAAACGCCCTAAATTCAGCACAACATCAGCAATATCTCTTGAGCCTTCGATATCATAATATGTCAGGCGTCTTGCACAGCCCATAATATAATAGTGACAGGAGGTTTCACTATGACCCACTCTCGCTAAAGTTTGTCGGCAAACCTCTATGATAGTGGAGAGTAGCCTGCTCTCAATATACTCATCGGCTTTGAGTAATATATTAAAGCCACGCAAAATCTCGCTCATAGACTTGGAAAATTGTAAACCGTTATATTGGGACCCATCTTGACTCTGATGGCGCACCAATTCGCTCGCATCATTATAAAAATGAAACAGCTCCTGCCATATCACACTTTGAATATGCTGACGATGATGTTCATTTTCTAGAATCAAATTAGCCAGACTGACATATTTGTTGAGATGGTCGATATTATTGCGCACCTTTTTTCGTTTGCCCGCAGCGACGACGACAGAAATAGCTTGTCGCACTTGATTGAATCGAGTCTCAGGACTTTGAATTATGGTTCTCAACAAATCAATCGCATCTTCTTTGTTCCTATCAAGCAACTGTAACGCATCGTCCATACCTGAACGTTGGGGCAGGTTCGACCTAACCTTTGACGCGTGTCTTTCAGAATCTAAATAAATATTATGAATAACTATAAAAGATCTTCAAAAGCTTTCAATCCCCCTATCTCTTTTAAATTAGACGGACTCAAAGACCAGAGGAAGCGAACGATTTTCATTAGAGGTTCAATGCTGCCAAAATCGCTTGAAGTGACTTCTTTAAGCATAGTGCGAAACTCCGTAGAGTCTAGGAACATGGAGCTTACCATTCTTCGTAGGACCCAATCATTCACTCTTCTAACATTAGCGCCACTTTTCTGAAGCATGACTATTTGGATTTCATTCATAGCATCATCAATTGATATTTGATAGTGGTACCATAAGGCACTAAAAAAAAGAGTGTATCGGAAAGCGACATTCCCACTTCCAACTTTGATACGATTCTGAGCTCTGACGATTTTTTCTAACCACTCAAAGACAGCTTCAAAAATCGTGCAATGCTTTTTGGTCATTACTAGTTTCAACATTCGAATCTCACTATGGGAAAAGCGGATACGTAACTTTTTATCACGCACAGTGAGTAGCAAACGAGCTATATACTGACTTTCAGGACTCAGTATCTCATGATTCAAGTATAATTCATAAGCCTCATCGAAATCGTTGGCACTGTCAACCAAACTTTGGGCAAACAAGGACGAACCACAAAGCACAACGTCCCGCAACACTTTGATCAAAATTGAGACTTCGTCTGTAGAGATAAGTTTTGCTGCGACGTTGCGCGATACAACATGTTGAATCTTCTCTAGCACAGATTGCAATTCTGTTGGGTCTAGAGGAAGATTCAACAATCCTTTGCGAGGGACTAACATCTCTGACACTTCTTCCATCAATTCGACAACTAGATTGAGAACTCTAATATCCTGGAATGCAGCAGCTTTCAACTCTTTAGTAACCGAGTGCACATCCTCAATGATTTCAAGTTCTCGCAAAGCAGGATGGCCATTCATCTCTTTGCTCTCACCTAATATACACAGTCGCAATTCAGAGAGCCAGTGTTTATCAAGCTCCATTTGACAAGATATACCTAACTCACGCATATCATCGTACCCCGCGTTTACGTTCACGAAATCCCTGAGCCAGATATAGCTTTCTTCAAAATCCAGGTCAAGTTGCTTAAGGCACGCGAGTCCAAACTCAAATTTCGTCGACCATACATCAACAGTTTGAGCAATAATTGTAGCTGAGAATCGAAGGGAATTGGTGGTTGCGCCTTCTTGAGAACCATTAAGTATTTTTTTCACAGTACGAGCCTCAATTTCCGCTAGTGATTCGAGGTATTCCACTACAATTTGCTGTTTAAGAATACGGCAAATTGGATGTTGTAAAGAGGATGTCAAGTCGCGTAACTCCAAGACTTTTGCACCAAATTCTCGTGCTTGAGAGAAAGTCTCTAGCTCGGCTGGATGCACCCCATCTCGTTGTGAAATTTCAGAGTCAAAGCCAGCCAGTACCAAAAACAGTTCAGTGAGAACTGCCATGGAGGCGTGGTAAGGGCGAGCGCGCGTCCGTGTTCTTGTCTGTTTATTTGAAGTATTACAGGAAAAAAGAAGTGAACATGACCGTGCAGAAGAGCTAAATAACAAAAATGAAAGCAGGAGATTTCAAGTTCGAAATCTACTCAGTAGCTTTTCAATAGCTTCTCATGTTAGTTAAAGATGTTACTCGGATTGTAAGCTGACTTGCCTCATCAATCAAGTTAGGTTCTAAGTATGCATAAAATAGTCATCAAGGTTTCTCAAAGCATGTAAAGGGTGGTCCATGTGACCGAAGTTGATGCGAGTGATTGAAGGTGTCTCTTCGATGTATTAATCCGGTAGATTTACCATCAAGATGTCATTTAAGAGGGACACTTCCGCAAAAGCCAAAACGAATTCTATATTTCACGCTTGGACTCTGTAAGAATGCTGCGCCTTGGTTTTTCATAGTCACTGTGCGCCTGAAATAATGATCAAAACTGTAGAGGAATACCTGAGATATTTAGGTGTCCAGAACCAAAAATCAAAGGCGTCGAACCCAATAGTATAATCATAAAATGAACATGACTAGTTCTCTAAAGAACTATTATATTATAGTAGTATAATTCATAATATACTGGATGACTGCATATTCCGAGCTTGGGTGTTTGGTGGTGACCTAACCTTTTCTTTTTTTCAAAACACTGCATATTATGGATGCCGTTGACCAGCTAGATCAGGCAGTTTCGCTAGCTCTGCAAGGTTCAAACGACCTGAAAAGTCAGGCTCTCCAATTTGTCGCCCAGGTAGAATCTGATTCCACGTCTTGGCTCGTGCCGAGTTTAGAAATCGTTGTTGATGGTACAAAATCGGACACTACTCAATTTTTCGCTCTCCAAGTTGTTGACCGAGCTATTCTGGGGGCCCAAGATGAAGAAACTCTTGATTTAGCTAGATCTAAGCTCTGGACGCGTGTGGGTACACTCGCTCAAACCGGTGGTAACGCCCCCAAGCATATCCGAAATAAGTTGGCTGAATGCTTGAAATCGCTATTTGTCCGCCTATATGCCGACAAGTGGCCTTCGTTCTTCACCGATATGCTGCAGCTTTTATCGCAAAATTCTGCATTTGGTGGTGAGTTGTATGCCCAAGTCTTATTAGCTATTCACCTTGAGATCGGCGACCAGTTGTTTTCACGTAACCAAGACGAGCAAATAAGTGCAACAGCTCTCAAGGATCTCATTCGAGATCGAGATGCACGGTTGCTTTCTGAGTCTTGGGTCCAAATTCTAAGCAACTCAGGTGCTGACCAGATGATCGACGGCATCATCCAGGTAATCGCTGGATGGACTGTGTGGACAGATGTTACCTTGATTTTGCCTGCATTGCCTCACATTGAAAAGCAGTTGAACAACCCGGCTACTAGAAACTCTGCCACGGTAGCCCTTGTAGAAATTTTAAGCAAGAAGATGATCACGCCTGATTTGAAACTTGAGCTATTGCAAACGACACAGATAGTCCCAGCGCTGCAGAATTGCGTCCCGGATACTCCGGAATTTGGAGAGATGCTTGCTCGTGTGGTTAATTCTGTCATGTTCGAAGCGTCTCATGCTCTTCTAGAACTTCCTGCTGGTGACTCTGGTCCGGTTACTCAAGGTCTGCAGGTCATTGTGGATAATATTTTCCCACTGGTGATCCAATATTTCGAGAATGAGTACGATGATACGAGCGTACAGCTTATTCCTAGTATCACTGAGTACTTATCTTATCTACGCCGCGAATCCCGCCGCAATAATGATAAGCCTAGTTCAATCATTGGTGGCAATCTGAGCCCGCAGCAATCTGACTATTTGAGGTCGATCCTTACTAGTTTGGTGAAAAAGAGCCGTTATGAACCCGAGGACTATGACCTTGGTGAACTGAATGATGAGGATTTAGGCGATGAAGAATTTGTTGAGTTCCGTGCAAAATTACGTGTTCTTCAGGAACAGCTTGCCCAAACTGATACTTTACTCTATCTCGAAGTAGTCGGTGCATTCGTTAATGATGTGCTAAGTATGAAGGCGGGCAACAGTGTACATAATAGCGCAATTGGTGCTATCATCGTCGGTTCCCTTAACGATGCGTCAGATTGGACAGCACTTGAGCTGGCTCTCTACGAGCTGTCTATTTATAGCGACGTTGCCCGGCTCTTTGTTACCAAGGGATCTAAATATGGAAGTGGGTTGCAAGAATTGGCTACGAAGGCGCAGCAGACTCAGTTCATTCTATTTGGAGAAATGGTGATGGCTGGTGTCCAAGGGTCTTCCTCATCCTGGTCGCACCCGGCCAATTCGATGTGGTATATGCAGCTTGTGCAACGCCATGCAGCGTCATTCTTGGCTGGTAAGGGTGATGAGTATCGCAACTTGTTAACACAGGCCCTAAATTTCTTCTTGAAGAGCGGAATACAAAGCCAGCTTCTCAAGGTACGTGTCCAGTCGTGGTACATGTTCTACCGTTTAATCAAGGCCGTCAAGAGGTCACCCCTGATCTCAGATCCATCGGTTTGTCCTATGATTTTTGAGGCACTAGCGCCCTTCCTACCTGTGCAGGTTGCGTCCTCATCACCCCAGGTTGAGGACTTGGTCGCTGCTGCCCAAGAAGATACTGTTTTCAACTCTCAGCTTTATTTATATGAATTGTGTGGTATCCTCTTCGCTGTTGGTGAAGATGCACACCGGTCGGCCGAGCTCATGCGTCAACTTTTAGCAACCATGTTCAGCAATATAGATCAGGCCACAACGGCTGCTGATACGGGTGCGGTCAAGTACTTGACCATTCACCACAACATTGTTGCACTGTCGTCGCTTACCAAGGGAATCAGTGACACGGTCTCGGAGTCCCCGCAACCGTCAAACAACCTAGACGAGCTCAGCGCGCAGCTTAAGACTGCCACTCAAATGGTGGTGGCCGTGCTGGAAAGCTCTCACAATGTACAAGTTGTTAGAGATGCATGCCGGCAAGCATTTTCACGCATGCTGGGCCTCCTGGAAGGCAGGATTATTGTTGAGATTAGTAGTTTCATTGACGTGTTGCTGCAGACCAGTACACCTGCTGATATGGGTGATTTCATTTCATTTTTGGGCCAACTTGCACACAAATTCTCAACCAACGCGCAGGTGTTTGAAATGTTCACCTCTTTGTGTGTGCCGCTATTTGAAAAGGTGTTCACAATCCTACAGCAGGTTGCTCAGACGGCCGACGTTGAAGCGGAAGGATCAACCGATGCGCAAATTTTCCGACGCGAAGTCGTAGCGAGCTACATGCAGTTGCTTATCAATATCTTGAATAACAACTACGGAGCGATGCTGTTTGTCGAGAACAATGCGCCAGTATTCGAGAGCATCTACACATCTTTGCTGCACTACGCCATGAATGGCGACGTGAAGGGCGGTGCGGGCTCTTCCAGCAACCAAAAGCTGGCTGTGACAATTCTGACAAAAATGGTTACCATGTGGGGTCCCACTGGCAAAGTTGCCGCGCCCAACTTTTGTGCAGACTTCGTGGTTCCAATATTCTCTGACGATAGCACCTACGAGCGATTGACGGAGTTGTGTTGGTCGCTGCCGGCAACGCAGAGATTTAACATCCAAGACGCACAGTCACGCATGGTGCTCGCAGAACTCGCCGGTCTGCAAAAGGCTCTGTGTGATACACGGGGACCGAACTACCAGAACTATCTCGTGCAATATCTCACCGGCTCGGGACTGGATCCCGCGACCCTCCAGGATTTTGCCACGAATGTGGGCGCACCTCTAAAAGACTTCAAGCGGTACTTTGTCGATTTCGTGCAAAAGGCCTTGAGTCAATGAATGTGTATTTTAGTTGGAGTTTATGTACATACGACTTTGCCACCCCTGGCCATACCTAATCGCCTCTTAGCTTTCTGGAGAGTTCCAATGGGGTCTACAAGTCATCGACCTCCCCTACCTCTAATAAGTATTCGGTTTTCCGATCCAGACTATGCAATCATGAGACCCTAACCCTTATACGCATCATCGTTTGCCCTAGTTACAAACTCATATCGGTGTCTCCGGCTGAGAGTATGGATGCATATAAATAGGGCAGATCTTCGACCTGGGGACGAATGAAGTATCATTTATTGGCATTAGTTCTGATAGCCATTCTTCTGGGAAAGTATTTCACGAGGACTGAACAAGTAGAACAAAAATCTGACATCATGCCGAACATTTCTATTCGTCCCTTCAACCGTCTAGGCGGCGCGAACCACGGCTGGCTCAACACGCGCCATCATTTCAGCTTTGCTGACTATTTCGACATGAACCGCATGAACTGGGGTGCCTTGCGTGTCATTAACGATGATATTGTCCAGCCTGGCTCGGGCTTCCCTCCGCACCCGCACCGCAATATGGAGATCATCACCTACATTTTGAAGCCAAATTTTCATCCCGCGACTGATCGCGTCGAGGGCGGTGAGGGTGTCCGCCACCGAGACAACACCGGCAGTGACGGAATCACCTTGCCCGGTGATGTGCAAGTCATGTCTGTCGGCAGTGAGGGCGTTGTACACAGCGAGTTCCATGGCAACCCAAAGAGCAAGGATACTGTTAACCTGTTCCAGATCTGGATCATGCCTGATCAGCGGCTGCAGAAGACGACGTGGGGGACGCGCCACTTCCCACGCAATGATACCGCCAACAAGTTCATCACTTTCGCATCGGGCATCTCCGAGGACAAGGACGGAGATGCCCTACCGATTAACTCAATTTCTCGGGTGGTTGGTGTGACGCTTTCTGCCGGAGGGTCAGCCACTTACAAGCTGGGTCAGAACCGGCTCGCATACGCCGTCGTTGGCCAGGGCGAGTGCAAGGTGAACGGCTTGAAGGCTGGTGCCCACGACGGAATTGCCGTGGAAGATACCTCCGAGCTAACGTTCACTAGCGATGAGGGCGCTGAAATCATCATGGTCGACACGCATCCCATTTAAAAAAAAATGAAAAAATGTGTGACCTTGAAAGAAGCCTGTTTGAAATACTTTTTGAGATATAATATGCATACATAACTATGATTTTTCCATTGATTTCAATACATTCGGTCTACTCGACATAAACCACCGCTAGTGGGGCTGGGGCGGGGGCGGATCTGAGCGGGACCGAGCCGCTAGGGCGTCCATTTACATCATTGCTAATTAGGTTTGACGGTATCGCCAAACACGTGATGTCAACATAGATTGATTTTAATTTTCAGCAGTTATATGTCTGATCAAAAGAAGCAGGTGACGGTATACCCCTTTTGGTACGGCGGCGCGTCGAGCTGTGTTGCTGCGGCTTTCACGCACCCGCTCGACCTGGCTAAAGCGCGTATGCAGACTGTGAAGGTCCCGGGTCGTGGCATGATCGGCACGCTCATCCAGACTATGAAGTCGGACGGTGTGTTCGCAATCTACGACGGTCTCAGCGCGAGTATTTTGCGTCAGGCGACCTATTCAACCGTGCGGTTCGGTGTCTACGAGAAACTGAAGGAACTTGCACAGGGAACCAGCAAGACCCCGCCACCAGTATATGTTCTGCTCCCTTTATCAATGTTAGGTGGGCTGTGCGGTAGTGTTGTGGGCAATCCTGCCGACCTTGCTAACGTCCGTATGCAAAATGACAAATTGTTGCCCGTGGCTGAGCGCCGTGGCTATCACAATGCCGTGCACGCGCTGGTGCGGATCGCACGCGAAGAGGGCTTTGCCAACCTATTCCGTGGCGTCGGACCCAATGCCACGCGGGGTGTACTGATGACTGCGTCCCAGGTTGTGAGCTACGATACTGGTAAAACCTGGCTTGTAAGCCAGCTCGACTGGGATCCGAACTCGCGCCTCACGTTCTTCACAGCCAGTATCTGGGCCGGACTCGTTGCAACAACAATCGTGTCGCCCGTGGATGTCGTGAAAACCCAGGCCATGAATTCAACGGTCAAGATGAGCATGTTCAGCACGATCACGAGCTCAGTGAAAAATGAGGGTCCCGGCTTCATGTTCCGAGGCTGGACGCCGGCGTTCGTGCGCCTGGGGCCGCAGACTATCATAACATTTATTGTCATGGAGCAGCTGCGCAAATGGGGCCCTGGTGCCGCGACCATCGAGGTATAATTAAAAACAGCCAGAATAATTTACTTAATTTAGTTACTCATTCTTAGCCACGAAGAAGTTCAGGCCCACGGGCTTGAGGTCCTGGTCCTCAATCCACTCACGCACGCCGGCGCCGGGTTTGCCGAAGCCCCAATTGGGCCGATCCGCCGGGGTCTTCGAGGACTCACCTTCGAAGAGGATGAACACGTACCGGTGAAGACCAGTGCCCTGGGGCGGCGCAGGACCCACGTAAGACAATAGAGACTTAGCCGATGCGAGATCGATCGGCTGGGGTTCGCCTTCCTTGCTCGCGTCGAGCTTGATGCCTGTGGCAATGTAGTGGGCGTACTCAGACCACTTCTTATCGCCGCGCGTGGGCGCATCGGGGTCGGTAACGACCAAGGTGTACGCCTTGTCAGCAGCGATCTTGGTGGCAGCAATATACAGTGCCGGAATCGACTGCGTCTCACTTACGGGAAGCTCGTTGCCGAATTGCACGTCCTTGCCTTCGCCGTACGACGGGCTGAGAATGGCAGTGACGGGGAACTCGTCAATGACGTCGGGGACAACGTCGTCCTTCTTGAGTGCAGCAGACAGACTCTCACTAGTGGTAAACAATGGCATTGGAAAGAGGTGATGTTGCGAGGGAGGCGGTCTGGCAGGGCGTGTGGGTGTGCTCTGTGTGGGGTGGGTGTCTCGGGGTTGCGCCATCGAACCCTGCATGCACATGACTAGCGTGCTTGCCAACGGTCACTTGCTGCATCTCGTCGAGACCAACAGTCTGCGGGGATCTGGGACCAGACTTCTAAATCAAAGAAATTATTTGGTACTACATAAGTTCACATCCACTTATATATTCATCCTTTCGAATTCCCCTTTCTCAATCCAGCTCTGTTCTTTTCGCGTGATCACGTTACCATGACCGACGGTTGGGCGACGCTGCGGGCGCATCAGTGCGCAGTGCGGTCTCTCGGGTTTGCGCCAAGTGGCCGGCAGCTGGTATCCGGCGACGATTATGGACAGGTCGTTTTGTGGTCTCTGGAGACACGCCGGCCGTTGCTCGTTTGGGAAGCCCATGGGAACGCACTTCTGGCGACAAGATTCTGGGGCACCACCAGCGAGCTAGTTGTCACGCACGGCCGTGATAACCTCTTGCGCATATGGAACCCGGCAGAGGTAGCTGACGGTGTACCCCGCGTTGTGCACGAGCAAGATGTGAACGCCCTGAACTTTTGCCCCGTGGCCTTGGCGCCAGCCACCTCCGAACAATTGGTGTTTGCCACGCCCGCAAGCACGGCATCGGAGCGTATTGATGTGTATGTTCTGACTGACTTCAAGTTGAGCCGGCCGTTCCGGGCTCTGGACGCCGCTGAGGCGCTGCCGCTGGACACGCAACTTGAAGACGAGGGCGCCTCCCAACGTCGGGGACTGCTCGGTACCGTCATGGCACTTCAATTCTCAGATAATAGTCTCGTTGCTGGCTACGAGTCTGGCCATGTAGCGTCGTTTGATCTCCAAACCGGTGAGGTGCGGTGCCTAGTGCAGGTACACAAAAGCCCCGTGCTGTCGCTGGAACTGGCTATTGAAAACCATCACCTTGTAGCGTATGTTTCTGCTGCAAACCGCCAGCTCTCCCGCCTCAATATTTCGACCCAGGAGACGATGGTGGTTACCCGACTGGCACACAAAGGTGTGGCCTCCGTTTCCATATGTGATTCCCTTATGGTCACGGCCGGTTGGGATGGAAATGTGCGCTTATTCGAACGTCGTGAGGATTGGGAGGAAGTTGCTGCATTCCCGGGTATGAAACAAGCTGGGATCACGGTAGCGCTCATCTCCGCAGTGGAGCCTTCTCCACGCCGTAGATTGAAACCACTGCCGGACAAGTGGATCGCAGTTGCGGGGAAAAATGGTCGTATCGGCCTGTTCGCTGTGGGGAGTTTGACCGAAATAACAAACCATTTCTAGATAAATTTTAATTGGTGCTTTATCTGTACTCAAGTGGGAAGCCGCCCGCGATATGCCGCTAAACTCGATCGGCCCACGATTCCCTTGGTGACGGCAATTTTTTGCCGCACATATTGAGCGCCTTCCCGGCAACTGGGTATGACGCTACATGACATTGTTGGTGAATCTTCAGACGGGCTTTCTACTAGCGTTGGTCGTCCCTGAGACTTTGTAATAGCAGTTGCATAACCAGGTCTGGATACCACAAGTGGCTTCTCCATGATGTGCTTTCCTTTTTGGTCATCGCTTGACTTATCTTGCGCGTCAGGCAGCGGATTAGAAATTATGTCTTGTGAGGCTCTTGTGATGTGTGAATCGCTTTTGTTGTTGTCTTCAAGTGACGAGAGTCTGAATAGGCTATCTCCAATGATTGAACTATGTCTGTTCGCTTGAGCGCGCGAGAGTGGCCGTTGAGCTGGCGCCGCCTTCTTGATGGGTCCAATTGAGCAAAAGAATGTTTCTTCCTCGTGCTTCTGATCTTCTGCAGTTGTACTGGGTAGCGTGAGGTCGTCATTATTGCCTATTTTATTATGCTTGCTGCCAGGATCGAATGCATCCCCGAGTAATGTATTCTCGAATTCATCCGCAGATCTTTTTTCTTCGTCACTTATGGACTTGTCGTCATTTTCTGCCTCAGCATTTTGTTGGGTAATTCTTTGTTCTAAATGGCTTTGAGGTCGCATCTCGGGCTGAGGAGAGGATTTCTCGAGGCTCGCTGATAAGGGACAGGCGACTATAGTAGTGCTGCTGCTTCGCTTTAAGTTATTTGGAGCAATTTCTTCGCTTTGTCTTTCGGGCAGTAGAGGTACCGAGCTTCTTTTAGCTGCTGAGTCCCTAAATCTCCCGTCATTGTTGCGCGCAAGAATGGGCGAGTCACTGCGCAAGCCTTCAATAGCAGAGCTGTAAAGAGATTCCAAACTATCAGCCTGGTTTTCGAGCACATTAGCTACCTCAGGCGTTTGTTCTGCGGCGAACTCTCTTATACGACTAAGCACCCCCGTCATGTTTCTTAATGCAGTACTGGTCCTTTTCTTTCCGGTATGCACGCTTTCACATTCTTGGCGAAGCGCTTTGAGCTCGAGATCGAAAATTTGCCGGTCACTTGGTGTCGAGCCTCCACTTGTGTGAGTTTTGAGAAGACTACCGCGTTTTGTGCTATTTGAAGCCTGATATGTTGGTTCCATAGATTGATTCTGGTGAAATTTTGTGATAATTGGTTCGCCAGGAGTAATTGAGAATCGGCGACGGAGATCCTCGGCAAACTGATGCCTCGACCTTCTGTGGGGAGAACTCCTAAACGAGCCGCTCATGTCTGGCTTAGCCTCCATTGCTGATATGCAAGCATTTGTAGGTGATGCGGACGTTGGCCTTGACACAGGGGTCGGTGGAAGATTTGGATCTCTAAACAACATTGAATGAGGCGGAATGAGAATCGGCGCACTAATCAACGGTCCCTGAATTTTAGACTTATCCGCAGGTCTGTTCTCGTGTGGAACGAAATTCCACAATTTTGATGCCCTGCTTCTTAGAGATAGATTGCGATTGGTAGTGGTAGAGGCTATGTTATTATCCTTGTTCATAGAGCCAGAGCCGACCAGGTGTAACTGGTGAAAAGTTTTTTCTCTCAATGTGGCTCACTTGGACAATTCCGAGTGGATACGCGACCTAGGAGGCTCACCTATCTAGGTTATGTCTTTAAAAGCGGTTGAACTTCCATCGCGTATCAAGAGATTAACCACTCATTTTACCTTATTTTAAATGAACTAAGTAGCCATAGCCACAAGGTGGATGTGACTTGAGCCAAATCTTATTTCTATATATCATATGCTGAATCGTCCTGCTTTCTGCCACTTATAGCCTCACTTGAGAGAGTATGCTTGTAAAGGAAAGTTGAAACTGCTATTATGTACTTTATTTACATCCCAAAATTCTTCATCATGTTTTGCATCATTGGATTGTTCTGAACCATCTTCATCATATCACCCATATTCGGCATTCCACCGCCGCCGCCACCTAGCAATGCGCTGAGGTCGGGCATTCCGCCTCCACCTGGCATACCCGGCATACCCGGCATACCACCACCACCTTGGCCCATTTGAGCCATCTTGCGGCGCATAAGTTCAGCTTGAGGACCCTTAGCATTCTGCATCTGCTTCATCTTCTCCATGAGGCCGCCGCCACCACCCATCTTGCGCGCCATACCGGCCATCACTTTTTGCTGCATAAGGACCTCCTCGACTTCCCGCACACAAGTTCCCGAGCCTTTAGCGACCCGGACAATCCGCGTTGGCTGGCTAGCGAATATCTGACCGTCGGAATCCAGCTCCTTCTCGGTCATTGAGTCCATTACGAAAATCATGTTCTTGAGCCGGTTGTTAGAGTCGTCACCGCCCAACTGATCAGCAAATTGCGCCATGCCAGGAATCATGGATGCCACCTTACTTAGCGGGCCCATCTTCATGATGTTGGTCATTTGTGAACGCAGATCACGCAGTGTGAAAATACCTTGCTGAATGTTCTTGATTGTACCTTTCTGGTCGAGTTTAAGAGAGCTTACATGCTCCATAAGGCCTTGAATATCACCAATACCAAGCAACTTAGAAACAAATTGCTGCGGAGCAAAGCTTTCCAGATCCTGAATGTGCTCACCAGTACCGATAAATGCAATCGGTGTGCGCGTAGCGGCCACAGCGCTAATAGCACCACCGCCCTTCGCATGGCCGTCCATTTTCGTCAAAATGATGGCACCGAAGTCCGAGGCCTGCTTAAAAGCGAGAGCCTGAGACTCGGCTGCCTGACCAATACTTGCATCAAGCACCATAAGTGTCTGCTGCGGCTTCACCGTATTGCCGATCTGCACCATCTCATCAAAAAGATCCTGCTCTTGGCGGTGGCGGCCACTGGTATCTACAATGATGACGTCAAACATGTCCTTCTTGAAAAGCGAAACACCAGCCGCGGCAACGGCGACCGGATCAGGCTCCGTATATGAACCGTAGAATGGAATCTTGGCACGCGTGGCATTCTGCTTAAGCTGGTCAAACGCACCAGCCCGGAAGGTGTCAGCGCACACTAAACCCGTTTTGAACCCCCGGTTTTTGTAGTAAACGGCAAGTTTCGTACACGTAGTGGTTTTACCAGCACCCTGAAGACCCACTAGCATGATAACGCCGGGCTTACCCTTCTTCGGTTTAAATACAGAGTCGGCATTTGACACGGCCTTTTCTTCGGTCTTTTCACCAGCATTCGATGGGGAAGGATCCACGAGTTTGACCAGCTCATCAAAAACAGCCTTCTGAATCAGCTTTTTGCGCTGGTGCGCGGCCACGTTCTCGCTCTCCACAGCCTTCTTGACGTTCTTCTTGAGTTGGGCCACATGAACTAGACCCACATCATACTTCAGCAGAGCCTTTGCCACTTCATTTAGCATATTATCCACAGCACCGTCGTCGACATCGCCTGGCGAGCGCACGACGCTTCCGAGCGCCTGGTTAATGCTCCGGCCCAAATCGGTGAGAACCATGATGTGAAGTAGGGTTAGGCCTGCACTCATAAATAGATATCGCGTTTACTCGTGGCGTGGCAGGAATTCCGAGTTTCATAATTTGAATTATTATATGATAAGAAATTTGGGCTTGTATTTAATTATGACTTGCCAAAGTATTATTTTCAAAAATTTTCCAAGGCTGGAAAGACTAGCAACTGTGACATCATCACTGTCGGTAGGTGATCAACTACTGGCTCCACCAGAATTCATAGCAGCGTTCATAGGAGCCCTATATCTGACTTAAATGACTAGTTCTGACCAATTTTGGACTTGTCGGCAAGGACTGAAGCGTGCATGAGCACACGTTCCCGCGCATTTTTGGGCCTTGCCCTGACAGCATGTGATAAAAACTGTTATCACGCGCGCAGAACCCTCCCCAGCAAACAGAAGCTTATATTCTACTCATAGGATTGAAATTTTCAAATCGTGTCTTGAATTATGCCAGAATTTTCCAAAAAAGGTCGCCCAGTCGCGGTCGAGTAAACCTAATTTTATGGAACGCTATCTCTCATGTGCAACTATAACCTTACCCTTGCTCCCGATGCGTCACCCTAGACAACAGCGTCGTTATAAATACAGCAGCAAGCTCACGGCCACCTATCTTTACATCGTTTCTCTCTATCATTAACTGGTCAATTGCGCATATAATGTCCAATTCTGTATTGCCTGAAGGTGTCTCTTCGCAAACAGAGTCCAGCTCTCGTGTCCAATCCGAGCAGTCAAAGTTCGTTCAGCATTTGGCCACCTACCCGGCCCTCTCTGCACTAGCAGGACTCATTGCCTCATTCCCCGTGGCCAAGATATTCGTGTCGAATGCAATTCCTCTGCTTCAAGCCATCCACGAACGAACACGGCCCGTTGCAGACCCCCTTGCCGAGTCGGCTTCGCCGTACCTGCGGTCTCTGGACAACGCAGGTGATGTACTGCTCGACCGAATTGATCAACGCTTCCCTCAATTGCACACCATGGAGCCTGCTGGTGTCTACGAAGATGCCCAGAATTACATTGGCTCGGTGCGAAGCAACGCACAGGCCATGTATGATGCCAAGGTTGGTCAGCCCATCTCGCACGCAACCACGGCAGCCCGCGAGCAGTTCGACACAGCTGTGCCCAAGATCCAGAATATTTATGCCGACAAGTTGCAGGAGCAAGTAAGTAGCACGGAGCCGGGCTACATCGCCAAGCTGCTGGCCTGCCTGGCTACGGGTAAACTTCTGTCCATTGAGGGCTATCATGCGGCTGTTTCGCACTTTGGAACCCCCGAAAAGCTCGAAAAAGCTGTTTCCGAGGTCAAACAGAAGGTTGTCGCCACGCAGAAGACTGCCGAGCAGGCCGTTGAGGATGCCGGCGCTGAGGTTGAGAAAATTGTCAATTGAGCCTCAAGCATTATCTAATTTATTGAACGCATAAGTATGAGTCTCTGTTATATATGTTTGAGCGGAATTCGTCGTGCCTGCACTTTCTCAGACACGGCCGCGGCGAAATTAGCCAACGCGGATTTGGATGGACCACGCTACCTGTCGGTGTGGTCTATATTACTAATCTCATCCAGTAGAAGCCCTATGATGTGTCATCTGAAAATTCTCACGCGCACTCAACCCACCCACTCACGGATCACCACACCCTCCCACTCTCGAGTTTGGATATCATCACCATCTGACGAGAAGCTCTCTATACACCATGGGTAACATCCACGAGTACCAGGTCATCGGCCGTCACCTTCCGACCGCGTCGCACCCGGAGCCCAAGCTCTACCGCATGCGCATTTTTGCCTCTAACGAGGTCATTGCGAAGTCCCGTTTCTGGTACTTCCTCACCCGTCTGCGCCGTATCAAGAAGGCCAACGGTGAGATCGTCAGCATCAACGAGATCTTCGAGAAGCACCCCACTAAGGTGAAGAACTTCGGCATTTGGATCCGCTACGACTCCCGCTCGGGCACTCACAACATGTACAAGGAGTACCGTGAGCTCACCCGTGCCGACGCTGTTGAGTCGCTCTACAACGACATGGCCGCTCGTCACCGTTCGCGCTTCCGGTCGATCCACATCCTCAAGGTCGTTGAGCTCGCCAAGACTGAGGACGTTAAGAGACCCTACATCAAGCAGCTCACCGCCAAGGGTCTTAAGTTCCCGCTGCCCCACCGTGTCCAGAAGTCCAAGAAGATCTTCTTGCCCCAGCGTCCTTCGACTTTCTATTAAATTATATAATTACTGTTGAGTTTTATGCGCATCAATGATAATTTTCTTTGATCTATTGTTCTATATATAACTACAACATGCTAATGGTACAGGCGGTTACACTTTAAGCAAGTACACCGTAGGAATACGGCTTCGTTGTGATCTTCACAGCAATCCATTCGATGCAGGCACATCCGATCGGGATACTCAAGTTATCATCTATCACGGGGAACATTTCGGTAAGTGCAGCAGCGAAGCCCATGACCACGCCAAGCGTCGATACTGACATGCTGCTGAGATTCTCATTGTACATGATCATGCTTGGCGGATTGTACTGCGTCCACTGCGGCAACAGAAATTTGTAGATCATGAGTGTAGACAGCAGGCCAGTAACGAACGCGGCAACGCTGCCAATCAGCGACTTTGACCCAACCACTTTTGGCGATAAGTGGCCGTAGGCGCGACCTACGGTGGATGCCGCCAAATCTGACCACGAAAGTAAGCAAATGGCCACAAAACACACGTCCTTAGAAAAAAGCGTGAACACCGTGATCAGGCCCACAAGGTACCAGATCACGCCATTTACACTCTGATTATGCTTTTCTTTTTCTCGCATCAGGGGGCCAACAACGGCAATATATGCACGATTGAACGGCGGCACAAAGAAGCGCAGCAACTCGAGCGACGCGATCGGAACCAGCATGTACAGGAGTACTGGGGTCACTTGCGAAAGCTGCACGCCATGCGTGTACAGGATGATCGTTAGCAGAGCGATTGATCCATGCAGGACTTTGCGTGGTATTTCGTTTCTTTTGAACCATGAAATTGCAACTTTGGCTTCTTCGACCGCCGTACCGGCCATAGTCGAACACATTAAAAGATGGCTGCGATCCACTAGTGTGCAAGCCTCAGATTCTATTACAAGCTATCCCAGAGCTCGAAGTTTTGCTCGAAGTTTTTCACCACTCGGGCGTTTTACTCGACTTTTTTTTTCTTTATAGGGCCCGCCCTTTAAACTCGGGCTACGTAGGTGATCGCGGCTAATATGATTTGGTGTGGGTAATGTACCCCTTGATTTGCATGTCTCCCATAAGTAACCACTGATTATGCCGCCACTAGATACTGCTTTTCATGGCCTATTTGTTCGTATGACAAATCGATGGGCGATGTAGTGTAGTCGGTCATCACGGTGGATTTTGACCCTAGTAAGGAAATTTTCCACAAACCTGAGTTCGAATCTCGGCATTGCCTCGTGTTTTTTTTTTGGTCATAAAATGTTTTGAAACGGTTCTTCCTTTAATAGTGTCAGTAAAAAAGAAAAGAAAAATAAAATTATGTGCTATTCCTTCACATATAGATTTTGTATTTTTCATCTATGATTAGAAAAAAATGTTGACTCAATTTTTGAGCGACGCAAATAGGAAGACTTGTGCGGACTAAAGAGCCAACGTACGAGTACTCTGACCCCCCCGGCCTCCCAGGGTATATGCAGTTGGAATGGCAGAGTGTCCACTTGGGTCGGGGTTTAAGCCTGAAAAACTCCAACCAGCATGTCCTTGATCCGAAGCGTTTTAGGTCCTCGTACGCTCGGTCTTCCGCATGCAGTGGAGAGAGCGGTTGAGCCTATCATCCCGAAGTTCCCACGCTCGGTTTCTGTGTCCATTTCACTTGAATGGCCGTGGAGCTGGTCTGGCCTCCTTCGAGCGGTTCCTAAACAGCGCTCGTCGCACCAGAAAAAGCGCCAACGGCAACTTGCTGGTAATAATCAGCAGAAGCCTTTGCATAACCTGAACCGATGCCCTGCATGCGGGCATGTGAAACGGGCTCATACTCTGTGCATGAATTGTGTGCAAGGAATCCGTCGCACTTGGCGCGCTCGCGACCGAGCTCACCAAGAGTCCCAGCGCGATCCAACGAAGTTTTACGACCCGAGTAAGTTGTCTAAGGAAGATGCCGAGTTCAACTACCCATCACGTGTGAACCGACCGTCCGAGTACGATGAAAAGCTAGCCGACAGGGAAAGCTACGTACTGGACAGACCCGAGACGCTAGTGGCCAAACAGAAGAAGACTTCAAAGGAGAAACTGCCACTCCTCGTGCGTAAGCCCTATAAATAAATGTACATAACAGGACAGCCAGCCGGTGAATTGGCGAAATGACTGATGACAGTTTACCAATTAGAATAAGGATTTGATAATGAATCGTATGCAATCCAAATATATTTTCGTATATCTTTTACACAAGAAGTCATGTGTGTACTACACAGAAATTGTGGTGTTGGTGGTGGTCGGGGGATTTTTCACATTTTCATACTTCTCGTAGGGTACGAATGATTCAAGGTCATCCGCTTGGTGTCAAGCCGCAAGGCAACGCTTTGCTCGAGCCAGACTTTTGCCGAGAAAAAACGATGGGCCAGCTTGGTCTATTGAGTGACGAATTGCTTCTAACAGTCCTCCAGGAATTGGATGGTGAGTCGTTGCTGAGCCTGGCCCATACCTGCAAGGCGCTCTACGCATACTGCTGGTTTGATGAACTGTGGAAGCGCGTAGTGTACAAGCAAAAGACTCCCAGCCAATGGCGTGGTAGCTGGCGTAAAACTGCCCTCGGCATTGATGAGGAGCCCAAGATTGATGCCACGTCCAAGGTTTTTTCAGATAACCTCTATCGGCCCTTTGAGCTTTCGCAAATGAACTTCAGAGAAAAAATTCGGCAACTTAACAAACATGAAATTCGCCATGTGAAAGAATCGGAGCTGGATTCCGAGAAATTCCTGAACGACTATTACCGCAGCCCATTTATTGCCGAGCTCAGCAAGCCAATTGCTGCCTGGACAATTCAGGATCTTGTGAACAAATTTGGAAATGAAATTTTTCGTCAGGAGTATATGGACTGGCCGCTCAATCTCTACGCTGAATACATGAAATCCAATATGGACGAGACCCCTCTATATTTATTTGATTGCCGGTCAAAGGCCCATAAAGCCCTTGTATTTGAAGTACCATTGGCAAATGTCTTTGGTCAAGACTTCTTCACCTTGCTAGGCCAAGACCGGCCTGACCACCAGTGGCTCATCATTGGCCCCAAACGCAGTGGTTCCAATTTCCACAAAGATCCCAACGGCACAAGTGCGTGGAATTCGATAGTAAGTGGGCAAAAATACTGGATCATGTTCCCTCCGCATCTCAATCCACCAGGGATTTGGACAGATGCGGAACAAAGTGAAGTGACAGCTCCCGTTTCGCTGGCGGAATGGTTTGCTGCCGGCTTCTACGAGGAGGCTTTGGAGTCTGAAGGATTCTGTCATGGCATTACGGGTCCTGGAGAATGTATGTACGTACCAAGTGGCTGGTGGCATGCTGTGGTTAACTTAGAGGAATGCATTGCAATGACCGGTAATTTCGTCCCGGACCCGCAGCTGAAAAATGTGCTGAAGTTCTTGCGCAACAAACCTGATCAAATCTCGGGTTTCGATAATCCTGATGGTCTCTATGACAAATTCTGTGCGTTGCTCGGAGATAAAGCGCCTAAATCCACAGACCCGCCTGTGAAAAAGGCCAAAATCGACTTGACAGTATCTGACGCACCGTTCACTTTCTCTTTCTGATAATAGATCGCTAAACTTTACATTGTTCTAGTATTACATGCACTTGCAGCAGCCGCCGGACTCAGCCTCCTTCTCGGCCTTGGCAGCGCTATCCTTGACGTCGTCCGCCTTGACATCACCCTTCTCAGGAGCGGTGCCCTTCGCCTTCTCAGCGGTGTTAGTAGCGGCATCCTTAGCCTCAGACTCGGCACCAGCAGCCTGCTTCTGAGCTGTGTCCTTGATGCCATCCGCGGACTTTGGAAGGTCTCCAGACTTGAGCTCATCAGCCTTGGGAATATCGCCAGACTTGGCCTTGGATCCAAGCTGCTCGCCCTGAGCCTTAAGGTCATCAGTCTTCGGAATTTCACCAGACTTGGCCTTGGACTCGAGGTCTCCAGCTTTGGACTCGACCTGGGACTTCAGGTCACCGGGGGCAGAGCCAGGAGCACCAGTTGCCGAAGCACCAGTTGCCGAAGCACCAGTGGCCGAAGCACCAGTGGCCGAAGCACCAGGGCCAGAGGCTGGAGCAGCTCCCTTCTCGCCCTTAGCAGAGCCGGCAACGCCCGCGGCAGTAGCGCCAGCGGCACCTGCGGCACCAGCAGCGCCAACACCGGCAGCAGCACCTGAGCCGTCCTTACTCGAGGCGTCTTTATCGGTCTCCGAGGCACCAGTGGAGACACCAGTAGTACCGTCAGTAGAGCCAGTAGTGGCCTCCTTAGAAGTCGAAGTGCTCGCAACCGCGCCCTTGGAGCCCTTGGTAGACTTCAGCACGGTTTCGGCGAACTTCTCACCCTGAACGTGTGCGATCTTGAGCTCAACTTCGGAGGGCTGGCGCGAACCAGAGGGTCCTGCGAACGAGCCGGCACCCCAAGGAGACCCACCGTGGACCTCGTTGAGGGACGTGAGCTCGCCGAAAGCAGGAGCGTAACCCAAAGGCACATAAATAATGCCATGGTGCACGAGAATGGAGATCGAATTACGCACCACAGACTCCTGGCCACCACCCTGAGTGCCACTGGTAACGAAGAATGAGCCATATTTACCATCGTACGCACCTTGGGCCCACTGAGCGCCGGTAGCGTCGAAGAAGGCCTTGAAGGCATAAGGGTGCGTACCGTATCGCGAAGGAACACCGAACAAGAAACCATCGTACTCAGCAAGAAGCGACGGAGTCATCACGGGCAAATCGCTGCTCGCACTAGCATCATGAGGCTCGCCGGAGGGAAGTTGGAACACGTCGACCTGAGCGCCAGCGGCCTTAGCACCCTCGGCCTCAGCCTTTGCGAGTGACAGAATGTGGCCGTAGGTAGAGTAGACGGCAACAGCGATCTTAGCCATGATAAAGTTGACAAGAGAGGGACTACTTAGTTGGCGTGGATCAGTATGTGTAGTTGCGCTAGGCCAGGGTTGTACGCTGGGTTTATACTGCGCTGGGGTACTTAAACGGCGGGTTAGATACAGGTACGGGTTCGAGGGCCCGGCCAAGACACAAGGATAGCCTACCTAATTTGCCATGAGACCCAGTTTTGGTGACTCTTTTTTTTGAGCTCAAATTGAACCTAAAATTTCTTTGAGAAATGCTGTTCCGCGGCTACTGCAGGTCTCTCGACATCATTTGGGCCTAAATGTGGACCAGCAAGCTCGGCAGAACACACACGTGATATCACTCCTTGGATATAAACACGTGACTCAATATTTCGCGATACTAAGTATTTATTTCTAATAATTCTCAGAATTTTGATACAAAACGTGTTAAAACTTCGAATTAGTAGGTTTTGTTCATACTTATTAAGGTTAAACTCAATCTGAACTTCGCCAATTGCTTTCATTGTATTTCATTGTAGTATTTCCTTATTGAGAACCCCTCACCCTGATCCGGGGTCCCGATTGTTGTGTGTAATCGGGTCGCCGCATATCAACCTCACCGCGTACAGATGTCTCCGTCATTTTTGCGAATATTCTCTGAGAAATAGTCACTTCATGTACGCACATGAAGTCTCAGATACTACATTGAGGTTTCCAAGGACCATATATGTACGGATATATAATAGCTCATCACAACGTGAGCGCATACGGGGGTGCGTGCTTGCTTCACTAAGGGTTGGCCGGGGTAGCGAAGGGTTAGGAGAGCGTTTAACACGTATATAAAGATCAATACCTCTTCTTGCCCTGATACACCGCATATAGCACACCTAGAAGCAATGGCTCCTAAGATCGCAATCGTCTATTACTCCACTTATGGCCACGTTCGCACGCTAGCGAAGTCGGTCCAGGCTGGTGTCCAGGCCGCCGGCGGCCAGGCTGACCTCTTCCAGATCCCGGAGACCCTTTCCGACGAGGTGCTTAGCATGATGCATGCCCCGCCCAAGTCCGAGGACCCGGTGATCACCCCGCACGATCTGCCCAAGTATGACGCCTTCCTCTTTGGCATTCCCACTCGTTATGGCAACCAGCCCGCTCAGTGGCGCGCCTTCTGGGATGCTACTGGCGGTCTCTGGGCTAAGGGCGAACTCTACGGCAAGTACGTTGGCTTGTTCGTGAGCACCGCCGGTGCTGGTGGTGGTCAGGAGGTCACCGCTCTTAATTCGATCTCCACTTTTACCCACCACGGTCTGATCTACGTCCCCTTGGGCTACAAGAACGCTTTCGGTCTTCTCACCAACCTTGAGGAGGTGCACGGCGCTTCTCCCTGGGGCGCTGGCACTTTTGCGTCGGGCGACGGCTCCCGCCAGCCGTCGAAGCTCGAGCTTGAGATTGCCGAGGTTCAGGGCAAGTCATTCTACGAGACTGTCGCAAAGGTCTTCTAAACCTATATTTTTTGTTTGTACCAGTACTTTTCGATTATAGATCATGCTTTATTTGTTGTATGTATTTATATATATGTGTCGGTGCTCGCTAATTCTCACACGTCGGCCAAAAAATTGCTCGGCGCAAGCCCAAATGCGTGCCGGCCAAGGACTTCGCAATCCCACCAGCCGTCCTCTTGCATCTCTGTGATCAGGAGAACGTCACCGCGCTTGAAGGTCACTTCCTCGGGAATGGCGGCGCGATAGTCATACTGTGCCCGACTGTGTCGAAGAACCTTGCGGCCATCCGAGGTCTCACCCGGATACTGTGATCCAGAACCTACCTTTTTGCGCTGCACGGGGCTGCGCTTGGGGCTAATTTGGGGATCAGCACTATGCTGCACGGGACTACGCTGACCATTACCGTAAGGATTCGCAAATGTATTCGAGGAGGGTGCCATATTTGGTCCTCGCGGTGCTGCTGACGTACCTGAGCTCGGGGCCATGCTCTTGGGTCGCGCCTGGGTAGGCGCCTTCAGCTTTTCTAATGCCGCGAGAAGCGGATCTTCGTTGCTAGAGCTGATGCCGATCCCACCACTGCTCTGTGGTGCTGCCGCGGCTGGGGCCCATGAATTTCGCTGATTGGGGCGGCGCGTTGTCTCCGCAACGGGTTCAGCATTGAAATCAGACAATCTTTGGAAACTTGACGACGGTGTCGGCTGATCAAGGGCAGAAATAGGCTGGAAGGTGAAATCTGGGTTGCTCTTGCGCTTGAAGGGCATTGCCCATGATCGGCGATTTTTCTTCTTCTCCTGCTTTTCTATCTCCTTCTGCTGCATTTGCTGCTGCTGGCGCTCGGCTTCGCGGTCAGTGTTCTCTGATTTTTCATACTCTAGGCTAGTCGTGCCTGGGGACGACATAGGCGTGTACTGAGAGCCCATTTGAGGAGATCCCTGGGAGGAGGGCGATGCCGAAAGCTGCAAGTCGGGAACGGCTCCCATAGAGGGACCTGTGCTTGCAGCAATCGATCCTGACGGACCAGCAGACTTGTTCATGCTTCCTTGGTGGGTTTCAGGATCTAGGGAGCTCTCAAAGTTCGCCATATGGTAGCGCCCCTCGTCGCCGTCGCTGTCCCGAGAGAATCCCTGCAAGAAGTTAACAAATTCAGGGGGGTCCTGAATTTGCGATCCAGTGCCGTGCTCTTTGCTAAAAAGCTCCAGATCGCGGGCTGGGTCACAGCGTTCCAAAGATGTACGCACGCTCTCACACCCTTCATCTACCGCAACGCATGCTGCGCTGATGGCATTGGCAAAGGCCCACAGGTTGGACTTCGTGAATGTCAGCCTCTCTTCTTCAATTTGCTCAAGTTTGTCACAAGAAACACGCCACTCAGCGTTCCACACCTCGATGCTTTGAGCGAGTGCCTTTAGCCCATCCTGGTACTGTCTCTGGAAACCTTCCACTTGGTAGGTGGCACGGTCAAGCTTCTGATTATTTTTGTCAAGCTCTTTGCCCATCAACAGATTTTGCTGCGCCTGGAAACCGCTGATCTTATTGCATTCGGCAAGGTAGCGACCGCGAGTCTTTTCCGTAGAGTTGTTCTGGGAATTTTTGGCCTTGGTCAATTGAGCCATCATATCCTCGGTGGTTCGGTTCCGGTTTTTCATCGAATTTGTGAATGCTACCAGTGGACCAAGAAGTTGCTCATTGATTTGTCTCGCCACCGTTTCATGGGTCGCTGCTGTGGCTTTCGTGGTAGAGCGAACTGTTTCCATGCTTTGCTTCATGTCACCAGTTTCATTTGAGCCCAATGCCCTGTGTGCTAGTGAGTTCAGTTTCTTGGCGTAATCCTGCTCAATTGCCATTCGTTCTTTGTAGAAATGGCGCAGCTCATCGCACGTTTGCTTGGACCCCTGCAGGCGCTGCATGAGCTGGTGATAACCAGCGTCATCTTTGCCCCAGAAATTGTTCACCCAGTGGGTCGAATCCATGTATCACGGATGAATTCGTTGTGGTTGTATGTGGAAGTTTACCTTGTTTAGATCGGGACTGGGGTATATGATTATTATGGAGGCTGGCTACGCAGGGTTCTGTGTTTATCACTTTCCCAATCCGGTGATTGTCCCGCCCTGTAGCTCACGCGCACGTATAAACGCTTGGGAGAATTCGAGGCCCATAATGATGACATAAACAGGGCACAGGGCTTTCAATATCCACCTCAAAGATCGCTTGACCATTTCTCACGAACCGTAACAGTATCAAGTAGCACCTCGTGACTGTCTCCGCCATTAGCAGCCCAAGCCCTTGGTCCCAGCGTAAGCCATTGTGGTGCACCCCCCCCGAAGCCGTCATCAAAATCCCCTAACTGAATTTTCCAAAATCATACACTACACATAATGGCCGCCCCGAAGACCAGCAAGAGCGCCATCGGCGAGGTTGTGACCCGTGAGTACACCATCCACTTGAGCCGCCGTGTGCACGGTGTCCAGTTCAAGAGACGTGCTCCCAAGGCCATCAAGGTCGTTCGTGAGTTCGCGCACAAGGAGATGGGCACCTCTGACGTTCGTCTTGATCCCTACCTTAACAAGTCGCTGTGGTCTCGCGGCATCGAGGGTATCCCCAAGCGCATCCGTGTCAGAATCAGCCGCAAGCGCAACGACGAGGAGGGTGCCAAGGAGAAGCTCTTCAGCTATGTTCAGGCTGTGAACGTTGACTCTTTCAAGAACCTCAACACTGAGGTCATTACTGAGTAATTAATTAAGTTATCGCATTAGGAAAAAATAAGTATGTGAAAGGCGAGATGAGCTCTTCTGCTATGAAGCGGCGTTGTAGAGCTGGGCACCCCTGAAGATGCCGCAGACCAGCAGCGCTGCTAAGCAGTCACTCGAATTCCTTGAATAACTCTGCAATTAGTGTCGGTCTTGTGACCACCTGATATTACATTCAAAAGAGATTTCATGCCAATTGACCCGCCTGCTCAGCAGACGCCTGCAACCATTCATGTATGCGACGGCAGGACCACATCTATTATTATCACATATAAACGAGGCCATGGAGCGAGAACTTCGCGAATCTGGTGGGATTTCGTTTACATTTTAATTATGCTACTAAGTAAGTGGAATAAATAGACAATACTCGCGTATCGTCCGGTTTAAGCAGTAGCGGACTTCTTGGGCTTGGCCACACCGGTGCGGAAACCGTTCTTGAAAGCACGCTGGACCTTCTTGAGGTGCTGCATGCGGCCAGTACCGGTAGTGCGTCTGCGGGAAGCCTTGAGGGCCCAGTTGAACGACCGGATCTTGGCAGAGGGATAGCCGCAGCTAGCGCACCGCTGCTTCTGGTAGTGCCACGCGTGGTTGTTGCAACGGCGGCACACAGAGCCGTGGCTCTTGGTGTGCGCCTTCTTACCCATGCTCGGAGTACCCTTCGACATTGTTCAGATGTATGTGTTGGTAAGGATCTAACTTGATGGTGTTGAAAAATCTGGTTTGGGTATGGCTGCCTAAGCGAACGCTCGCCCCCTCGACCCATGCTATGGCTGGGAAGCAACAGGGGAAGGGCTTAATTGATGTCATGTGCGGATCACGGGATATTTAGGCAGTGACCTGAAATCGTATCGCTAGACCAAATTGAGTCCTAGAATTCTCATGAATGGAGTATGTGTTAGGTCTTGAAGCTACCAATAATATATTTGAGCCTTTATTAGACATGGAATCTAGTTTACACTGTATGAACGACAATTAATAGATGTTAGGGTATATATGTGGACACTATGCTAAGCGCTTCCATTTCTACTAAATTGCAAGAGTAACCATAAAAAACTCGATTTGGTTTTAAAAAGTCAAGTATACTATCTCTATGACTTCATCAATTTCTTACGAAGTGCTCAATTGCGAACAATGTGAGGTATGCATTAGTAAGCAAAGCCCTATGCCCGAACGCGGCAAAGGTCATGTATTATAGCGAGGCAGAAACTACGCCATTGGACGCAATCTTATCGAGATTTTTTTTAATATTGAATTATAATGTTTCTAGAAATCCGAGATTCAAATTCACTATCATATATTCGCATATTGTGGACTATATCGGTCGGTACTCGATTCATAATCTCTGATCCCCCGGGGATTTGTTCATACCCTGAACCTGAGATGCCCCTGCAAGTCTGAAACAGGGACACCCTCGAACAGAGACTACCCCCATTCGTGCCTGCGAAGCAGCCTGTAGATCACGTGTGAAACCATTCCAGATTTCGCTTCTACTTAGTGTTTTTACACTATGGTCCTAGTTGGATAACGCATGACAGCTATGAAGGAGATGAGAGAAATGCAGGAAAATCGAGCCAGGTGCATACGGTACGAATAAACTTCCCTACCATTTGTGCCTGCAAGTTATAGAAGCTCGCATAATCACTGAAGCATTATATGCGAGTGAAACTATGTGTTGGTGTTACTGCTGCATGTCTCAATGCACGTCGGAAAATAAGGTTGGCGTCAAGTACTAAATAGGATATCGCATCCTTGTAAATGCAATGAGTAGGGTTACGCACATTCCGAAACTTGATCAATAGAATGTCTTGGAAGGTTAGGGGTTAAACACCTCGCATAACGAATTTTCTTATGTCACACAGAAGGACAATTCATTCCATTAAGTCGCGATGATGAGTATCATAATTAGGAAAAATAATTAATTTTTTCTTCTTTCGACGGTATTCAGCCAGTTTTCCCACTCTACTGAATTTCGCGTCGGTGATGCATGCTGATATTTCACCCTTACCCATATAACCCTCTCGACTTATGCTGATCGGGGAAATGCATACGCCTCAGAGCCAAAGGGGGAGCTTCGACCCAAGATATCTTGGCATTGTTCTACGTGTTGGATCAGAGTGCTCCAATATGCCAACAAAAACAGGCCAAGCAGGATCGCTTACGGAAAGCACAAATCTTGAAAGCACAAATCTTGCAAAACCAACAGGAATGAAAACGTTGGATTCGAGCCGACCCAACCAGAAGAAAGTCGCTGTGCGACCCTTAAGATCATTTGAGAAGGAAAACACAGTGTCCAGCGATGCTTCGCTAGAGGGAAGACTGGCGATTTATTCGCAGTCAGAACGTAAATTGCCTAGCGTCAACTCACTCGGCAGATCACACAAACCCAACAGCAGCACTGAAGCGACCGATACGATGTCTAGCAGCAAGCCGAGCAGATCCAATTTCCTCGCTCGCTTGACAACGCCGACACAAGCGTCGCGAAACCGTATGCGAGAGACGCTTAAGAACACCTCCCAACGTACTGTTTCGTCACCTATAAGCTCTACCAGTTCTAATTTCCCAAAATTCTCATCGGAGCGGAAATCGCCCCCAAGAGGAAGTAGATCATCGCCAACAGTGCAGTCAATCTCTAGCAACCACACAAGGGGCATCACAGTGTCTTCTCAGAGCCCAAGAAGTGCTTCAGAGTCGTCAATCACTACGAAGACGTCTAATTCGCCTAAATCATCCCGGTCATTTCTTTCTAGTCCCAGCAGAACGAAGCCAGCGTCACCGTCGTCGAATGAAATTCATATTTCCCGCCCATTCCCGATTAGAAACCAGGGTAATTTGTTTGCTAAAGGCAATGTTCATAATGTGAGCAGGCGTGCACCAGCTTCACCTCAAAACAAGAAAGGTGTCACAGGCCTTAAGGAAAGCGGGCTAATGACGCCGAGATCGACGGCAAAGACGTCAACCATGACACCTTCCCCTTCAAAAGTGCTTTCTCCCAGTTCACCGATTGCTTCAACAGGCGGTCATAAACTTGGACATGGGCGTCGTCAATCTGCACCGGCACCATCACTTAGTGTAGATCCGCGACGTATGTCCGAAGAGACAAAAAACTTGGAAGCTCGACCAAGTAAGACTAGTGAGCAATCGAAACCTGATTCATTGAAGTCGCCTACGTCTTCAGTGAGATCTCTCGAACCATCACAATTACGCGAACATAACGAGAGTCTTCGGACGCGTAACGCACATCTGCGTACACGGCTGAATGAGGTCTTTGATGAACTAGATCAGACTAATATTGAGTTAGCTGTCACTAAAGCATCACGAGATACGCTGCAGCAACAGGTCAGTGGTTTCAAATTGTCTTATATTCGCGCTGAGAAAGAGAATTTGCGTTATCAAAAGGAGTTCGAAAAGGCGCAAAAGCTCATTTCTCTGCTTTCAGCCAATATACAAGAACTCAAGACATCTCTGGAGGAGAAGCACTTAGAAAATCTCCAGCAAGCACGAATCATTCGAAATCAGCAGGCTTCTTCGTCCACATTGCCCTTTAAACAGCACTTCTCTCTAACCTCTACTGACCCAGACCTTCATTGTGATACCGGATCTCTGACACCTGAAGCACTTTACAATGAACAAAACGATCTAAAATCGAATACAACATCCTTCCAAGGCTCAAATGATAGAAGCCGTGTACCACCAACACCCCCTGATGACACCCCCCTCATGACTGTAATTTGACATTTCAATATTTATTTATTTATTTATTTTTTTAAAAACTCATACTTTGCGCGTGACCTTCACTGTTGTGGATACTCGTCATACCAGAACGCATTCTATGGAAACTCGTTTCCACAGTCCATTCGTACCAGCATTTGGCCCTATGGCTTTCACGCCAAATGCTGATATCGATTTGGCTATCAGGATACACATCCAGGGGATTTACAATAGGGAAGAACATAGGAAACCAAGATGTCAGCTTTGGGGTGCGTGAAGAAGGAACGGTACTGAGCGTGATTCCGGGAAATAGGGTGGCCTCAAAATACCCGGAGAACCCATATACTCGGGATCTTTGTAGCACCCTAAATGCTAATTTTGAATGACGACGTGTTGTACCTGGCAAAACCTGACGTCTATGCTCAAAATTCCAAGTCGGCAGAGGTTCAGCAAGACACTCAGCCTGATGTAAACACACAACATAAGCCTCTTCCAAAGATCCTTGAGCCCTGGCCTTTGACCACAGCTGAGGACTGAAGATAGGAGCCACATAAGGCGTATAAGAACATGGAATCATGATACCTTCAGCTTGGTCAAGTACTCGAGAGTCAGCAGCGAGATTACCAATACACTCTGGACTCAACTCGTTATCACCGAAGGAGCCAAGAAGCTCAGAAATTATGAGCTGGCATGGCTGAGGAGGGATCCAGCTGCGCATATCTGTATGCACAATCTGTACAGAATCCCAGACTGGCTCGCAGGATTTGCGGGCATGCAAATAAGAAATCGGCCCAGCGTGCTTTTCAATGGCGTATATGGTAACTGGACAGCCCATGCGTTGGGATACAAGGGCATCCAACACGCGATCCACAAGTGCACCTCTGCCGGCACCCAGTACAGCTATGGTCAGTGAGGAAGGATGCAGTCCCGAGCCACAGATTTCAGCTAACGCAGCCAAGATAGCTAGGTAATATTGGTTGTATTTGGCTTCATCAGTCTCAAATACCTCATAAACACTGTTGTCCAATCCAGCACTCAATGGCTGCAGCGGGGTCTCTAACACATCTGCGTAGGATTCACAGAAGCATATATCTGAAATGTCTGTAATCTCAGATCCAACGCTTTGAGGACGATTAGGTTCGGCATCGACGGTTCGCGATCCATAACTCGCATGTGACAACCTGGATCCTGCAGGATCCGCCGCCGGCGGACGAGTCAGTAGATTCCGTAAGTAGATTTGGGCAGCTCCATCACCACCATTGAAGTCTGATGGCCGGATGAAATTCTCCTTGATAAGAAAAAAAGGGTGCAAGCGTCTAAATTTGCGCACAATGGATTGCGTAAACCGCGGCAGAACCGGATAATTTTTTGGATTCGGCACGAATGTTGTGGACTCGCCAAGTATCAACATCATTATAGGCTCGCACAGCCAACGTGACACAACGAACTCCGGCAATCGTTGATTTTGGACCTCAAGGGTCACACCTAGATTTGCAGGATGGCCGCACATCACCCGGACACCGTCCCACACATCCCACGTTGAGAGCAGGTCCGGTGGAGGGTTGCCGTCTCGAAAATCCTCAGTGAATGTTGTATGTAGCATGACTTTCAGGTCAGGAAATCGACGGAGCAGTTTGCTGAGAGAATGCGCATAGCGTGCCAAATGAGTGCGCCTTTTAGGGCCTTCAATAACGACATATGGTAGTCCGCAAAAGCATGCGTGAGCCATTTCATGAGCCAATACTTTATAGCTGAGGTCTGCGATCTTACAGTCTTTCGAATCAAGTTCTGTCCAAGGTGCACAGAGGGCAATTGTATTGGATATGTGAATCCCTGGCAAAATCACAAGGTCACTACCAATTGGAATAGGGAGGTCAGGATCAGCATCTTCGCACGCATAAAGTGCCTGCACACGTTTCCTATATGAAGAGGACGTGATTCGAGAAGTTATCAGGTCATAACCATGGCTCAAGGCAGTATCAACGATTTGCTGATTGGAGACGCCTTGCTTTGCTGGCAAATTTACACCAATGTAGATTGCATCGTCGCTCATTTTCCCACTCCTGGTTCAAGCAAGCGTTAAATTGCCAATTCTTCGGATTTGCGTTTCTGAATTTTATCTCAGCAGAAGGAAAAAAGCTCGGAGGCAGCAGCAACAAAAAGCACAATTTTCTTGGTGGGTTAATATAAATCAACCACTTCTTTTGTGCAGACAGAAAAGCGGCTGCCAACACCTTTTCCGACCAGGGTGTGCGGGCGTGGGTCTTAATTACCAATCTTTACAACTATTGTCACGTCGATCTGGCAAGCTGAGTGTGTAAACAATACACCGCGCTAATACTGGGAAAGGGTACACACACGCTATTGTCCTCAGCTTTCAACACCATACGTGTGTGTTGTGTGTATCTAAAGGGCGTGCTTAGAGAGAGAGAGTGTGTGTGGGAACTATTTTGGAGAACATGCTTATAACCTTGACAGCGTGATCGGTGCACATTCCAGAGACTCCAATGCCAAAACTACAAGATGCAATCTAAACAAATAGATATGACGGTTCATACATAGTGGTTGGTATGAGATCTACTACCTCTTATCATGCCACAGCTACTTCACAGATAAATTCGCGCACCTTCATGCCTTGCGCAGTATATCGCCCTTTCCCAGAGCTGATCTTGGCCGAGGATTTCATGTGACCGTACCCACCAATCTGGGCTGCTTGAAGTAGTGATCGCGGACAGTCGCGTACTTTGTCAGCCTGACGCGACGAGGAGTCCACTTCATACCTGGTAATACAAACCGACCGGGTTGCCTTTCAAAACAGCGACCAAGGCTCCAGATCTTCTAAAGCTGAGCCTAATTATACCTCTTGTTCGGAAGTAGACCCACCTAATATATGTCGCAGCCTTCTGGACCCCGGCATCTCACAACGAGTGAGCGCTCGAAAGTCGAGGAGTTCCTCGAGCAAATTCACTACTCGCCCCGCTATAGTGACGATCTTTACGAATATCGACACGTAATTCTTCCCAAGGCTATGCTTCGTGCCATACCGGCTGACTATTTCAACCCTCAGACTGGCACGCTGCGCATCCTTTATGAGGACGAGTGGCGAGGCCTCGGCATCACCCAATCACTTGGATGGGAGCATTATGAAACACATACGCCTGAGCCGCACATATTGCTTTTCAAAAGGCCTCGACCACTGGAGAAATCGCACTAGTAGTGCATGCATGTAGATAGTTGACTGGTTCACTTGACTATAAATATATAAATTTATCTAATTACAGCCTATTTGATGGCTCACAGCGCCAAATATCCCCATCACCGGCTACTTTTTTGTCCCCGCGCAGTTTCTCCAGGTACTGCTTTGTATTATTGGCGGCGGCTCTTCTAATTCGGTCGGGGCGAGATTCTATAGCATCATAGATCCGGCTCACGATCTCATCGGTGGTTAATTCCCCTGTGGTTGCTTGAAGGATTTTAAGAATTTCATACTCCCGTTGTCTACGATGCTCCAGGTACATGTTGAATGCAAGGACGCCATCTTCAATAATGTCGCCGTGTCCAGGATAGACCACTGATAGATGAGGCAAATCGCGCATGCGAATCAATGATTGCATATAGTTCCCATAATGATTGAAAACTGTTGAGCCATGTCCGAGCAGATTATCACCAGAAAAAAGTGCTCCTTCCTCCTCAAGCCATATGCACAGATGATCGTCACAATGTCCAGGTGTGTAATATGCTACGAAATGCAGTCCTGCGGCCTCAATTACCTCGGAGTCTCCCCAGTGAGTGAACATAGACTTATCAATTTCATCATATTCAAACGAGGGAGCCATGGTATATTTCAAGAATTTAGCCAGCGGGAAAAGCTTATGCACATCTGGCACACCAAGAATGTGGTCGTGATGCGAGTGTGTGATCATCACAGTTGTGACGATGAGATCATTTGATTCCACGAATCCTTTCAATAGCTGGTAATATTCGTGCTTAGCATCACCAGTGTCTAAAAGCACCCTTTCTCTAGTCTTAGGATCACCAATGAGATACGTATTTGTACCTTGCAAAGTGAACGGTCCTGGATTTGCCCCAAGTAATCGCGTCACGTATGGTGAAAGCTGCTTGATTTCGGGTAATTCCGGCAATGACATCTATGCAATTAAATCACTCGAATACCGAGGTAGTCCTACCGATGGCTTGATAATATTAGTAATCATAATGGCTTTCCCCACATTGGATCATACTGTAGAGAGGTAGTAGAGAGTTCATATGCATACTGAGTATGATGGCAATGTGGTGTAAATAAATTGTATCGGTGAGGTGTAAATTTTTAATTCTTCTTCTCCCGTGTATCCGCTTGTTTTGCAAAAAAAAAAAAATTGAATTTGTGCTAAAATGGACGGGAACCGTACGCAAATCATTTATCAGGCTAAGTGCGACCTAGAATCACTAACTTTAATCAGATTTATGCAGCATCAAGAGAAACCAACTAGATCAAGGTTTTGGAAAGACTTCTTTTCTTCGCAGGATTTGAGTTCTGTGAAATCAAACCGTAAGTATACATATTTATATACTAAATTGGTGAATCCTGGTCCTGCCGTAATTCTTATTGCTGGTGGAAAATGCCAGGAATTTCCGCCAGTGATGGAAATTCATGCCGTGATGATTCAACACCAGAGGTCAGGTCCGAATTAAGGAGTAGATCAGACGGCGACAAGCCTTATACTCGCAGTGTAGACACTGTTGAAGACAGTGACGCCGATGATTACTTCAATTACAATCCTGAACTAGAAAAAGAGCAATTCAATGTTAGCCACACAGTTCATCGGCAGTGGAATTCCGATGATACAGATACATCTGCCAAATCGCAACTTGATTCAGCTGATAAAGATGGAGACACCTTCCCCGAAAGACCAATTCATATGCATCGGCAATCAACACAGAGAACACACTTTGATCTCAGTAGAAATGCCAGTATGAGATCTTTCAGGCGGATGAATAGCAACAGAAGTGCTCGCAGTGGTCGTAGTGCACATACTTTTTACAGTGCAAAGACTATACATCGTTCATTAGGCGATACTGAGACTAATGAGCTCTCTCGTGGTGAGCTCATGCGCATGAATAGTGTTTTTAGCAAACAAAGCATCGCCAATGTTCGACTGGAGGATGCAGCAGCACGACTCGATATGAAAAGCTCTCTGACGATTTGGATCATAATTATGACTGCTGCTATGACCTATACACTGCACGGGTTCTCTAACTCAATTACGAATGGAATTATAACTGATGGGACTTTTCGCCATCAGTTCCCACAAACAGACACGGTCGACACGGAAGGGAAACAGAATTCCCAGAATTCTACTATCCAAGGAATTATGGTGGGACTATATCAAGTTGGATGCGCAGTAGGGGCATTTATGTGCTATTTTTGCTCCGACAGACTAGGTAGGAAGCCTGTAATTCACATTCTAGGCGTTACAAGTTGTATTGGCATAATACTGCAGTGCTCCGCCTTCAATCTTCCTCATCTCATTATCGGTCGTGTTGTTATGGGACTAGGCGTTGGTGCTGGTCATGCAACGTTTCCACTATATCTAGCAGAGTGTGTTCCATCTCGAATTCGAGGTCGGGCTATCATTGCTTGCGCAGTCGGCGGTAATTTCGGGCATTTTCTAGGGGCTATTGTTGAAATCGCATTTTACTTTGTGAAAAAGAGTCCACAATGGAGAATACCACTGGCGCTAGAACTCATATGGGCACTTTCTAGTGCAACTCTACCATTTTGGTGTCCCGAATCTCCCCGCTACTTATTGCGAAAAAGAGAGGTTGAGAAGTGTATTACTGTCCAGTCTAAGATTTTTGGTTTGTCTGAAAACGACCCCAAAGTAAAAGAGGAAGTGAATGCAATGGAAGCAGCTTTATACGAAGCTGGTGCCTGTGATGGAAATGAGGACAAAAAGCCGGCTCGACTCTGGTACCGGGTATTCCTTGGTATGTTTATTCAAATAATGAGCTCCATGAGTGGCATAGACGTTGTCAGCTTTTTTTCAACCCAGACTTTTCAACAGCAACTGCATTTCTCGCCTCTAATATCGCGCATATTGACTATGGGGCTTCAGGCTTGTCAATGGTTGTGGTCTATCTTATCGATTTTTGCGATTGATTCATTAGGCCGAAGAGTACTCTTGCTTTTTTGTGCAGCATTAATGGCCACAGCCATGGGCTGCTTGTTTGGGCTCACGATCCCCAGCGCTTCTGCCCAAATGTTGAAAGCAGCACTTTTATTTTATTTCTTCACAATGTGTGCGTATCCAGTTGGTTACCACCTAATCCCATCGATGTACGTTGCGGAAATTAGTCCAGGCAATGTCCGACATGAAGTGGCTGCATTGAGCGGATGTCTCCATTTCCTATTTGATTTCCTGGTAACGCTTATTACTCCAATTGCGTTTGCTGCAATTGGATCTCGCTATTACTGTGTTTATTTAGCGACGAACGCGGTCACCTTCTTAGTTGTATACTTTTTGTTTATTGAAACAAAAGGAGTGGAACTAGAAACCATTGAAGAGATATTTGAATTTTCACCGTCATGTCTAGCTCTCGTGCGGTTTGGCAATGAACGAGCCACTATAGCCAAGGAGTTGCGCGTAGACTGTCCACCTATACCGGAAGATTATCCCACCGACGAGTCTTCAGAGAATCAACAAACTTAAAGGTGAAAACCAAAAAAAAATTATATAAATATGCTATATTTTAACCTACAAGTTCAGACCAACTTGCTGGGCGCAGATCTGCCAAGCCTGCATAGCCACATCATTGCCCAAAGGGTCATCTGCCGGTAGATAGTTCACTGATTTTACGGCATCCTTGTGCTGCGCCTCAAGATGCTGCTTCCACAGAGCCTCGAACACGGACTTAGCCTGCACAGGCACTTGAGTTGTACTCAGGAACTGCAAGATCGGCGGATACTCTTCATAAGCATCCTTCAGGGGAAGAACAGTGAGAAGCTGTTCGGCGAGTTGGGGTGCCGGGATCGGTACGGCCTGCGGGTAGCGCAGCGCAAGTCGAGCCACGGCGCCCGCACCGTTAGCCACCGCGCGGTCGTCACCGCCATCTGAAAGCAGTCGGGCAAGCTTATCCAAAAGGTCACTATAGCTCGCTTGCACAGCCGCAGAATCTGTTGAACAAGCAGCCAGCAATCCAACACCATAAGCAGCAACGGATCGCACACCAATAGCAGAATCACTGAGGGCCGCTGAGAAGGCCTGAATAAGGACACCCGTCCACGGCGTGATGTTGGCTTCCATCGCACCGACAAGGTCAGCAAAGGCGCCAACACCAGTCTCACGCTCTGAGTCAACAGCCGAAGTGGCATAAGGCTGCAGAGCAGAAGCAACCTTCTCAAATAGCGGTGCAAATTCGGCACCCATGACAGTGGCTACACGAGATAAGAGTTCCAAACTTGTCTGAACAAGATGAGCAGCAGCTTCGCTAGACTCTTCACCAGCAGTCTCTTGGTCCTCCGCATCTTCTATTTCATCATCAGCGAATTCATCGAAAACGCGGTGAGTTTTCTTAACAATATCCAACACATTAGTGAGCACAAGTTCAACAGCAGCAGTGTCGGGGAATACGGCTAGACCGCCGAAGTCCTTGATGCTTTCACTCAACAGATCGAGCAAATTACTCACGACACCAATGTCACCATCAGTTTCCAAAACCTCAGTGGTGGCCGACCAGGTAGCCTCCTTGACCTCGGTGTTCTGCGGCGAAGCCTGGAGCATGCGCCACAAACCAGTAATGGCTGAGATGCGGACTTCCTCATAGAAGTGCTCAGTCTGGTTACGGAAATGCTCGAGCGAAGGTTGGAGGAATGGCAGCATAGCCGGGTCTGCCGGCACATATTGCCATAGACTGCCCAAGCAGTCCAAAGAATACTCCTTTTCGATACAGAGAGCTGAGTTGACCTTGAGGCCATCAGTCAGATCAGCCGTGTCCAGGTTCTCAAGATCCAGGTCAGCCTCACCGCTGTCCAAAGCGTCAGCAAGACCGTCAACATCTTCGTAGGTGATTTCTTCCTGGTTCAAGACCTCAAACAGGTGGGGCACGATGTGCGGCACGTAGATGCCAAACTGCACCTTATAGACTTCGGCAAGTTCGCTAATGTAAAGCGGAGCCATCTCCCGTAAAGTGGCGTCTTTGCTATTCAAACACTCTAAGGCTGTCTTCATCCAGGCCTCTAGGTAAGGAGAAAACTGCTCAGCACCAATAGCACAACACAAACGAGACAATGTGCCCAAGGCCTCACTAACTAGACGAGCCTGAGCAGGGTCTATTTCGTTGGTTTGCGGGTTCACGGGTGGCATTCCGACGAACGGCTCCAACACAGTAATAGTTTGGTTGAAATAAGGCAAGTAGTTACGACCAGCAACTTCAGCGGCCGTGCCGATGGTCGAGATGACGAAGCCCTTGAGTTCCAAATTCGGCGAGCTACCTACAACCTCAAGCAAACGCGGCACTAGTCCAGGAAGGTACTCAGTAGTGAGAACTTCATTCTTGAGTGTACGCAAAATAGTTGCCAATGCATAGCAAGCCGAGCGGCAAACCTTGATCGATGAAGCCGAGTCCAAAATGCTATACACAAGCGGGATTAGTGTGGCATGCTCGCGGCCAACACGTTCACCGACGCCGTCGCCCAGTTGACAGAGGGCATAAAGAGCCGCCACACGGACACTCTGGTTGCCATTCTGCAAACCGTTGACAATCCACGGCAGCAGAGTCTCGGTCTCACTAGATACGAATTCCGGAGCACCATCGGCAGTAGCACTAAAGGCTAGATAGCCTGCACGTAGGTAACCTGGGTTGGAGGTATGAACGAGCTCGGGCAGCATGTGCAATAGCGGGGCGATGACCTGCGACGGAGGAAGTCGCGCAGCGAGTGTTTCCAGGGACTGGAGAGCCGACGCCTGCACAGTGAGCTCGTCATCGTCATCCTCGTCCTCGTCCTCGTCCTCATTGCCACTTTCGTTGGCAACAACCTGGACAAGCTGCTTGGTGAGTGTTGGTGCCAGCTTGAGCTTGTTGATACGATTAAAGCGGAATGCCGTGGCTGTGCTAACAACACGCATGGCGGCCACTCGAGTTTCAGGATCAATGTGCTTGTTGAGACCGTAGTCCGTGATCATATGGCTCAAAAGCTCTCCAAATGCTGGGCCCAAAAGCGTGGCATCGGCATCGATGAGCTCACTAAGGCTCTCGAAAATGAGGTTGCTGCTCTTATCATCGCTAGCCTCTACAGTCTGACGCAAGACTTGCACTATTTCAGGAACAAATTGCTGAAACATCGTAGCCTGAGGCCCACTCAGACCTGAGCTCAACCCACTCAAGGCCAAGACAGTATTTACTTTCACCGTCAGAGACTCAGGGTCCTTCACAGTCTGGCTGAACAGCTGAAGCATCTCTTCAGGCTTCTCTGCAGCAGCAGCAGAGTAATCTTGAGAGTCAAGCAGGGCATAGAGCACGTATATGGCGATCTCACGTTCGCGGACATCAGCAGCGACCGCTGAGCGCTGAAGTTCCGGAAGCAGCTGCGGCCAACGATTCTCATCAAGGTCTAGGCGGGCAATTGCACTAATAATACGAGCAACAGTGTGTCGAACAAGGTCGCTGTTCTCCTGACGGCTCTCAGTGAGCAGAGACGCCTTGATCTGCTCCATAACCTCCGGGCTCAAGGCCTTATCCTTGCCATACCAAAAGCGCGGAATCAATTTACGGACTTCCACACCGGCGAGTTGGCGCATCTGAGGCAGCGGGTGAACTTGCAAGATGCGGATGAGAGCCGGAACAGTTTCGGCCTGCTTGTACCAGACCTTACTGAGTTCTTCAGTGGCCTGTTTCACAGTTTGAGAATCGCGTGCATTGAGCACACGGGAGAGCACGGACTCCAACTGGGTAACGTACTCGTCCATTGTGAATATAAAATGTGTGTCAAGAGTATGAAATGAATTTTTCAGAAAAAAATTGGGATATGGGTGAAGGGTTACAATTTAGTGTCAATTAGATCGGCCGAGCACTCTCCTACTAGTACAGTTGGCATATCAATATGCGTGTGGGGACTCTTAATTCTAAACATAAATAAATATGTTTGTATCAATTTACATCTAAAACGTCTCTTCGACATCACCCGATATTTCAAAATCGTCTGCTGCAGGCTGGTTGAATCCGTGCTGCTGCTCCAGTGCCGCGGCCTTTTCCTTCGTTCGCCGGTAAATGAGGAATGATGTGAGCAAGCCCATTGAAACAGCCAAGAATATACTAAACAAATTGACCCACCACTTCTTGTTGTCCGCCTCTTCCGATAATTTGACGATCTGCGAACCAACAAATAGGTGCAAAAACAATTTCGGTGTGGCAGCTAATGTGCTCAAAAAAAACTTCCACGGTTCAATGCTGGGGATCGTACTCATAGCTGCATTTGAAAAGCTATACGGCAGGGGGCACAACCTGATCATCCAAAGGAGCACAAACGAATCCTGACGAAGAACCTCCACCAATGCCATGAACTTCAAATTGCGACGTGCTAATGCCTCTGCGCGCGATCGCAAGAGATAGCGGAATGTCAAAAACGACAGCGTGGAACCCACGAGCGTACCAAACGCTAGGAGCGGCCATCCCTTGGGGAACCCAAAAACCATTCCTACAAAGAGGGAGAGAGCAGAATATCCCACGATGGGCGGGAAAGATACAGCGATGTTGAACGTCAAGAGCATAAGCCAGTTGAGCCGAACCCCACGGAACCGCTCCGACGCTGTGGTGAGCCAGCGCAGCAGAGATGCATGGAAAACAAGAGAGAGAATACCGATAGTGCCCACAGCTCCTATACCGAGCACGGCAAATGTTTTATGACGCCGGTCGAGCGAGTCGAAGAGAGCCAGCCCGCGACGGGCATGCTCCTTCACAAAGGCTACGGCTTGCATACTCGCCCTACCCTGACACATGTAAAATATATGACACGCGGAACCTGCATCACAAAAAACTCAAAAAAAAAGCCGAACTCTGCCAAATCATTTTTTGAGAAAAAACAGTTGCATACTCGAAATACCAGACATATTAGTGACTGCACTTTTTTTTGCTCAGAAACCAGATGCTGCCAACTTATTAGCAATAATGACCTATATAATCATTAACTAGAGGATCACCGGAAATCAAAATTGTAATACCTTTGAATACGATGAACAGTTTTGGCAACCTGACGATTCCGCGCGACCGGAAACGTCTAGTCATCGTCTACTTCCGTGATACCCTACCGCCGTATGCACCTGTAATAGCACTTTGCCTGCAGTCTTTCCAGACTGGGACTTTTCCATGGTTCCTCTGCCCTAGATTAGTGGGCCATAATTCCCCTAAGCGCCCAGTCAGCATTTAGAGTTTCAACCACAGAAACGAGCGGCTACTAACCACCAGAATGGGAGACAGCTACGCCGCATCGCTCCGTCAGAAGCCGCCTACAGAGAGTGCCAACTTGTTGCGCACTCACTGGAGCGCCGGCAAGTCTGCTAGTGACCGAATTGCCCAATGGATTCATGGCTATTCCCAACTCCAGCGACGGCATGCTGCCGAGCTTGAGTCCTTCCTCGGCAAACATGTATTGTCGGAGGAAGTACTTGAAACACTCTCCGAGCCGTGGCAGCGCCTGGCAGCAATGATTCTCGAGCAAGCCCGCCTCACGAACGAGGCGGCTCGGCGGGCAGAGATCGAAGGCTCCCAGGGCCTTCGTCGGCTACCATCGCAAACTGATATCGATTCAATATTACTGCGTGTGTCACAGGGTAACTTGGAAGCCACCGAGGCATTCCAAAAGAATGACATTGCTCGGCTAAATACCGTTAAATCATGCCTCACGAGCTTTGCGTCCATAGAGGCAGACCGCGCCCAGGCATTTGCCAAAGCTACTGAAGATCCAGTGCGCGCCTGGATTAATTACGACCCGAATGATGGGGTCCAGGCATTCGTGGCTCAAATTATTTCAGGTGTAGCGTCCACGAACACCGAAAGTTCCGATCGGGCCCGTGGTGTCTCGACTTCGACGCACGGCACACAATCTTCAGTGTTCAGCGGTGCATCTCGTCAATCGAGCCAAGCAACAGTTCAGCGCAAGTCCAGCTTTGTTGGAAAAGACAAAGATGAGCCGAAATCACCCGGTAGCTCCCTCCGCTCGCGCATGGGCTCCATATTCGGCCGTCGTAAGAATAAGCAAAAGAACACTGGCACCCCACTGACTCCACTAGGCTCAGATAACGGCTCAGCTCCGCGTACTGCGCCACCTGATTTTGGACCCCGGCACCACTCGTTTGCTAGCACGCACTCCAACATGTCCTCACCAGTGCCTTCACTGCGTCAAAGTCGCCAGCGTGACTCAGAAGAGCCGCCGTCGCCAACTCGTAATGGGCTTTCGAGTCAACCGCTGACGCCAACCAAGGTGTCAAAGCCGCGCGCATCTTCGCCACTCAGGTCATCAAGTCCTTTGAGACAGCAGGTACAACCTGAGGCTCCAAAGCAACCAGCTCAGCAACCGTCACAACAACACGTTTCTCAGTCAGTGCCACAGTCGTCTCAGCAGTCAGCTCCCCAGCCGACTTACCCAGTGGTTCCTCAGGCGGTTCCTCAGCCGAATGCTTTGCCCCAGCAGGAACCATCGAGTCCTTTCCAGGCGCCAGTACCGCAAGTCTTCCAGCCGGCGCCCTTGTCACAAAGAGGTACGCCTGAGGCGCCCCAGCAGGTTCCTCGACAGGTCTCACCTCAGCAAGTGGCTCCTCAGCAGATTCCCCAGCAGATTCCCCAGCAGCAAGCCCCTGTTCAGCCTGTTCCTCAAGCGCTTCAACCTCAACCAACTCAACACACTGGAGATGCACCGATCCCTCCTCCAGCTCGACACAGTCTGCACCGAGTTTCTTCTCTCTCAAGGACTCCTTCCTCAGCGTCCCAAGCTCGGAATCCCTCCAATTATCGGGACTCGCGAGTTGGTTCGCAAATCTTTAGTTCTTTACCCGTGGCCCATCACGATCCGAACCGGGACTCCTTTGGTGGCATGCTGCCAGCCCAAAATACCGGTGCTCCTATAAGCCCGGTCAGTCCTGTGAGCCCAATTAGCCCCGTGAACCCTCACCAAGGTATTCCTTCGGAACAAAGTGCTCAATCCTCGCCTTTGGCGCGCGAAACTGATGATTCTTTGGGGCCTCTTCCGGTGCCTAACACGCCTCATAATGTAAATCTGGGCCAACCTGGTCCGGCTGCCACTCCGGGCTCCCCGGAGCAGTTCTGGACGCCAGCGCAAAAGTTCACTCCGCAGTTCCCAAGCTTTGAGCATGCCAATTCGTCAATTGCATCTCTTGGTAGTCGTGTTAGTGGACCGGTGTTCCCCGAACTTCCGTCAACTACTGGGTTGGTTGCTGCTGCCGTTGAGCACATCGAAGCTGAGTATGAAAGTGACCAGGTTGTGAGTAGCAGCATTCACGGTGAGGCTGTTGCCCGAATTAATGGACCGCCGCTTGCTGACTCTGTTGTACTCGGAATTCTGCTTGCGGACCCGAACGCTCGGCTTACACCGAGCAATCTACTCAAACAAACGTCACACATCAGTTTCGATGTGCCTTATAGCACATATTCTTCGAATCCCAACGGCCAAGATCTTGTGCAATACACAGCTGACTCGGCGACGGGACGTATACCGATAAAACTCACACCGATTTGGCGTTTCGAGGCGTCAACTGTCCGCCTGGTGTTGTCTTATCAGCTTAGCGAGCTTTATGTCGGTGGTGGAGATGAGGTAGAGATCAAGGATCTTGTGATTACAGTGAGCATCGCGGGTGCGGCTCGAGCGCATGCAGCGCAGTCAAAACCCGTGGCCACTTTCAGTCGTGAGAAACAGAGAGTTACCTGGCGCTTCACACAGCCCCAAATCCTTCGTAGAGGACAACCGGCCACGAAGTTGCTCTGCCAGTTTGTTACTGACGGCAATAAGGCCTCTCCTGGTAAGATCGAGCTGAAAACGCGAGTCTCCAACGTGCAGAACAGCGTTTTGCAGCTACGCACTCTATCCCCACAAGGTGAGTGGGTCGCTGTGCCGACTGTCGTGGGTGGAGAGATCGTAACAAAAGTAGGAGGTAATTAAAATATATAGTAGTGAATGACATCTGATAGTAGGGCGGCGCTTCGACTGTTCCGCGTTTACGCGTTTTCGTTTTTTTTTTTTTTTTCATCGCGTGTTATGCGGGGGCTTCGCGTAACCTGACCCTTGCTGCAGCGTCCCCACATCCTGGGGTGCCTGAAAGGACAAGTAAGTCAACTACCCCAAACAGCCACGTAAGGCAGCCGATCTAAGGAATATGACACTTCTAGCTGACGTTCACCGCCGATACAACCCTCTGCGTCGTTCTTGGGTCCTCTGCTCTCCACACCGTACTCAAAGACCTTGGCAGGGTCAGCAAGAAAACGCTGGCGGCGAAACTAAGCCGGACTACGATCCCAAATGCTATCTATGTCCGGGAAACTCACGAGCTAGTGGCGATAAGAACCCCTCTTATGACTCAACTTATGTCTTCACAAATGATTTTGCTGCAGTTAACGAGAGCGGTGCGACGGCGCCTGATCAGGTCGATGCAGATGAAAAGGATCTGTTCGTCGCGGAACGCGTGAATGGTAACTGTAAGGTTGTCTGCTTCAGCCCGCATCATAACCTCACGCTCGCTGAAATGGAATCTGACGATATTGTCAAGGTTGTGCAAGTTTGGACAAAGATCTATCAGCAAACGCAAGCTCAAAATTTGGAGCTGGCTAAACCTGTCAAGTACTGTCAAATCTTCGAAAACAAGGGCAGTGCAATGGGCTGTTCTAATCCACACCCTCACGGTCAATGTTGGCTCACGTCGATTGTACCTGATGAGCCGCAGATTGAGCACGATAGCTTAGTCGCTTATCACCAAGAAAACAAAACCCATCTCTTGGAAGACTATGTTGCAAAAGAGCTGGAGAAGCGGGATCGGATTGTTGACGAGAACGAATCCTTTGTTGTCCTTGTGCCTTTTTGGGCTACGTGGCCATTTGAGACGATGCTCCTTTCAAAAAAACGCATTAACTCTTTGTTGGATTTGACCCCGCAGCAACAAGTTGAGCTGGCTGAAATGCTCAAGTCACTGACAGTGCGTTACGACAACCTGTTCCAAACCAGTTTCCCTTACTCGATGGGAATCCACCAGGCCTTTTTGCAGTACACGGACAACGAAGTGCAAGGTGTGGAGCATTTGCTATTCCATTTTTACCCACCCTTGTTGAGATCGGCCACTGTGCGTAAGTTCTTGGTTGGATTCGAGCTTTTGGGTATGCCTCAGCGAGATATCACGCCTGAGATCGCGGCTGAGAGGCTGAGAGATCAATCTTTGGTACATTATAAGAGTACTTAATGCTTGTATATCCTTCAATTTCTTTTTTATTAATTAACAGCAGCCGTGTGGCTCTTGACGTAGCGACCACTAGGATCGGCATCGCAACCCCACTCAGCCTTGGGGATCCACCGCAAGACGGTGGAAGCAGCAGCCTTGGTATTCTTAGGGAACATCTCATCAAAAATGGACCGGTACCAGTAGGCCTCCTTAGTCTGCGGCACGTCGTTGCCCCACTCGGGCTTCGGGTTCTGCATCATCTCGTCCGTGACCACACGTTCCGCCGTATCCTTCAGTGAGTCGATCCACGAGTAGCCGACACCATCGCTGAACTGCTCCTTCTGGCGCCACAGGATATCCTTAGGCAAAAATTCGTCGTTATCGAACGCCTTGCGGAGAATGTACTTCTCGATGTGATCCTTGGTGATCATCTTGTCTTCGGCGCGGATATTCATGCAAACGTCCAAGAAATTCTTGTCAAGGAACGGAACTCGAGCCTCGAGGCCCCACGCCATAGTGCTCTTGTTGGCGCGCAAACAGTCGGCGTAGTGCAAGTTCTTAATACGCTGAACGCACTCCTGGTGAAATGCCTTGGGAGACGGAGCGGCGCCAAAGTAGAGGTAACCTCCGAAAATTTCGTCGCTTCCCTCACCACTCAGTACCATCTTGACACCCTGTGCCTTGATCTTGCGACTCAGCAAAAACATCGGAGTGGAGGCGCGCACAGTGGTGACATCGAACGTTTCGAGGTTATAGATGACATCCGCCAATGCGTTCAAGCCCTCCTCGATGGTGAATGTGTGTTCGTGATGAACACTGCCGATGAACTCGGCAACCTGTCGCGCGGCCAGCAGATCCGGGGCACCGGGCAACCCGATGGCAAAGCTCTGGATTCTGCTACCAGAGGTGTTGAACAAGCGGCCATCAGCATTGATTCCGGCCATGTGGTGGTTGGTGCCAACGTCAACAATGGCGTTGCGGGACTCGCGAGCTGCAATGGAGGCAATCAACGAAGAGTCGAGACCGCCACTCAAAAGCACACCATATGGCACCTCAGTCATCAATCGCTTGCGCACAGCCTTCACAAGAGAGTCACGGATCTGGATAAGGTCTGCGGGCTGGGTCGGAACATACTCAGGGTCCCACCAACGAGGAGAGTAGTAGCGGGTAAAACCGCCAACGTTGCTGTCGTAGAAGTGACCGGGAGGGAAGATCTCGATCTGGTCGCAGTCTTCAGTTAGACACTTCAGCTCGCTAGCAAAGTACAAGGTACCCGGCTGCTTAGACGAACGACCCATGTACATTGACGTAATACCAATCGGATCACGCGCGGCATAAACACGGTCTTTCACGGAGTCGTAGAGCACGAATCCGAAGAAACCGTCGAGCTTTCCTGCCACAGCCGTATCGTACTTCTCGAAGAGAGGCAGAATAGACTCGCAGTCCGACTCCGTGGCGAACGCGTAGTCTGGGAACTCCTGGCGCAGGAAATTGTGGTTATAAATCTCACCATTGACAGTCAGCGAATAGCGGCCATCAGGGGTCTGGAGAGGCTGGGCGCCCGAGTCAAGACCAACAATGGCCAGACGTTCGTGACACAAAACCGTGTCGTTCTTGATCACAAGACCGCTCCAATCGGGACCACGATGACGGATGCGCTTGGAGAGCTGCAGTGCCTGTTTGCGGTACTCCTGGGGTGCAGGATGGTGATAGGTGCCGAAAATTCCACACATTTGTTTGAAAGTCGGTGGATGAAAAGTAGCTCCTGGGTTTGGAGTATTACCACTATATGGTGGTGTGCACAGGGCTTAATGACTCACTTGGGAATATGATGTTTAATGGCTTAGGGGACCGTGCGCCAATTCCGTAAGCCTTGAACAATCGAAGGCAGATTGAGAAACAGCGACGTTTTCACAGCTTAGCTCCAAGCCGCGTCATTATTATATAAAATCTAGATATCTAAGCTTAAGTACCGAGCAAGAGCTGGCCGATCTCCTCTCTGACTCCGCCCTTCTTCTGATTGCTCGAAGCCAAAGACTTCGAGTCACTCGAGGACGTCGTCGGGATAATAACTCCTGCATTGTTCTCCGCCTCGCTCGCTTCACCTTGAACGAAGATCCAATAATCAAGCTTCATACAGAAGCCACGTATAGACTTTGGCATATGATCGTACCACGGATTCTTGAGACTGAAGAGGTCTGCATCCAAAGGCCGCGGGAAGGGTGACCCATCCGCAGGTCGGTCAAACACAGCAAATGCCTTACGATATTTCACACCGAGAATGATATCACGAATCGCGAGGCCCACGAGAGCGCCAATGACACTGCATACAGGTGCAGCGACAAATGCGCCAAATGGACCCCAGTCATTGAGGTAAAGTCCGTAATACATGATCAGCAGTTGACCTCCATCATAAGCTGAGCCATAATAGATCGTGCCGTACACGAATACGCCAATGATGCCCCCAATGATAGATAAGATGATTTCAAACCCAGTGATGAAATAGAAGACCTTGTTCAAACCAAAAAATAATACTGGAACAACAGCAGCAGAGAGCACATCAACAATAAGATAAATGTTCAAGACGTTCAAACCCTTGAGTGCAACCACGATACACGGAACCATGACTGCCATTACGAAAACACGCACCCAGATAATGCGCACGCGGTTGCGAGCCCAGTCGTTAGAAATTGTCGATACAATAGCGCTCTGAAGCGAGTCAAAAGTACAACTTGATAACATCACACAGAAGACTAGGACAAAGCCAGACACCCATGAAGGTAACGATCCCATAAGCAAATAGAGAGCATTCTGAGAATCGTCGCCGAACGTAGGAGATTCAGGATCAAGAAGACCTGACCAGACAGCCAGTAAACCTGCAATGCCCAATGTAGAACAGATAAGGAACATGATAATTGCAGTCAAACCACATGAAATGTACAGATCCCGATCTGTCTTCGCCGCGAATGTGCGCAACCAGAAACCTGCCATAAACATGTCGTTCGTGATTATAGCGACTAACAGGATATACAGCAATTTCCAGCCAAGTTGATTCTGCAGAAGGAGCTTACTCGGGCCAATCTTGGACGTGTCAATTTCCACTGTACACCCAGTGGCAATGATGCAAACCACAAGCAAGACAATAAAGCTGAACACTTGCAAATTGTCTGTCAAAAAGCTCACATAAAAGCCACCAAATGCAGTATAGATAGAAACAACGACAGCTTCCACGATGAGCACGGGTAATCCTGGGACATTTGATAAGGTCTCCACACATGCTCGCATACTTGACAATTCACTTACCATAAAGAGAAAGATGGTGAGAATAGTGCAAGCCGATATAACAAGACTTGTGATGACACCGTATCGATACCGAATCCATTCTGTGAGCACAAATGCTTCCGGCATCTGCCTGCGAATGAGTGGTCCCAGCGCAGCAAAGAAAAGAAATGGTACGGCACCACATGCGGAGTACACCAGAAGTCCATGGAGGCCTCCATAGGCGCCAATTTGAGGATAAGTTGCTAAAACACCAACACCCAGTCCTGTAATAAATATGTTAGTACCAAAAGTTCTGAATGCAGTTCTCACGCAAGTCCTAACTTGATCGAGTTCTAACGGTATTTCTCAGCCAAATGGCACCCGCCGCATTCAAATATCTGATAATGCAGTTGATAATATGCAAGTTTTAAGTGAAATTTTCATGATGATGCAAAGATGCTAATGTCGTAATCGAGACCACGACCAAGATCGGTAGGAATGAGAAGAAGAAAAAGTTGTTGTTACTTACCTGAAGCGATGAAGTTGAAAGTGAGTGGGAGTGCGCTTCTAGTTCCGTTTCCGGCCAAAAATTGGCCTTTGCCACGACCAAGCCAAACGGCAGCGAATCCTATAAGCAAGACACCTGCATATGTAGTGTATAAGCAGGCATTTGCTGCGTGATCAGAAAGATATCCCATCACTACTTCTCTTTCGACTCCAAAAGCTTTTTCTTTTTATCCTCAAAATGAGATGGCCCTGCCAATATATCTTTGGAAATTTATTTGCAAGGTAGGGGTTTCAGCAGTATGTAGTACGATCCTTATCGTATCTAGGTACCTCATGTACCCGTGTACGGTAGTGAATGCGCGGCTTTCTTAAGTGCTCAAATAGTGGGCAGTCATGAAATTTATCTCAAATCTAGAGTAGTGGAAATATCTCTTTGAAGTCATATGTAGTTGTTAGACGATTCATATTCGAACCTCTCATTTCTGACGAACTTGTCAAGATTCCTGGATAACGGTTCTTATCAATTTGTAAGTAAGCGTTTCGAATCACAATTATGAAGCCAATTTCTACTAACGACTTCAATCCAAAAAAGCGCCATTCCAAACTTGTTCCTAGAGTTTCGTAGTGTAATGGAAGTCTTGTTTACGCAAATTTATATGAAGTCGAAGACCCCTGACATCGTCCTAAATTGGAATCAAATATTACAAATGTAACATTGGATAGTACACACATGAGTGTCGTTTAAATTTATTTAAGTTCCACTAGAGCGTCCAGAATTATTGACCAGGTTAATTTAATTCGTTCTGCCCAACTGATCGATGAAATCTGACATGAACGAAGCCAGATATTCTTTAATCATACTAGTTGTCCATGTCGATTAGTTATTTACGTCTATCCTTAAATTTCTATTTAATTATACGCTCAGCGCGCTTCGGATAGTCGCGCGAGCAAAACATATTCACTTTGGTGCAATACATGTTTTTTTGATTAGATATTATAACGGGAATGAATGGCGATGATTTGATCTATTTTGATTAAACCATATGTTTCATTGTAATAATCTAGTTGGATAGGTTGTATACTTGGCGCAAATACTTCGCGCGGGCACTCGCCTCCTTTTCGAGCAATTCAAGCAATCGCGAAGACAAAGCAAACTGCTTCAGGTATTCCTTGTTAAAAACACGGATTATCTGAATACGCGATATAGCGCTCTGATTGTCCATCCTGTTAGCAATCCGCTGTTCCTCCCAATCACCCCAAAATTTTCCTGAGGCATGATAAACGCGACCTTCATCTTGGAACGCGAAATTGAGGAATAGTGCCGGGGGGAGTAATTGAACTTTTTTTTTCGCGAACCAAGCGTGAAATTTCGGGTGACCAGCTTTTATAGCCATAGCAGATAGCAGTGCAATGTGAGGACTCACTCGGTTAACATCAACATCTACACACCAGCACTCTTTTTTGTGATCCATAGGATGCTGAATCAAAGGCTGAGCATGTATTGTCGCAGCTAGCGCTTCTGCATTATCATGAACGTTGATACGCCACAGAAGGAGCTGGAATTCACCGGTTCCTGGCATTATCTCGTGTGGGCGCCATTCATATCGGAAGTCTTCGTCTACTTGGAACCCAATGTGGTGGCCATTGAGATGCCATGAATCATAAAAGTGCTCTCCGATGATGGTTTTTGCATCATGGACGTTGGAAAGATCTATGATACCAAGCTGTTGCAGACTAATGTTTTCCCCAGCCGTTTGAAGAATACTGATGGGTCGCATCACTGGCGATGTGCGATTGAAGTCGTTGGAGACTCGCAACAATGACCACGTATATGAAAGCTTACCGTGATTCACCATAGTATAGACCCATTTAAAAGTTGTTTCGCCAAGGCCAGGGGCCGACGACAGTACTTGCCAAATCCCTTTGTCTGTGTTGAGTGGTGTAAGACGCATATTGGAAAAAAACTCAGCCGGGTCTTGAACAGATGGAGTCCTGAGCAATGACATACGTCTTGTGACACTTCCGAAACGATCCATATTGGGTTCACTGACAGTTTCTGTCATTGAGTTTCTAACAGGCCTCTCAGGTCCTGCAGGTGAATAGAGCCGACTCACCTGAGACTCAGTACCCATATTGGTCGCAAATGAGACTCTATTCGAGGCTGGCAACAAGTCGCAAGCTTCATTATCAATATTCTGCATGTCGCGCGCTATGACTGCCATGAATTTTGTACCTTTTAATTTTTTCGGGAACGCGCACGCCTTTAAGAGTCAATGGGAAATTGTTTACTATTCGACAAAGCTTATCTTCAAAATTATGTACATTGGGTCTGCTCGAAACCACATTCTATTTTTGAGGCGATTATTTCCGACGAGTCAGAATTGTATGCGTAAGAGACTTCAATCCTTCCAAGGATTCCGACTCCGGCAACTTGTCGAGTTCAGCGAGTGCAGCATTATGGTAATGAATAGCGAGGTCCCGCGTCTTTTCCACACCATTGGCCTTGCTCACCAGTTCACGAGCCTTTTCCACATCACCAGGGCCCTTGAATTGGCGCTGGATAAGATCTCCAAGTTCAGGAAACTGCTCCCAAGCGTAGAGCACCGGGGCCGTCGCCAGCCCCAACTTGAGATCGGCACCGGTGGGTTTACCCAGCTGCTCATCGTTAGCAGCTGTGTAATCAAGCATATCATCAACGATTTGGAAGCAAAGGCCCAGATTGCGACCAAACTGGTAGCATCCCTCAACAAGCGGTCTATCAACACCGGCGAGTACAGCCGTAGCTCGACAGCTCTTTGACATGAGAGATGCCGTCTTGAGGTATGTTTTGTGAATGTAATACTCAAAAGAGGCGCGAGTAGCTGTACGAGTGTTGGCTGTGGCCGTATTTTTCAGCTGCATGAACTCACCCTCCACAAGATTAGCGATAGTTGTAGACAACAACTCAATGACTTCAGCATTTCGCAGCCGTGCAATTGCTACAGAAGCGCGTCCGAGCATAAAATCACCAGCCAAAATCGCCATCTTGTTTCCAAATGCGGAATTGCCACTAGGTCTTGCCCGGCGCTCAGCGGAGTTGTCGATAACATCGTCGTGCAGTAGGCTTGCTGTGTGAATCATTTCCACAATCTCGGCTAGGCGACGCTGTTTGGGCAAGACACCTTCAATTTCAGATGGAAATGGGTCCTGTGGCTTGCTCAGAGGATTAAGCACCAGTCCCGGGTTTATTCCATGCAAAATCGAAAGTGGAGACAGTGGGTCGTTCATGCTATCACGTTCGTGTTTGCTGGCCTTCACGTCATCTATATCGGCAGGTTTTGCGCGCCGATCTGCCGACACCTCGGACAATGCCTTGCTGAGGAGGAGCACGATGAGTGGTCGCACGTGTTTCCCCTGAGACTCAAAATAGTACATGGCAACCTTGTTGAGCGTGGGATGACCAGATCCAAGCAATGAGCCAATGTTTTTCGCCAGATTCGACATCTCATTGCTGACGATAGAGAATGGGTCGGTGAGGGGCTCCACTGGACGCACTAGCTCAGCATATCGCTGGATCTCATGCGTGAAACTATCACTTGGCGTCTTAACGCCAAGCACACGCCGAAGGATACCACTTACAAACGGTCTGGCCGGTGTGGCACGCATGCTATTACAGCCTGAAAAGTGTAAGGGTTCTCTCGGTAACCCCCCGGCCCCACCTACCTATAGGGGAGATAATGTCGCAATAGCTGCTTATTCGAGAAATAAGGCATTCTTGGCAGTATGTCTAGAAATTCAGCACCGCTGGAGTAATGGGTATTCCAACTGCTGCTAAATTCCTTAACATATGCTTCGTTAAAAATGCTTGGAGGTGATATGGCTCCAAACTCTCATTCGAGTAAGTGTAAATGTCGTGAAATAAATATTGATTTGAATTGGCAAATATTCCATCTTCTTAAATTGCACTGGCGACGCTCCGTGGGCAAAATATGATCAGTGTGTACATCGTGCGGAGTGTGGGCTAAGGCGTGGGCTTGGAGGGCCACGTTAATTTCGATTCAACACCCGGTTGTCAAAAAAGGGCGCACGGTTTCATAATGGATCCCAACGCCGGAATGCTGGACAGGCTCCAGCAGAACCTGGTTGCCACTCTGCTAAGACGGCTGGACCGTCTGCCGCGCCACGTTGGAATCATCATGGACGGGAACCGGCGATTCGCTCATCATCATGGCGCGGACCGGAAGGCAGGGCACGCTTCTGGCTTTGACGCAATGAGCCGAGTACTTGCGATGGCTTACTCGGCCGGAATTAGTGAGGTATCCGTGTACGCTTTCAGCATCGAGAACTTCAATCGGTCTCCGGAGGAAGTTGATGATCTCATGGAAATAGCTCGCACGCGGTTAACTGAGCTAATCTCGCATGCTGGACTTGCCCAAGAATATAACGTGCGCATTCGCGTGGTCGGAGATCTCGCGCTTCTGCCAGCAGATATTCGAGCTTTAGCTGACCAGATAACTCGTCAGACAAAACAAAATAATAATGCTACGCTCAATTTGTGCATGCCATATACGTCACGAGAAGACATGAGGCATGCGCTGGCGCTCGCGGCACTGGATGCCAAAAATCATGTTGATACCGATCCACTGAGCGTGGCCGGCATTTCTGCGCGACTGCGCACGGCTGGTGGCCGACCACTCGATCTGCTAATCCGCACCAGCAACACACAAAGATTGAGTGACTTTCTGCTGTGGGAGATCACTGACCACACCTACATAGACTTCGTGCCGGCGCTCTGGCCCGAGTACACGCGATGGCAGTTTCTCCAAAGCGTTCTGCGTTGGTGGCAGCGGAGCCCGAGGTGACATCCTCCATTCGTAATAACAATCTCGTATTTATAGAGTGGTTCGTTTAAGACTTCGTCTTATGATTAATATTTAGGATAGATAATTTGGTTCCCGAAGAAACTTTTACAGCACAATGGCGTCGTACTTCTGCTTGAACCAGTCAATCGTGTCCTGCTTGGTGAGGCGGTGGTTCTTGCCAACCGGGGAGTTAGCGCGCTTCCGGCGGGAGACACGGTAGCCGGCACGGCCGCACACGACGTAGAAGTCCATACCGTAGATGCCAATGTTGGGGTCGTACTTGATGCCCATGTCAATGTGCTCCTGGATACCGAAGCCGAAGTTGCCGGTCTCGCTGAAGTTCTTCTCAAGGAGCTCGTACTCCTTGACCTTGAGGCCACGCTCGAGGATCTCCTCAGCCTTGGGGCCACGGACGGTAACGTGGCAGGCAATCTTTTCGTTACGGCGGATAGCGAAGGTACGGACAGTGTAGCGGGCCTTCGAGTAGACCGGGGTCTGACCACTGAGCTGCTCGAGCACCTTGGCGGCACGAGTGAGACGGTCGCCCGACTCACCGACACTGATGTTCAGCACGAGCTTCTCGATCTTGAGGTCACGGAACGGGTTGACGGCCTTCTTTTCTTCACTCATTGTAGTGTACTGATCCACACACAGTAAATCTGAAGATGGTGATTATGCTAGGGATTCTATGCGTTGGGCGCGGGTCCCAGCCGGGGCGAGTTGGGTGGTTCCACATCACGTGTTGATTTTTTTTTCAGCCAAGTTCCAGTCAAGCCGCAGTTGCTGACAATTAGTATGCCCTAAAGCCCTTTCCACGTACTGGCGACCGGAGTTCGCACACCTCGCTCGCCTGCCGCACACCAGCCGACCTCGGCCTTAGCATGGCCAGATATGACACGTCTGTTCTTTTTTTTTTGCTCAATTAGTTATTGTAATGCTATATAATTAGTCGCTCTTTTTGTTGAGCTGCTGAGCCTCCTCGAAGTGCTTCTTGAAGTTCTCCGCGTTCTCCTTGTTGGCAAAACGGATGGCCAAAGTCTGCGCCTCCGGCTCACCCTCAGAAATATCCGAGGCCACGTTGTACACCCAGCTGCGGTCGCTGCCGATGTTGGGCTTCAGAGAGTACTCCGGTGACACGAAGTGGTTCGCACAGATCTTGAGCGTCTTATCACGGCGCATAAGGAGACGCACCTTGCCAGTGGTCTTGTGCTTCAGGAATTTGACGTCACCAGTACCACGCTCCTTCCACTCGCCGGCATCCTTGTGGAATCGGAAAAGCTTGGCACGGATCTTGAAGAGGGCATCCTCATCCTCCTCATTAGTTTTGACATCGACCTTCTCGAGCTTGACAACAGGCTCGAAGTGCACATCAGCCTCCTCTTCCTCGGCAACCTCATTGTCGTCTTTGGCCGAAGGCTTGTCCTCCTCGTCATCCTTCTTCTCCTCCTTCTTAGGCTTGGCGCCACCAAACATGGCAAACACGTTGTTGGTTTTGGGGGGCTCAGACTGGGCCTCAGGCTTGGCCTCGACCTTGTCTTCGGTCTTCTTTTCCTCAGTGGCGGGAGCCTTCACGTCTTCCTTCGACATCGTGTTAGGTGTGTGATTATGTCAGTGGGTAGGCGGCATAAACAACACCATCAATGCGCCAGCTCCTCCTGACCACAGCGTTGCCCCAGCACATAATAACCCCATTAATTTCGATGTAGGTCGGGAGCTCTTTTCAGCTCAAAAGCTCTGGCTCATGACAGCTCAATTGTACATATTCCATCCTTATCTTATCATGTTTCCTCCTATATCACCTTGGCCCCACTGCACCTGGTACCCTACCGCACACCTGGCCGCCGCCACCACCCCTACGTCTACCACCCACACGACGAGCATCGCACCCGAAACACCATGGACACAATCGCGGCGCAGTTCAGCTCAGCACCGAATGCACCGGTGGTAGCACCTGTTGCACATGCTCCGCTTTCTTTCGAGTTTCCCGAGACAGACCGGCCTGCTGCGTTCCTGCGAGCGCACACCGACGATGCAAGCAGCTCTGCAGCGAAAATCAAGATTAACCACGGTACAACGACGCTGGCGTTCAAGTTTAACGGTGGGATTATTGTTGCGGTCGATTCGCGCGCCTCGGCCGGCTCCTGGGTGGCGAGCGGCACCGTCGAAAAGGTGCTGAAGATCAATCCGTACCTGCTCGGGACGATGGCCGGTGGCGCGGCCGACTGCCAGTTTTGGGAGAAGTGGCTTGGTAGCGAGTGCCGTATGCACGAGCTGCGCAACAAGGAGCGCATCTCAGTAGCTGCCGCGTCCAAGATCCTTGCCAACGTCACCTACCACTATAAGGGCGCTGGTCTCTCGATGGGCACTATGATCTGTGGTTATACACGTCGCGGCACTGATCACTTGCCTGAAATTTACTACGTCGATTCGGATGGTGCCCGTGTGGCTGGCAACCTCTTCAGTGTCGGTTCAGGCCAGACGTTCGCGTACGGTGTGTTGGATCAGGGATACCGCGAGGACCTCACCCTCGAGGAGGCATTAGAACTCGGTAAGCGTTCTATCCTCGCCGCCACACATCGCGATGCCTTCAGCGGTAATTCTGTTAACCTTTTCCACATCACCCAGGACGGCTGGACGTACCACGGCAACTACAAGGTCGCGACCGAGCTTTGGAAGGTTAAGGATGCCGAAGGCTCGTTCAATGATATTCGCACTGAGTAAAAAATCAAGGGGAAGAGTTGATAATAATTAAGAAAAACTCTCCATATGTTTATGAAATTTGGCATACAGAAAAAAATAAATAGATAAATACGTCACGAGTGCCCTACTGCCTGCCGTTTCTGCGGCAGCGTGTCCGGCTCGGCCGTACGCTTCAGCTCTAGCTGACGTTTGTGTGCCTTGAGCTTCTCGATCATACCACGAATTTCAGGGGTCGGATTTGGCATCGCCTCGGCCTTAGCAAGAATCTCAGCGATTTTCTCTAGACTTGGTTGCTTTTTGCCCTTCGAGTCGGTTTTAGCACCCTCCTTGCGCTCCTGCGTGTTGCTGGAATCGGTTGAAGGATGAGTATCTCTCAATGGTGGTTCTTTAGCCGCCGACTCACCAGCTGCCGAATCACTTTTCGGCAGGTTCTTGCCAGGAGGTTCTTGCATCTTCGCCTCCTCATGCTGGACCGACTGGGATTCGGAACTGGCTTGAGACTCCTTGGACTCGTTGGCTTTTGTAGGCTCATTATGGGATCCCAGGTGAGAGTCCTGCTGAGAATTGAAGCGTGAGTCTGGCTGTGTGCCCTGTTGGGTACTCTGCTGAGTACTCTGCGGAGGGCTCTGTTGGGAATCTCGCTGGGATTCCTGCTTAAATTCTTGCTGCGGCTCGTGGGGCTTGGGGGGGTCTACAATCCCATTAGATCGCTCGGCTGGCTTAGCATCTGCCGGTGGAACACGCTGCGTGCTCCTGAGGAGCTGCATTGCCTGGGTGAGCAACTTTGACACTGAGCCGGGCTGTTGCAGCACGGTGCCAAGGTTCTGCAAGCCACCAGCTTGCTTCGCTGTTTGAGCGATCACAACCGCGAGCGCATTGCTCAGCAACTGCGGGTTCAGTGGCGGCTGACCCTCCTTGGCAAGTTCTTGTTGAACATGCTGCTGCAACCCTGCAAGAAGTTTGACTGTTTCTCCCGGTAGCACAGGTTTGCCCGGTTGGGGCTGCGGCTGCGCAGAAGATGCAGCAGCAGTCTGTGGAGAAGGAGAAAAGTCACCAAATGTAGCTGGTAGGTTCGATGTACCAAGTGTGGCCGTCAGCTGATGCATAGGCACGCCTACTTGAGCCGCACGAGCTGCGCGTTCAGCAAGTAACCGCCGCTGCTCGACCTCGCGCTCACGATCCCGCTGCTGCTGCTGCTGGCGTGCTTGTTCTCTTGCCTGTTCCCGCGCTTGTTGCTCGGCAAGGGCCTGCTGCTGAGCTAGGGCCTGCTGCTGTTGTCGCTGCAAAGCCTTTTGTCTTTGCTTTTCCTTTTCAGCTAGATACTCTTCGTCAAGACCCCAAAGCCAGCCTTTACCTTCTTTGCTAACCTTGCGGAAGCTTTTGCTGCTTGATAGATTGTGACGCACAGAATTCTGCCAGCCAGCCGGGCAATATCGGTAGTAAGGGAACAAGTCCATGATCGCTTCATAGATGTCACCTAAAGATAGACCAGCTTGATTGCCATTGGGCAACTGTGAAAGACGATCCCGCAGAGCGGCTGTGATCAGGTGCGAATAAGAGTGAGCCGGTTTACTGCGGAACTGCTCAGGGATTTCCTCAGGGCGATACTCGCGCTTGGGCTTCCGTTTGGGCCGAGCTGATTGGGCAGCTGCTTGGCTGGCCAGTGCATGGGCCGGGTGCGCGGCATTAGACGCATTTGCTCGCTGCAGGGCTTGCAACTGTTGCAGCAGTCCCAGTCCATTTGACTGCATCGGCAGATTGTTGTTGTGTAGTCCTTGCAAATTGCCACCGATGCCTTGCAGATTTGGCAGCCCCTGCAAGTTTCCAATTCCCTGTAAATTAGGAATTCCCTGGAGGTTTCCGAGACCTTGTAAGTTCGGAAGACCCAGATTTGGCAGACCATCGAGCCCTTGTAGTGCCTGAAGGGCTTGAAGTTGCTGTAAATTAAGTTGAGTGTCTTGTGGAGTGGGGCCGTGTCCATTCGGCCCCACGGGACCAGTCATCGCATGCGGATGATAGCCTGCCGCATGTGAAAGCATATCTTCAGGAGCAAAGTGACCCTCCGGTTTATTGTTTAAGTTGGGAGTGTCGAACCCCGGAATGTCAGGTAATCCCGCAATTGCCGCATCCATTTGCGCATTCACGGCAGCTAATTGGTCAGGTGGGACATGAGCGAACAGGTTGTGTTCGTCATGGGTGTTTCGGGATTCTGAGGGGCGACGAAGATCTGCCGAAGGTTTCACTACCGATTTCTGTTCGGGCTTTGGTGCAGCCGATGGGGGTTTCTCCGCCGGCTTTTCTTGAGCTGGTGGTGAATTTGTCTTATGTGTGACGGTGTTCACTCCACTAGCAGCTGCCGGAACGGCTGCGGCCGGCGTAGGATCCTGTGGAGTGCCCTCGATTTCCACGCGAGAAGTCGGCGTCTCACCTTGGGGTTCATCATCATCTTCAACACTTTTTCCGTGCATAGGGAGGACAAATGTGAACGCAATTTGGTGAATTTGCACTTTTGTAGAGTCTCTGAGAGGCACGGTGCTTCCAGTTTCAACAAATACGTCACCCACAAATGCTCCATTCCGACCAATAACGGTGAGCTCAAATCGTTGAGTCGCGAAATTATAAAAAATCTTGGCATGTCTCCGTGAAATTGCCTTGGCAGGACCAAGGTGTACGTCGACGTCTGCAGTATCGCCCCCCATTTCAGCCTTGCGACCTAGCAAAACCTGCAACGTCTGCACGTAAAAAGTGAAAGAGTCGAAGTCTAGTCGCGCATAGGCACTGACACGGTTCATATTATCATCAGGATTGTCCATTGATGGTGGCATCGTTTCTGGAAGGGGCAGATCTTGTCTATTGGTCTCTCGTGGGGGTTCTTGCCGCGATGGTGCCTGGGGTGCCGTGCGAGAGGGAGAGCCCATTATATGAGTTTGATCGCCGGCATTGAGCTCCACCGATGCGCGCTCCGCGTCAAGCAAGGGTGTTGCAGCTCGTGAGCTTGCCCCCGAGGCGACTCTGCTCCCCGTATTGGGGGTTGACGATTGAGATGGGTGACCGTGAGGCGCCAACGGGTTGCGTCCATGCTGTTGCTGTCCACCCGGAGTGTTAGGTGTCGGCTCGCGGGTTGCTGCTGTGTCTAAGTTTTCCAAATCTAGGCGGTCGAGCTGGGCCAATTGCTGCTTTAAGTGGGGGTCAATGTCGTGTCCGTCGAGGAGAGCGTCGAACTCATTGGGCGCTGGGGCGGCCAATGCTGGATCCACCACTGGGTGTTTTTGACCAATGGGTTCTCCGGTCCCGGACTCCGTACCTGGCTCCCCAATGTTCATGCTTCAATCGGAGGTCTCTGTACCGGTGCAGCGCCCTATGTTTTGGGTCTGAAAAAAATTCCTTAGTCAGGATGAAAACCCGCCTTTCCTTGTGCACACCCCTAGCCCTCGCCGGAAACCAACCATTTCACCGACCTACCATCTTTTATGGATTGAATATTATATATATAAATTATTATAAATTATTATTAGCTATTATCATTTTCTATTGTACAATTGCGAGTGCCTCATCAACACCATCAAAGGAGCGGTCCAATAAAAGCTTGATCACTGGTCGCACTTTTGTCAGTCGGGGCATCACATCCGGATCAAAGCTGTCAAGTGGCTTGATCTTATCCATCCAGAGCAGGCGCTGCGTCGCATTCTTAGCCGTGCTATATGGTTCCACACCGGTGGCCATAAACGCCAGGACCAGCCCAAGCGCATAAATATCACTGCGAAAAGACGGCAAACTAGTCTGCTTGCGAACCTGCGGATCAGTGTATACGGGAGACCAAGCAAAACCTTCAATCAGGTCCTTTGCCAGAACCGATGCCGGCTGCTTGTTGATGTCAATGGCACCAGAGAAGTCGGCAATCACGAGCTGGTTCCTGTGAGTATCTACCAACACGTTATCCGGCTTGAGATCCGCGTGCACAATCCCCTGGCTGTGAATAAATTCGAGCCCATGCTTCAGTTGGCGCGCCCAGTCAACCCAGTTTTGCACGCCGACCAGGGGCTGGCTGATAATACGGAAGTCGAAGAAATCCAAAGAGTTCGGGTCAACTTGAAATTGAGGCGAGCGCACAAGGTTGTCAAGCGACGTGTCATAAAGCCAAAAAACAGAGTGGTCAACTTCACTGAGTTCAGGATAGTATTTGACAACGTTTTCACTGCCGACCTGATCGTGTTGGTTGCGATATGTGAGGGTAGAGAGCACAGAACGCTCGTGCTCAAACAGGGCAGGATTCGTGCTGGGAAGCCGTACCTTGACAGCATACATACTTGTGCTGTTGTATGCCTGGAATGTCTGACTGAATGAGCCATGGCCGATCAGTTTCCCCACAGCCAGGTCGCCAACGTGCTCGGGAATTGCCATCCTTCGTGAAGACGTTCTCTTTAAAGATGACTGCCTTGTAGGAACTCGAGATTTCTTTGACTGCTCAAATGGCACAATAGGCGAAACTGGTGATTCCGGTGAGCTAGGGGAAAACGGCGAGTTTGAAAAAGAGGGCAGGCTGTGGTCAAGTGCGGGAGAGGGCCATCGCGGAAGTTGCTGAGCTTGAGGTGTTTGAGGTGGGCACAAACGCGTCGCACTCAAGCTGTGGGCTGAATCGAGACTGGGCTTAGCATTGTAGGTGTCGTCTTCTTGCAACTGGTCGCCACGCATATCAGTGACGATATGAATGGGACTCAGCGCGCGCTTGGGCGATGGCGTAGACTGGTGCCTATTAAGCGTATTGTACATGACGAAGAAGACTCTTGGAATCGATGGGTATGACAATGGATGCTAGTCCGGTGGGTATTAATCGACTCCAGCGATAGTCAGTCAGTACTTGCTACCAGCAAAGTGGGCACTATATGCTCACTATTCCACTGGTGTGAATGGTGCTATTATTCTGTCAGGACCACTGAAGACAGAAAGCTTGCGATAAACGGCCACGCTGTGCTCACACAGGATAGTGTACAACGTCTTTTCTTTTTTAGTAGTCAGACTTACAACCCTAATGCCTGTGGAATGTCGGGCTAGGTTCCTACGTAGTTCACTTATCTAAAGTTCTAGTGATTAAACCTAAACCTGTGTACGACCAACCAAAAACTGCAGTCATACGTCAGCCACGTGGGTCGCCTGGCTCGACTCAAAGGACCAGCAGAAATCTTTGAATAAGTGCATCATATTCAAATTATATTTAATGACGATACTATAAGAAAGATATCCACTTCTATTCATAAGCTAGCAGCAGAAGTGCGTTATCGGATTTCGCCGTTCGCACGTCGTGAGCATGCATCTTAGGTCACGTGCATAGTTTTTCCGTGGAAATTTGCGCTACTCTTGGAAAATATGCACGAGCCGCCCGTTGCTAATACAGTCGCAATGCTGTGAGTCCCGCCTCGAGAACGGTAATCGTGCTTCATTTCTATGACATATACATAGCGGCGGAATGAATCCCCAATTTGAGCTTAATGTGGGCACAAACCGTTAAGTGGCAATTTTAATAACCGCAATTAAAGTAGGCCCAAATGTGTGAAACTTGCTAATAAATATTTAGATCTATTCAAACTTGTAGAAATATTTATTGAGACGCGACTTCGCATCTCGTTGAATACGTTTGGTTTAGAAGTGTGAACAGCATGCAGAATTTCAGTACTTCTCTACTCGCCTAAATTTGAGTAGATGTTGATATGAATGGTAATTTTCCAGGATCTATTCAATGCCTTACATTCTTTTGTAGTTTGCATATTTAATATGTTCGGGCTCAGCGGTTGAGCTGGGAAGAGGGTGCGGCAGGTAATGAGTGAGCACAGTGACAGCACGGTGAGATGTGCCTACATTTACCACTCAGTAAAAGAGAAATTGGAGTTCATTAATTTTGTCAAAAATTGTCCACTTGAAGACCAAAACCTAGCGACTTTCGAATTATCTACTGATGATATAGCTCCTCCATCTGCCGCGTTGTGCCAAATCGATAAGAGCGAAGCAAGAGTTCTAGACCATCATTTTTGCTTACCACTAAACTTACTGTGTTACAAACGGGCATACCCCAGCAATGTTTGCAATACCCGCCTGGCGGCTGTCTTTTACACTACTGTCTGCTATGTTGGGGGTGGTGAGGCGAGTGTGCGGAATGATGATGACAAACCACCCACACTTTTGTTAGCCACCCCACCTTATAGACGTTCTCCATGGGCCAAACGTTCAGCTCCCTCTTCGGGAGACTGTGGAACACGAACAAAGAGCATCGCATTCTCATTTTGGGCCTGGATGGTGCCGGCAAAACGACCATCCTGTACCGGTTGCATCTCGGTGAGGTCATTTCGACCGTGCCTACGATTGGGTTCAACGTCGAGACGCTGAAGTATCGCAACTTGCAATTTAATGTGTGGGACTTGGGTGGCCAGACGACGATCAGACCATACTGGCGTTGCTACTACGATGGCACGCAGGCCGTAGTCTTCGTGGTTGACTCAACTGATAAAGATCGTATGGAAGTGTGTGCCGCCGAGCTCAAGGAAATGCTGTCCGAGGACGAACTCAGTCGGTCAGCTTTGCTGGTATTTGCTAACAAGCAGGACCAGCCTGGCGCATTGGCAGTTGATGAGATCACGAGCACTCTGCGCTTGGGAGACTTGAAAGACCGCTCGTGGACTATAGTTCCATGCTCCGCGATCCGAGGCGATGGCCTCGAGCAGGGCATGGATTGGCTTGTGGAGAAGATCAGCGAGGAATAGACTTAATTTATTGACATCGTGAGCGTGGTAACATATGGCAGTAGTATACCTAAATTTGCATTATTATTGAAAACGAGAAAGAAATCGAATATCTAATACACAATATCTGCCATGCAAAAAATTAAATTTATCTCAAACTTACTCGTCCAAAAAAATTTCCGAAATTTGCCGTCCGTACATATTATCGTTGAAACGAAGCTCGGTCACGTGTACACCTGTGAGCTTAACCGAGGATCCCGAACGGAGGAGGGTGGCCAGGCGGGTACCCGCCGAGTCTTGGCGGTTCTCGTGGCACCTTATTTCCTATGAATATCATCATTGCGGGGTCGAGCAGTTTGGCAGGTAATTCGTTTTTGCTTACAGCTCTGGAATCTGACAGAGTCAAGAAAGTGTATGCCTTTTCGCGTGTTGAGTTACCTGATCTGCCACCTTCCTCTAAACTAGAAAAGATTGTTATGGCAGATGTCTACAAATGGGACAGGTATCTGCCCGAGGATGCAACGGTTCTTATTTCGGCAGTTTCCACAGCGAAGGAAGATGCCGGCCGTCACGGTAGAACCATACAAGACCATAATTTGCAGACTCGACTAGCTGATGCAGCCAAGTCTCGGGGGTGCGAGTGTTTCGTGCTCATCAGTGTACCGGGCGCGAGTGCAAAAAAGCACATGGATTACATCAGGCTTAAAGGAGAGACTGAGACCTCAGTTATCGAACAGAAATTCGATAAAACGATCATTTTGCAGCCAGGGCCACTGGTGGGTGATGAACCGGATGAGAGCGACGGCATAGGCCACCAATTGATCCATTCTTGGGCACCTTGGCTGCACAACTCACTCATTAACAATTTTTCAAAAAATCCAGTTCGACCTGAACAGCTTGCCAACTTTGCACTTGAGCTCGTAGAGAAGCTGCCCGACGGGGTTCACTATATTGATGCGGAAACAATTTCTAAAGGTGAGATGCCGTAAAATCTCTCAATCTGAATAGACATAAAAAAGATAATGCCGATATTATGACTCAATAATCAAATGCGTTTGCTGAGTAGAGCTCGCAGCTCACCGGATCAAGGGCACGGAGTGGGCGGCTCGCTTCTCTTTGCCGCGGCGCGAAGTTCCTCGGACCCTACTAAAACCCTAAACGCAAGATAACAGTGGTTCCAGCTTACCCCGCGTGAACTCACCATTCACATCAATTATTTTTTCGGGCCATGACAGAACTCAAGCCAGATGGACAGAAAGTGTTCACAAACAGCACTGGATGTCCAATCTTTTCTCCCTATGCTTCCGAAATGATTGGTACGCCTGGTCCGCTGCTTCTGCAGGATAACTACCTGATCGACATGCTCGCTCATTTCGACCGTGAGCGCATCCCCGAGCGGGTGGTGCATGCCAAGGGTCACGGTGCGTTTGGATATTTTGAGTGCACAAAGGACGTGTCTGATATCACCTCCGCCGCTTTCTTAAGCCAAGTGGGTAAGAAGACACCGTTAGTGACCCGATTTTCGACGGTCGGTGGTGAGTCTGGGTCTTCAGACACGGCGCGCGACCCGCGAGGATTCTCAGTAAAATTGTATACGGAAGAAGGAAACCTGGATTGGGTATATAATAACACTCCCGTGTTCTTTATTCGCAATCCGGCAAAGTTTCCGACGTTCATTCACACACAGAAGCGCAATCCAGAGACGCATCTCAAAGATGCCAACATGTTTTGGGACTTTCTAGTATCAAATCCAGAAACACTTCACCAGGTTATGATCCTCTTTAGCGATCGAGGAACCCCTAAGGACAGTATGCATATGCACGGGTACTCTGGCCATACTTACAAATGGGTTAAGAAGGATGGCAGCTTCAACTATGTCCAAATTCATCTCCGCACCGATCAAGGAATCGAAACCTTGAGTAGTGCCGATGCGGGAAGCTTGGACGGTGCTAACCCGGACAGCTGTACACAGGCGTTGTTTGAAACCATTGAAAAGGGGAATTTTCCCAGCTGGACATGTTACGTGCAAGTGATGTCGCCCCAGGAGGCGGAAAATCAAGATTTCAGCGTTTTCGATCTCACTAAGACGTGGCCTCAGTCTGAGTTCCCGCTTCGTGAATTTGGCAAGTTCACACTTAACCGGAACCCGTCCAACTACTTCCAGGACATCGAGCAAGTAGCTTTCTCACCAGGAAACCGTGTACCTGGATGGGAGCCCAGTGCCGACCCAGTGTTACAATCACGCATCTTCTCATATCCAGACACTCAACGTCACCGACTGGGTCCTAATTTTTTCCAAATCCCGGTGAACCGGTGCCCAGTTATGCATAACCCATTCATGCGAGATGGTTCAATGTCTGCATTCAATTACGGCGCCGAGCCAAACTACCCTTCTAGTTTCTATCCTTTGCACTATCCACAGCGGCCAAACAATGTCGGTGTAGCATCAGCACACCACGAAAAATGGGCTGGTACGGCATCGGCTTATCATTGGGGTGATGATGGGAACTCGCAGCAGTGCACAAGACTATGGGAGGTTTTTAAGGCCACGAACCAAGATGAGGCCCTCGTGCAGAATATCCTTGGACATGTGAAAGGTGCAAATTATGAGGTACAACGTGCAGTCGTCGCATACTTTGCTCGGGCTTCGACCGAGCTCGCACAGCGGCTCAGCAAACCGCTGAAAATTAACGAGAAATTATAATAGAAATCTACCTTAGTTGAGTTTTAAGTGAGTACCTTCCATGCATGCTCAATCTGGCCCGTTGTTTGCCAGTTTTCTCCAAGGCCACGCAAGCGCATTGCCGGCGGATCCATTCTATCCCTGGTGTAGTCGTCCCACAGTAGCATCAGTAGTTTGTGAGCCTGTTTTCCAAATGCGTCATGCAATCGAAGAGCAGTCATATCCCACCAAGCCGCTGCAAGCGCATAATCGGTGCTACTTACGAGGTCACTTGGTTTATTGAGCAGCCGTGACACAAAAATCCACGAATGGCTCAAATTATAAGGATGCGGCTTCTGAGATGCCGCGCCGAGCTTTGTCTGGGTCATGCACGCCCATACAGCGCAAATTCCCGATAAGCGGCCCATGTATTGTTCTTCGCTTTCGTATGTATCCTCGTCCTCCATTTTCCAGCCCATGCGTGTCCGGCCCTGCTTGGTGTCCGTGGGACAGTAGTACCCAATGAGTTGAGGGCAGCGCTTTATGAAGCGCGGGATCACAAAATCGCCAAGCTCAGGGAACTCGTCCCACAGTAGTATTGTCAACATGGCAAGTGGCAGCGCATTCTGAAGCTGCACGTTGGCCTCCGACTCACTCTGCTCGACAAGAAGCTTTGCGTATAAATTCATGGTCCATTGGAACAGCAGCGTGTCACCCATGCTCTGGATATTCTGGAACATTGCCTTCACTGAGCTCCGGCAAGCAGCCAGCTGGGCCTTTGTGTTTGTGAGCATGCCAAACTTCGGGCGCAACTCAAGTTTTATGTCCATGGTTTTCTTGCGAATATCAGCAGGTTTTGAGCTCATGGCCAGTTTAACATTCTGCTTGATCCACTCGATGCGGTCTTGATTGGCCTTGAAGTCGGCCTGAATGTTACTAGGCGGGAACCCGGTCTGGGGCGCTGCCACTTTCTCCGCTGGCTTGCTCAGACTCGGATCTGTCTTTGACGGAGCCTGAAGCGGATTTTTCGGTAATGTTGCTTGCTCATTCCCAGCTTGGAAAATGTTTTTTGGCGCCTCCGGAGCCTTCTTAGGCGCGGCGGTAGTCTGGGCGGCAGCGGCTCTCTTAGCATCTTCCTTCTCCTTCTGCACCTCAACCTTTGCATCGCGAGCACCAGAGTCAGCAGCATTCTTTATGGCTTGATCAACCGCCTCCTTGTCGGCCTTCTCAAGCTCCTTCCGCTTCTTTTCAGCCGCCTCGGCCCGGGCCCGCCGAGCCTCAGAATCTTGCTCGGCCTTGAGCTGTGCACGCTTCATTTCGGATTCGCGGGCAAGTCTGCTCTGCTCAAGCTCAAATTCACGCGCCTCAGTAGCTTCTTTGGCCTGAAGCTCGCGCAATGCTGCGGCATGCTGCTTTTGTTCGAGCTCGGAAACCCCTTCGTCTACAATCTTGCGCACACGCCGGGATTGTGAGACCACTAATTTCTGCAGGAGCACATCAACTTTATTATATTCTGCCTGCAGATCACTCTGCGCAGCCGCTCTGAACCGATCCTGCTCGGCCTTCAGATCAGCCCACCACCGAGAGTCCATGCTTATGTCACGCGGATCAGGAGTGTAAATAGAGGTTTCCTTCAGACTTATGAAAGTTGCTCTAAAAAAAAAAAAAAACAAATCAAAGCAGGGATGTTCAAAAGTAGTTTATGTTATGTACATTCATTTTGTGCCTACAGGAAAGCCAAGTCCACTGAGCAGCGTGCGTGCTTCCTCATCGGTCTGTGCCGACGTGTGGAACTGCACGTCGACGGCGAATGTATCAGGCCAGAGTTCGAGACTGCCCTCGATTTCCGGAAACAAACGCACGTCATTTGCCGAGAGCTTGAACGAGATGTTGCCGTTACGGTCCCCGCTCTTGGGTGAGATCTGGGAGAACGATTTCGACCTGGGCAGGACGAGCTCGGTCAAGGTGCTGACGAATTGCGACATTGGCTCGCCAGTAAGGGAGGTCTTAGCACCAACAGGCATACCGGGGCGCAGCAACCATTTAGGCTGATTGGTCTTGGCGAAAACGGTATTTGGCTTCACACCGCTAATGTGCTGGATCATCGCTTTGGCGGCCACTGCGAGATCGTGGTTACCGGTGGCTTCGCGCACAAAGCAGTTCAGCGTGATCTTCTGCAGCTCGGGGATGTTCGCCCATGTCCGGGGCCGTATGTCCTTCGTGGCCTGCGACTGACCGAACGCCGGGCGCATCGGCTGGTAGACCTCGTAGGGCGTGGTGTTCGACCGCGGGCGCGGCTTGTGGCCTGGAATCCTAGTCTCACCGTGCTTATAGCCCATGAGAAGCAGGTCGCTCTCAAGGGTGTCGTGGTAGTGCTGCCGCACACGGTCATGCTGTGTGACCTGGGGTCGGTATCCCGGAGAGGTGATCCACGACTTCGGCGGGCGTGCCTTCGGCGACAGCTGTGACTTCTTGAACTTCACCAAATGATGCACGGGCGGCACAATGGACACGGCCGTGCGGCCCAGCGCCGGTGTAGAGGTGCTGAAACAACGCATGCTACGACTGATCTACGGCGATCGTGAAATTTTGGGATAGGATCACACGTGACAAGTGTCGAAGAACTCCGACAGACGTCCTACAGCAGCAGGCCTAAGTGTTCGAGTGATAAATATAGGAAATTTACAGCAAGAGGGTACGTTGAAATCAATGCGAATAATTTCATAGTTAGTGTGTAAATTATGAGCGATGTACTCAGCGAGGTAGATTACACCGGTACTTAGCGCCTGCACACGCCAAAATGAAGTGGCCAAGAATCAGCATAGAGAATAAATATTCATCTCATATCGATATTAACGAGTGATAGCAGCGCCGATCGCAGGGACTATACGGCGGCTACCACCATGGAAACTCTCGATCTGGGTTGCCATGGGGTACACACGTGATTACATACGCCCTTACCTGAAAAATCACAATCAGTCATATCTGGCAAAGTACCACTTCGAAATGGTTCAGAAAGTCTTGTTGCTCGGTTCTGGCTTCGTCGCTAAGCCCACGGTTGATGTTTTGAGCGCGGATCCCAACATTGAGGTTACCGTTGCCTGCCGCACTCTCGAGAAAGCGCAAACTCTTGCTGGCAAGGTCGCTAAGGCCGCCTCGGTCGATGTCGACAATCAGGAGCAGCTCGATGCCGCGGTTGCGGCGAACGATCTTGTGATCTCGCTCATTCCGTACACCTACCACGCGCAGGTGATTGAGTCCGCGATCCGCAGTAAGAAGCACGTTGTCACCACGAGTTATGTCTCGCCGGCCATGCAGGCCCTCGAGCCCAAGGTCAAGGAGGCCGGCATTGTTGTTATGAACGAGATCGGTCTTGATCCGGGTATCGACCACTTGTACGCTGTTAAGACGATCGACGAGGTTCACAAGAAGAACGGCAAGATCATCTCTTTCCTGTCGTACTGCGGTGGTCTCCCGGCGGCCGAGGACTCGAACAACCCGCTCGGTTATAAGTTCTCCTGGTCCTCGCGCGGTGTTCTCCTCGCCCTGCGCAATGCTGCTCGCTTCTATCAGAACGGCGAGGTCGTTGATGTTGATGGTCCTGAGCTGATGAAGACCGCTAAGCCGTACTTCATTTACCCGGGCTACGCTTTCGTGGCCTACCCGAACCGTGACTCCACGCCTTACAAGGAGCGCTACAACATTCCGGAGGCGCAGGACATCGTCCGTGGTACCTTGCGTTACCAGGGCTTCCCGGAGTTTATCAAGGTGCTTGTTGACTTGGGTTTCCTTGATGACACTCCGAAGGACTTCTTGAGTAAGCCCATCCCGTGGAACCAGGCTCTTGCCCAGGTCATTGGTGCGAAGAGTACATCCCAGTCGGATCTCTTCGCTGCGATCAACAGTAAAGCCCCCTCCTTGAAGGCACAGGGCCAGGAGCACCGTATTTTGGGTGGCCTTGAGTGGCTGGGTATGTTCACTGATACGCCGATAATTCCGCGTGGCAACCCGCTTGACACACTCTGCGCTACGCTTGAGCAGAAGATGCAGTTCGAGAAGGGCGAGCGCGATCTTGTTATGCTTCAACACAAGTTCGTTGTCGAGTGGGCCGATGGTAAGAAGGAGATTCGCACTTCCACTCTCTGTCTCAACGGTGACCCGACCGGCCAGGAAGGTGGCTACTCGGCTATGGCCCGCACCGTGGGTGTCCCTTGCGCCGTAGCTGTGAAGCAGGTCTTGCGTGGTGACTTCAAGCAGCCGGGTGTGTTCGCCCCGGTCACGCCGGAGATCGCCTATCCGCTACTCGAGGAACTTCAGAAGGAGTATGGGATTGGCCTTGTTGAGGCCTCCCAGGCTCTTTAAATAGAAATAGTCTAGATAATTCTATTTTAAAACGTTGCGATATTCTTGATCGAACATAAATTGCGCTCTCTACCTACACTCTCTATCGATTTCTGGTTTGGTATCTATGGGGCTCATCTGCCTATCTATAGTGCCCTGCATTGGTCATGCGCTGTCGACATAATAGCCTTGCATACGCGTGTAGGGCTGCCGGGTATCTACGACAGACTAGCTGGGCCAATCAGTATACCCTTAACCTGTTGATAGCGCGCGCTTGCGGTGATTAACTAGAAAAGCGATCAGCTAGCAACACTCGAAAAAAGAAACGAGACGAAACTGGCTTTGAAAACTTGGTGGGTGGCAGATACACAAGTTTCAGGCGGTAGAGGTCCTGCTGCCTAAGCCCATCGCGCCGGGTCGCTTCTCCATAAAAGTCACGAATCGGAAACCAATAATTTCGGGCGAGTGGTCACGTGTAACTGATAACTCTATGCGTATGTGCCCTGATGATGTCAAAGATGCAAGGGTGTGAAAAATCGTAAGAGGGGTAGATCTTGCACGGTAGGACAACTTTTGGCTGTTTATGGGGGAGTTTTCACAACAATAAATCATGAGCGAGTAAAGCTGGACACACAAAGATCCCAAGTTTTGGTGTGTCTTCCTATCTTGGTCCAGAAGGCTCGTTTCCAATCCAGCCGCCAGTTCGACGAAACCCCAACCTCTATTACTGATATCAAATTCGCATCCGAACCCCAAGCGGAGAACCCCTGCCTGATTTTTCAGATCTTCCATAGCCTTCGGAATCTATAAATTAGCTCATTCCACCCCTCCTGAAACGATCTTGAGACTTATGCTTTTCTCAAAAAAGACTGACGAGAAGGTGGGCGAACAGGTCGTCAATGAGACGCCTGTTAGTTCCGACACCTCGCAAGAGGTTACCTTCGATGTTGCCCGCCCCGAGAACGATGAAGAGGAGCGTATTGAGCCCACTGAAGAAGAGATGTTGACTCTTCGCAAGGTTCGTGATCATTTCCCCTTGGGCGCTTTCCTCATTGCTATTGTGGAATTGGCCGAGCGTTTTACTTATTATGGTTTGACTGGCCCTTTCCAAAATTATATCCAACGCCCGCGTGACTGGGTTAATGATCCAGCATACAATGGAGGTCCTGGTGGCATTGCTTCGAAACCATACGCGGACAACAAGCAGATCGCTACTGGTCTGACCACCTTCTTCAGTTTCTGGTGTTACGTGACCCCAATCCCGGCTGGCATGCTGGCTGATATGAAGTTGGGTAAGTTCAAGGTAATTTGCATTGCCTGTGCTTTTTATGTATGTGGTTTGCTGATTTTGCAAGTTACATCGCTGCCACAATACATGGAATCGGCCGGATTGGGTGGCCTCGTAGTCGCGATGATTTTGCTTGGTCTTGGAACTGGTGGCATTAAGAGCAACGTTTCGACTCTCATTGCCGAACAGTACACTAACACTAAGCCTTATATTCGTGTATTAAAATCAGGTGAGCGCGTTATTGTTGACCCAGGAGCTACTCTGGAATTTATTTACTCCATGTTTTATTGGACTATTAACATCGGCGCTCTATCAGCTATTGCGACAACGGAGCTGGAGCACAATGTGGACTTCTGGGCAGCATTTTGCTTACCGTTTGCGTTCTTCTCTGTGGCCATTATCACTCTGATCTTTGGTCGTAACCGCTATGTTATTCGACCGCCCCAAGGTTCACCCATCCCTCATACTTGCAGAATTGTCTGGTTGACCTTCAAAGAGGGTCTAAAGCCCAAGTCAACACGCTATCACCCCGAATCTGTTGAGAGAACTGAGGAAGAAAAGCTGCTGGATGACTATACGATCCCAAAGAGTGCTATCATGCAGAGCTTGAACAACATTGTATACCCGTGTTTCAAGTGGTGGAAGCCTGTGGCCGCGCGTTTTAATCTTGATATTGCTAAGCCCTCAATCAGAGAACAGCTTGGATTGGAGCCTGTACCATGGACTGATGTCTTTGTAGAGGAAGTTCGCCGTGGTGTTTATGGCTTCAAGGTATTTGTTTTCTATCCGATCTTTTGGGTCTGTTACACACAGATTTCAGGAAACCTGACATCCCAGGCAGGCCAGGCCAACACCCATGAACTTCCAAACGATATCTTGCAGAATCTTGATCCCATCACTATCATCATTTTTATTCCTATTTTCAACATGTTGATCTATCCGACTTTGCGGAAGTTGGGATTCCGCATGCTGCCGATTACGCGTATTGCGTTTGGATTCGTTGTCTGTGCTTGCTCCATGGGCTATGCGGCTGGCTTCCAGAAACTTATTTATGAAACCAAGCCGGAAGACTGCGGTGAAGGTGCCTATGACTTTGATGGGGGTTTCTGCACAGCCAGTAAGACTGCGCACGTGGCTATCCAGACTCCAGCTTGGGCTTTGATGGGTATCTCTGAAATTTTGGCTTCCCTCACAGGTAACGAATTCGCATTCACCCACGCACCGGCTAGCATCAAGTCTTTCGTCATGTCTTTGTTCTTGCTAACAAACGCTTTTGGCTCAGCGCTCAATGAGGCCCTGACCCCGGTTCTTGAGGATCCAAAGATCATGTTCATGTATACGGGCCTTGCCGTCGCCGCTCTTATTGCCGGAATTGTATTCTGGTTCACCTACCAGGACATCAATGACAAGGAAATTGCATGGGAGAAACTTAGTGATGTTGTTGCTGAAAAGGAAGTCGAAGAGGGATTTGGTGGTGAGGAGTATCTCAGGAAACGTGGTGTTGACGCTGAAAACCTGGCGCCTGTCATGAGCACGGCCTCCAAGGTTTCCAGAGCGTCACGGGCCCTTAATCATGTCTCAGTCGATGGCCTTGAGCCCACAACAAGTGTTACTCTTGCCTTCAAACGCTAACCTCTAATTTATATAAAATAATAATGATTTAATTTCTACTTCCTGGATCTACTACTTTCCCGCTTTAATCATAACCCGTACCCGAGATAAACAAAGTCTGCTATCGACAGTAGTGTGTCTAAATTATAAAACAACTCGCAAAGAAGTAATCCAATCATTAGTTGGATTAGGATCTCTTGTGTTTCCATCCGCGGCTTTGCAGTGAGTAAACACGTCGGAATTATTACCAAACCACCGGATTCCATTTCCTTAGAGCTCGTTGTCTTTATAGGTGACAAGGTCAGTAACAGAAGTTCGCAACTACCAATTCAAGAACTTCTTACATTTCAAATGTGTCACAGACCACAACTACCAGTGGTGCCTCTGCCTGTTAATAAGAATATGAACTGCGGACTCAAGAATGAGATGACAGAGCTTGCAAATTATGGAGTCAAGCTAAAAAGGGAAGTGGCTGAACTCGAAAGACAGAATTCTACACGTTCTCGCTCCGATTTGAAGGAGATAGAAGCGAATTTCCGTGAAATTCAAGAAGAAATGAAGCTAAAATTAGAAGAGCACAGCAAAGCATTGTTCACAAATAATCAATTGCGATTTGAATGCTCAGAATTAATTATTTCACTGGAAAGAGGGCAATCAATGTTGGCAGAAAAGGATACTGAATCACAGCGGATTGAAGCAAGCTTGCCGGTGTTTGACCTTAAGCTCTCTGAATTGAGCGAGCAGCTCGAACAAATGAATAGTCAACTGAATTCAATTGCTCAACTTCTAATGGAAACACGCGACGCAAAGACCAAGAAGCTTGAAAAGTTGCTGGTTCGTGCTGAAGCATTGAAGAAAACTCTAAATTCTCGATTCACCTCCGTCGAGAAATTGAAATCCGAGAATAGAACCGAGACAGAGAAATCGAAGCAAATCGATGTCAACATCGGGCAGCAGAAGGCATACATTATTTCTGAGATTTCTGTACGAAATGAAGCTCAAAAAGAGATTTCCCGTCTTCAAAGAGCTGTTGACATTGAAACCGAGAAGGCTCAAAACCTGGTTGCTTGTCTGGCGATGCGGAATTTGGAGAAAAAACAATCCGAGGTTCAGATAACTACTATTCGACATAGAGGTGAAGATGAGGTGGTGAAAGCTCAGGAATCGGGAAAATGTCAAATTGAGCAACTACAAAGCAAATTCAATAAGCAGCTCGAAGGTAATGCTCAAGAGGAGGCTGAAAATGACTACACTAATCATTCACAGGCTTTAGAATTGGACGGAATGAATAAGACTTTGCAAGAGAGAAAGCTCAAACTAGTTGAGCATGAGCACAGCTATCACAAGTCTGGTGCACTCACCCAGTCTCAATTGTCTGATCTGCGTGAACGATTCGCTCGCGTAGATTCACAACGCGAGAGACATGAAACTGTGAACGCTGAGCTCACTCAGGGAATTGAGATTCACAAGGAGCATATTGAGCAACTTAATCATGAAATCGAATCAATCAGCTCTTCTTCCATATCGGTCGCAAGAGAGCTCCACGAAAAGATGCTAGAGAAGGATCGTCTTATTTATTTGGCAAAGAACCTGGCTGAAGGACAGGCGGATATAAATCATTTGGTCCAAATGAGACAGGAAGCTTATGAAGCGGGCAACTTTGAACACCTGAGTCAATTACGAATTCGGGAAAACGAATTGAAGGCTTCTATTGATAATGCTCAGAGAGATATTTCCGCCCTCTTGGTACACAGACGCTCACCGGCTGACAAAACAGAAACGACCGAATCCATGCAACTGCAGAGCCTGAAAGCCTCTTCGCTGTTGCACGATGCCCGTTTGATTTCCGACAAATTGCACATTAAACTACATGCCGCAAGACAACAGAGTGCTAAGCCTAAGAGTGCTAAGTCAGTAAGCAGAATAGCAGTCGAAAAGAGAAAAAATAATTAAGTTAGACATACATATCTTGGTTTAACAAAAAGAATAAGACATTGCTCATAATTAAGTCTTCTCATCAGGATTTGTTACTGTGAGAACCTGCCGAGAGTAGTCGCGCGCATCGGCCAGCGAGGCTATCGAGATGCGCGGATCACCGAGCATCGTTGGGTTCAACCGAGGATCCACCACCGGTTTTGGTGGGTGCATCGGATAGGGGTTGTGGAATGAGCTGAAGTCGCTCTTGAAATCTGTTGGTGAGTTTTGAGGCGAGTAGTAGTCATGCCTGTTGCGCCTCCTAACGAGGAACACCACCAACGCAATGATTGCTGCAAGGACAAGGACACCAACTGCAACACCAACACCAATTCCGATTTTAGCACCCTGGCTCAGCCCAGAACTGCTGTCTTTAGAAGAGTCAGAGTTGCTATTGTTGCCATTCCCATTGATGGACGTAGCTGTTCCAGAACTTGATGCCGACGAAGTCCTCGAGGCACTCGATTTCGTTGATGACGGGCTTGATGTCGAGCTAGAGTCGGAACCAGAGCTTGTTTTGGAACTGGAGCTAGAATCAGAAGTAGAGCTGGATCCGGAAGTGGAGTCTGAACTAGAGTCCGAGCTGGAACTTGAGTCCGAGCTAGAGCTGGAGCTCGAGTCAGAGGAGGAGCTCGAGGAAGGCCCAGCTGAGCTCGTGGGACTGGCAGACGATGCAGTCGCCGCTGCAGCACTGCTTTTAGCCGCTGATGATGCTTCCGTAGAAGATGCAGTTGCTGCTGCTGAAGAACCAGGAGCCGCCGTCGAAGAAGCTGCAGATGACGACGTTGTTTGTGGGGTTGATGCCGCTGCAGAAGAAGAATGGGTAGACGGAGCTGCTTTCGAAGAAGAGCTCGTTGACGAAGAGTCAGAGTCAGAAGCTGTTGCTGCTGTTTCACCGTCGATGAGATAGACCACGAAGGCGCCATCACCACCACACGAATGCTCTGGGTCGTATGAACATTTAGACGAGCAAGATCCCGAATCGGAAGACTTTGAGCCCGAAGGTACTTCGCTTCCACAGTAGCACGTAGTACCGCTTAAAGCAAACAACGGCTTATTCTGGTTTTGGCACACAGATCCACAGTTGCCAGGTGTGTTTTGAGAATCCGAAGAGATCTCTTGCCAATTGTCCAGCGAGCCGAAGCAACCTTTATTCTGGAAGTTATTGTAGAGGATTGCACTCACAGGGTTGCAGAGCACGGCGACCAGCGCCATACGAGCAAGGGTATTAGAAGGCATCCACGGAAGGAGAGATTTATGCAAAGAACCGAGGAAGATGCAAAAAGAAAGAGAGGTATCACGGTATCAAGGATAGTACACTGCTCTAGACAGCGCTGTACTTCGTGTAACACGTCAGTTAAAAAGAAGGTGGTCTTGCACGGAACACGGCTTTGTTCTCAAGATTGAGCGCGGTTCTTGGAATAATTTATGGTAACCACTTCTTCCGGGTCCCTGATCAGTCAAGATGGAATCCTAGCGTGCTTTTCGAGCAAGATATCTAGGTTTGATAGAGGGATCAGAACCACGAAACAAAGCTTATGGGAGGGGGAACAGGTGCGACCGAGCCGCTGGAATGGTGTCCCAAGCGGTCCGCACGCATGGTATTAGGGTTTCACTTAGATTAATTTTTCTCCTTAATGACCGCGAAAGTTTTTTTTAGCCTAATGGGCCAGGGTTCATGCATGTTACGCGCAGTGTGTAGGACGCGACTATATTTCCCAACCGCAGATTCTTTGGGTAAGGTCGGCGCTTCGGATGGTGTGATACGTTTGTGACAATATTCAGAAGCGGGCGTAAAATGTAGTTAGCCAGTGATTAACCTGTTAACGTTTTAAGCAATTGGATTTAAACTATGAAAAGAGGAGTCGTTTAATGGCTTGGATTTATACATATCGGGTCTTCACAGCAAGCATGTAATCCGAAGGGTTGGCCAAGTATCAAGGCGCGTCAATGAGCAGGAGAGGAAAAGGCGGGGAAAACGCACGGGGCTTGCATTCGAGAAGGAGACAAAATATGTAGTCAGAAGGTGCACATATTTAGAGGCTCGAACAAATGACATGCTAGTTACTTATATCTATGATTTTGTACTTAAGTTAGTTAGACACCCGCGGTCTCAGATCCGGATCCAGCCGGATGCATCAAGTCGGGGATTGCGGGAGGGGCCAGCGAGCCGTTCCCAGACTGATTAAACAATGCTGAATTAAGCGATCCCCAGCGGACGCGACGCGGTGTAAGCTGACTTCGGGCTGGCGATGGGGTCTGGAAATGCAAGTAGTCGCTCATGTTAAAATCAGGGGTGCGTGGAGTACCTCTACCAGGTGAGTGAGCAAAATGCAAGAGTAAGTTTGCCCCATCATTTGTGGACGAGTCAGGGTCTCGCTGAGGCGTTTGCGGAAGCACGCGCTTTAGAGGTGGCGGGGTTGACGGTTCCTGAGGGAGAGGCTCATCATCGACCTGTAACGAGATGGCGTTGACGCCATTGCTCATATTAGACTCATCCTTGTTTTCTTCATCATTCTCCTGATCATGAGGTTGTTCTGTCAGTCGCTGATGCATAGAGATAGGCCGCTGCAACTGCCGCTGATAAATATGATCAGCATTGTCATTGAGCATGGGGAACTCAACAGGACCATTGAGCACCGCTTGCGAATATCCGTGCGGTTCTTGGTGGTTTTGACCACGTTGCTGCTGCATTTGCTGATGAACCTGCATTTGCTGAGATTGATGCATTTGCTGAAGTTGTATTTGTTGCGCTTGCAGCGACTGGAACTGACGAGATGCATTTGGTGAGCTCGTTTCAGGCCCCTCAAATGTCGCCTCCGCTATACTGTTCACACTGCTGATGCGTGGGATTCTAGCTCGGGGACTGACGACCGAATTATTGGAGCCCACTGATGACACAGAGGAAATGCTAGTTATGCTAGATCGCCGGCTTCCCGATCGAGGCCGCGCACTCAATGGGGTGTCGACAGGCCTCGGCGACGGTGATGCACCTTCAAGAGTCTTCGACCGCCGACGCTGATCTAATTGTGTGGATTTGCCGTCCGGCGTTTTTTGGGTTTTCAGACTCGCATGCGCCAGCTTGGACTTCAGGTTGCGCGTTAAACGAGAGATCTCCGCTTGGCGAAGGAGCCGATTTACGGCATCGTCCGACCGGTGATGAGAGTCTACCTGACCACTAGATTGATATTGCTGCATTGTCCTAATTGCGGTTTTCCTCTGTACTCCTTTTATTTCGTGTTTCCTTTTTCTTTTTTTTTTTTTTCGCTTTCCCTTCGCACGAGGTGTAACCGTACTTTCAACTCACCTTGGGAAACCTTGGTAAGATGAAGGTAAAAAGATACACACCACCTTTCAACGATGGGAAAAGGAGAATTCGAAATCCGAAATGACCGGTTGAATATATATCTTGCATATACGGAGGGGGTAAGACTGTGGGTAAGGATAAGTGGGCTGGATAGATTAAATAGGTATAGTTCCCACGCACTTGTGGAACGCGTCAAAGTTAAGATGCAGAGCAACGTGCCTTAAGGCAGAGCTATGAAGGACGAACGTGGTCGGGTTCTGCACAATAACCCTAATTTCGCGTCAACCCGTAACCTAACAGACAGTTGGTTGTCTTCCTGATAAGTTGCTTCCATTTATGCTTTGGTTTATACACTTTAAAAATTCGCCTTGCCGTGCAGCCTCACATGTATGCACATATGAGAGCCTTTAGGGCACCAAATGCCGCAACTGTGCGGGAGTATTATGTGCTCGCGACCAAGTGTAGGCATGACAGTAGTATGTGGTCTGATGGCAAAGGGCACCCTATGAGGGCAGGGGCGGCTCCCATAGGGAGAATAGACTTGCCCAAGGTCAACAATACATTCAGGACAGTTTTACTCTTATCATGAATTTTTAAGGCGGGTTGTGGCAGAAATTCTTACCAGGTCTTATTGAGAATATTTGTAGACAGCAACAAAATGTGTCACACAAACTCTGTAACGCTACTAAGGTCATATATTAGAAATAGAATGAGCTAGGACTGACACTCATAAAGGATTACACAAATACTTGTAGTTACTTCCAAGACGTTGGGGTAGCTTCCGTAGGATGCCCGGCAACCATCGTATAGCTCCAAGTTAACATAGCAAGATCGGGAAGAACCTCCGGGAGTATTAATCAGCAGCATCCTAATGAGTTTTACCACAACAGCTCTCTTTCCTCCCAACCTATCTAGTACGAGAGGCACGATAATACTGGCCCAATAGATTTTAACACCGCCCCATAATAAACACCACCCATGGACGACAAGTTTCGCGCTATTCAGGACAAGCTACTGGCGCAGAATAGTGACAGGAAACAACACCTCTCACTATCATTTGTGCTGTCACTTTATGACGAGTTTAGCAACGAACTTGCCAATGCAAACTCTGTCGAAGTCGAACAGTCGAAGGCAGTCATTGACCAAACACTCATCATTTTCTCTCTTGCATTCATGACCGTTGGACATACACGTGAACCCATCTCAACGTATGCAAAGATCGTCACTTTTCGAACGCTCTATGAGTTCATTTCAAGTGACATGTATATCACACCGAAGGAATTGAGCTTACTCGAGGCGTGCCTAGTAAATGCACAAGCTGCCCCTGAGCATGTAGGCGAGGACACCATCAAGCATATTCCATACCTCGACGCTCAAATATGGGAGGATGTCAAGGTTATTAAGGTGTATAACTCTCACGCCGCCCGCGTGATGTCGCTCATTCCTGAGGAGGAATATCCTCTCAACAGTCAGATAATCCATCTTCGAAGGGATATACTTGCTGAGGTTATCAAACAAGATTTCCGAGCAGATCGACTGCAGATTCTCATTGATAAATTCGATCGTATTAAATCGCATTTGGCCAACATCGATTGGCCTATTTCACGCTTCACCAGAGCGCAATGTTACAAGGCAGAGCAGCTCATAACTAAATTCAGAAATGGCGTTAGCGAAAGAGAAGTCGAGCAAGAAGAGCCTAGTTTGGTACCAATCTTTCACACATTACGTGATATGTTGCCGGAGCTTGAAGTCTATGTTATGACCCGGCGCTGGACGCTCAGGGCCACGGATCTCTATCAACAAATGAACTACTTGTTGTCGATTATGCCAAAACTCCTCATAACTCATCAAAACACCAGACCTATAGATGAGGTATCGCTCGCAGGAAGTCTCGAAGAACATCACACAATTGGTGATGTTCCTGGTGAGGAAATTGATGTTGAGCCAGCCGCGAAAAATCCAAGCAAGTATCTCTCGCTAGTCACTTATATGGCACGTCGCGCTTGGTCACAAATTTACAAGCTGCTAGAGAGTACAGAGCCGGTCTCTGAAGCACTTTCATCCTACTACAATCAACTGCTCACCATGAAGCGTTGTCTTAACGAAGTTCGTTTAGCTGGTGGTATTAGCAATCTGCGCGAGCTATATCCTTTCCAGATGAAGCTGTCGAGTCTCGATAACTCCCGTGAAGATGGTAAGTTTATTGTGAATGACGAAGTCCCCCCTGGTCAGGGTGTACTTAATGGTATACTTGCTGAGTGCTTTGACTCGGTTTATGAGCTCAAAGTCGAATTAGAGGAGAAGGGCGAAGTTGACGATGAGGAAGAAGAGGAAGAGGATGATACCAATTCGAAGGTTGTCGATGCGGATGATAGCCCTCGAAATGTCAAAGAAAGCAGCAGTAGCAGCAGTAGCAGCAGTTCAGATGATGACGATCCGATCATTGTACAACACACTGCTAACAAAGACATGCCTAGTTTGGACGACAGCAGTACCATGAATGAGAGCTTATAAATTTTATTTTTAACTTGAGTGCATACACAATAGATGTGTATAGACCTATATTTGGGATTTTTTTTTCACTTTCCTTGAAAACTAGAATAAATTCATACTGAGCCTATCTGGCACCTTTGACGTCACCATATCATAGCTGTGCAAACTGCATACCCCACTAAATGGCGGTACAGCCCTTCCCCTGTGCCCCGCACAAATACATAGTAGACCAATGACGATATTTTCAATATGGGTTGATCCAGTGCGCAGGGGTTGCAATAGATCGACCGGAAAAAGTATGCGTATCTAATTTTGACTATATAGAATTCATAGTGCATGCCCCGTAAAGAAAAGGAACCATGCTGGTATTCTCATTAAGTCAAGCACGTCTTTTGCATAATATTTTAATATTAGAATACTCTACTTGCCAAGAAATTCTTTGACTAATCACCTGGAAAAATATTACTCTATGACGTAGTTTTCACGAAGAGTGGATTTACGCGATCGACTGAAGTCTCGTGAGTGCCTAACCCGATTACAAACCCGATAATGTGGGGTAAGGTATCCGAGCCTCTTACATTCCTCGAGTGTCGCAAGTGATTACCACATTAAAGATGTGGAAAAGATTCAGAATATTCTGTGAATTTTATTAGTATGTTATGAGATACAACTAGCGCCTCGAATTGTTCGTAGCTTTAGAAATGTTGGGTTGCATTACCCTCAGATGCATGCACCCCGGTCTATTTTAGGTAAGGGAAAATTCAAGGGTCCGGTAGGGTTAATAAATGGGGCAACTTCGCAGCACAAAGAATCCGGCACTATTTAATCCGGCTTAAAGACAACTTTTGTGATCTGCTGGAAAAATGCGCGACATTGGTTTCAGTTACAAAGTTTTTAATCCCTACCTTGTGGCAGCTATCGCTGTCATGGGGGGTCTGCTCTTTGGTTTCGATGTCAGCAGCATGTCGTCACTGATCTCGAATGATAACTATGTTGAGTATTTTGGTACAGGAGAACCAGGTGATAGATCTGTTTCTGCCATGCGTCAGGCTGGTATAACTGCCTCTATGGCGGGTGGTTCGTTTTTAGGAGCCCTAGTCTCTGGACCTACCTCGGATAGACTAGGCCGTAAGCCTGTATTACAAATGGCTGCGTGGATTTGGATCATAGGATGTGCGATCCAATGCTCAGCTATAAACATGGCTCAGCTTATCATGGGGCGGATCATTGCCGGCTTCGGCGTTGGATTCGCATCCTCCCAGGCCCCTGTTTACGTTGCGGAAATGTCACCGAAACGCTTGCGTGGTGCGCTAGTTGGCGTTTTCCAATGGTTCGTCACCTGGGGTATTCTTATCATGTTCTACATTGGATATGGGTGTGGGCACATTGACGGGCCCGCATCTTTCCGCGCAGCTTGGGGTATCATGATGATTCCTGGTCTTGTATTCTTTATTGGTACTTTGTTCCTTACAGAATCGCCACGCTGGCTTGCAGCTCATGATAAATGGGAAGATGCAATATATATCATCTCTCATATCCAGGCAAAGGGCGACGAGAATGACGAGAATGTACGAATTGAAGTCGAGGAGATCAAAGGTGCTGTTCACATTGAACAAAATTCAAATTTCAGATTCTATCACCTCTTTAGCCGCAAAAACATTCGTCGCACTTTCATCGGCGCGACTTGTCAAATGTGGCAGCAGTTGACTGGAATGAACGTTGACATGTACTACATTACCACGATTTTTTCGTTTGCCGGCTATGAAGGTGATTCAAATTTGATTGCGTCCTCTATTCAATATGTGATTAATGTGGTCATGACTATCCCCGCTCTATTATTTGTTGATCGTTGGGGTCGTCGACGAGTGATGTTCTATGGTGCTATCATTATGATGGCATGGATGATCGCAATGGCCGCAGTTCTTGGCCAATACTCATATCCCTTGAGTGAGGAAGAAACAAGCGACCCTCAAGTACGCATCATGATCCCCAAATCAGAGCAAGATGCATCGAAGGGTCTTATCGCCATTACTTACTTGTTTGTCGCCACATATGCACCAACATGGGGTCCTGTAGGTTGGATCTATTGCTCCGAGATTTTCCCTCTCGAACAGCGTGCTACAGCCAATGCGCTGTGCGCTTCTGTTAATTGGATATTCAACCTTGCGATTGCTTTGTTTTCTCCGCAAGCTTTCGTGAGTATCACTTGGCAAACTTATATCATCTTTGCCGTGTTCTGCTTCACTATGGCAGTGCATGTTTTCCTCATGTACCCGGAAACTCATGGTCTTACATTGGAAGAGGTGAGTGAGTTGTGGGAGGCCGATGTTCCTGCCTGGAAAACATCTAAATGGAGACCTACCATTGTACCCCAGATTGCTGATATCGATGCTGCTAACGGTGGTCGGGCCCCATCCCTCAAGGATAAGGTCGAGTCTTCCGCGGAACACATTGATGACGTATCGTTCAAGTCTCAAGAACTTTCGGCTTGACGTCAAAGGAGATTGTTGTGTGAAAATGGTTTATTTGATATTTTATTTTGACAATATATGTATTAACTATGAATTAATGGTAGATGCTCTAAATCGCATATATTTCCACATAAGGTGAGGTAGGCTGAGTAGCCAATTGGTCTTTCCTGGCGCCCGACATATATATCCTGCCGCACGACATTAACCCTACGCAAACGTAATTTTCATTGTACAAGTAGTACAGATCGGACCATATAATGTCATCTTATCTCAGCTAATTTTTGGTTATGTGGAACTGTAAAATGAGTATTAAATGCTATAGAAAAGAGTCATATTTGAAATATATAGATAATGAGTCTAATTGCACTGTTTCCTTTTTTTTTTTTTTTTTTTTCGAGTACAACGTGCAATCCGCTTCCTATTTGAACTGCCAAAGAGAAAGCTGCATTAGATTTTACGTTACGCTCTTAATTCAACTTCTCTGTGAATTTCAGAACCTCCATGAATCTTGTTTTTTCTCAGGTCTTTAGAAGAATTTCGTGAAAAAGAGACGGTTCCTCGAAAAAAAAAAGAAATTTGTCATTCACTATCGCAGATTTTGATAATAGGCTATTTCAAGTATAAGTACAAAGAATATAGGGCATAAAATTGACCAAATCTGTTGGTGGGTATCTCTAAGCCTCCACAGGGGTTCCAGGATACATCTGGTAGGCAGTCTGGATAAGCGGAGCCATCTCCGTAGTGTTGTGAGCCTCACGAGTGAACATATCATCAACCATACCCTTCTGCTGATCATAAATCGAAGAAGGAACAATGTTGCGATAAGTAGTAACAGAGCCATTCACAACTGCAGCAAGGAGGTCAGAAACTTGTCTGGGATCATACTGCTTATGAGGGAAAGCCAGCTTGGAGTAGTCGAAGACAGCATTCTCCAAGTCTTCAGGCAACCATCCCTCATAAGTCTCGAAGATACGGTCGTTGTAACCGGTGAGAATCGGACCCGGGTTCACGGTCTGAATAGTCACACCAAACTCCCAAAGCTCCTGGTCAAGAGCGCTGCAGAAGGCCTCTAAGGCATGCTTAGACGAAGAGTAAGCACCGGCGAAAGGGTCAGTGGTGAGACCAGCAACAGAAGAAACGAAAACAATCTTACCACTACGCTTCTCAATAAGGTTGCGAGCAATCTTCTGAGTGAGCAAAATGCTGCCGAAAACATTGACTTCAAACTGACGGCGGAGACGATTTTCAGGAATATCGATAACAGCACCACCCTCACCAATACCGGCGTTGTTTACAAGAATATCCACGTCCCAAGTGGCAGCACGCTGACGATCACCCTCATCAGTGATATCAAGCTTCTTGACAGTGATGGGCAAGTCAGCAAGACCAGCCTCCCAACGGAGCTGGTGGATCTCGTGGATGGTCTCAACAGTGGCAATAACGTTATAGCCCTGGCTAGCAAGGATGAAAGACGCGTTCTTTCCGAAGCCACTACCGGCACCAGTGATGAGAACAGTCTCCTTGACCTCATCAGTGTTCTCCACACGCACACGCACCGAAGAGGAACCGTTCTGAGGGGTAGCCAGCAACTGATATGCATCCAGAGCATAGTGGTCAGGATCGTAGGTGGTGTTCTTAGCTGCGTAGAGCGTGGTGCTGCCATTTATACTAACGTAGCCATGATCAACGCTGAGCGGAGCTCCACCAATCGCACTGACTGCAATCTCACTGTCAGCATAAGGAAGTACAGTGAGATTAGACTTGGTACCAGTGACATTGTTCAGGATGTAAATCTTACCATCCGACTCGGAGTAGCGGAACGGCTGATCATTGCTACCAAGATACAAGAAATTGAAGGCAGGGGCAGCATAGAATGAAGACACATTCAAACCACTGAGGACCTGGTCGTCAGATTCGGACACAAGACGAACAGTGCGGTCAGCGAGTGCAACGGTGAAAAATGCTAGCACTGAGAGGAAGTTGAAATTGATCATTTCTATCCAATACAATTAACTAAGAACTCTCTAAAATCTGATTGCGGCTTTCTTATATATCCTATGTATGGGTTGGGTCTCTTCGGGGAACTTGCAGTTTTGCGGTCAGGCTGCATACATGTCATATGAGCCCCAGACGGGCGAGGCTACATAAGGAATAAAAATTCTCGAGTGGATGATGAGATCCTCTACAAAGAGGGTCATCCACATTAAATTGAAATCTATAATTGCATATGTATCTATCATTTTGATATTTCATGTTGGAAGTTTATTCCTTCCCAACAGCAACTGAAAATATGGAGATGGGGCACCTGATCTTGATGCATGGGGCTCTGGGGAATCGAGGTAATGCCGTTAAAGCTGCATGGAAATATCACGTGGTATGGAGTCCTGGCCCTCGGGCGCGACACAGTAAGAAATTAGTCTGGATTAATTTCTCGTGGAAGCGACCTGCCAACAACGCCGAACAATATTTGGAACTTGGTATATGTGGTGAAAAAATTAGGGATTATCTGGACATGGGGATAAGATAGTGTGGATGTGATTGGACCTCGACGAGGAGCCTCGGCGACAGCTCTGCAGCCGTTTGTTGCATTAGGGTTTATCGAAACCGAGGTTGTGAGTGACATACCGGCTGGACCCAATTATACATCACACGTGCCGGGCGTGGTTTTTTTCGGAAAATATGATTCTTTTACTCAGCTAGAATATGATATTAGTAATGCTAATTTCGGATCTTTACGGTTTCAAGAGAGATGTCGCCTGGGGTCACAGGTTCCTTGTATCGCCAACCTTCTTCTTGAGCTGAAGGAGGATTGCAGTCCTTAGATTTGCGAGCCTCAACTATGCGATCAACCATATATCCTGATGTAACTTCTGTCCATTCACTTTTCCAAGCTGGATTGTACTTGTTCATCGCGCTGCCTGCTGATACTGCATCGTAGAAAATATAGCACTCCTTATTACCCCAGAAAGTCCACATGGTACAATTATGCTCATCTTGACAGGCCTTTCTGCATGTTTCCTTATGGTGCGCCTCCTCGCTGTTCTCATCAAACTGCTTATGGCTGAAAAACTCTAGAGCCTCAATTGCCCAATTATGCTTCTCTTCTGTGACTTCTGGCATAATGAAGTCGTAATAAAAATTCGCATAAGACGGCGAGAAGCCTAAACTCTGCTCCCAGTCATACAGAACCGCTATTTCCCACGCACCAAGCTTATGGAAAGAGCCCAACGCACTGCACCATTCGTCGAAATGTACGAATTGAGTAGCAATAGAGCCACCCTGGAAGTACCCATAAGGATGTAATTCTGGCTCGAGTGTATCTGTTTCTGGTCTTCCGGTCCCATCAATATACATATAAGACATGACGGAGTCCCCGCAGCAGTGTTCCCTAGATGCTTCTCCTCCTTTCCTAATACGATCGGCAATACTTTCTTCTGTGTTACCATACATCATCTCCATGGCTTTACGGCTGAAAACAATGGAGGATCCACCATGAGCGAACGCAGGATCCATACCTACAGCCCGACCTAAGTAGAGAGCTTCATTGGGATCGCGACCAGACACAGCTGATTGCAGTGTAGATGGCATTAGATAGGTGTCTGCATCAACCATAACATACCAGTCATAGTCAGGATTGTTTACCCATGCATGCGCATAAGCAGGTACATTTTTGAATCGATCGAGTGCCCACCCGGCCGCGGGGTCCTCAGGAATCTGTATTTTTGCATCCACCCAATTCCACCCTTCCGCGGCCGATTGGCGTCGAAGCCGATAGGCCTTGGTTGATGGATCGTTCAAACTTACATCGTCTAAGAACTGGAGACAGTCCACCATCGGAATACCATTTATTGTGTCATTGGTTTCTGCATATACCGCATGGTGCGGAAAATTTCGAAAAGTGGTCCCCGAGTGAGGAGGAACACGTTTGAATGCAACATCAATTCCAGTTTTCATGAGCAAGAATGTCTTATCAACCACGGGATAACGCTCCTGCGGAAGTGATGCTTCTCCAGACGGATCTTTGGAGAAAATATGGGAATAACGGGCGGGACCTGCAAAAAAAGTCAACACAAAGAGGGCCACTAGAACTCCTATTACACATAGTGAACGGTTAGTGAGCATCTCAGCGGACTCAGAAGGAAATTTCTCTTTCCCCTGCTTTGTATAGGAAAGGGGCACGGGACAAATGTCGAGGGTGGGGGTATAGTGCAAGATGAAGTCCGCGCGTGAATGATCCGGGTGAAGGAAGGGAAGACACGTGGGTGATTGAGGCAACCATGGATGACTTTAAGACAAGGAAACCGCCACTATCTTCAAAAACATGTCGCGAGTGAACCCAACTGAGTAGAATACTAATGAGACGCCTCGCATTTAAGACCCCGTCTTTCCACAACAGGAGATCACTTACTAATACAAGATCGTTCACGTGTGTGCTCACTAGTGTAATGGTTGTAATGATAATGTAAGTTATAGTGAATGTGAAATCAAGCAGTTGCGAGTCACAATTATATATTCTTGTCGCAGCTTTAAGAACCTTATCTATTAAAATCGGGCCAAACTTGGTCTTTGAATTACATTGAGTCTCTTCCATATTCGAAGCTTTTCTAAGGACAATTATATTTTCGTTCGATGCGAAGAGCACAATTCTAGGCACAATGTCACGGTGGCAGGTTTCACTTTCAAATAGAGAGTTTCACTGTCAAATAGATTATGCTAGCCATTCAAGATTTCCCCTTGGTTCCGGTGTTTACTATTAGTAACACTGCTTCGATAGCGCTTTACTTTTCCTTTCCAGATACCTACCTACCTACCCAGACGGAATATTTCGCGTTTCCGATAAGCTAAATTCACGTGCAAGTGCAACAGGGAGCATGCTCGTGTCTCAATAAACGAGCATTCACTATTCAATTCTTCTCAATTCAAATTAAGTTCAAAATGAATTCAGAAAAATGTTTGGATTGCTCAAGGTAGGTGTGCTCGGCGGCAGTGGTAATGCTGGCTCGCAACTGGTCAAGCACTTGTCAAGCAAAGGCGCCGAGGTCATTGCAATTGCGCGAAACTCATCGAAGATCCCTCAGTTGCCACATGTAACTGCATTTTCCGGTGATGCGAAGAATGTCGAGGATGTTGGAGAGAAGCTCAAGGGTATTGACGTGGTGACCTCTGCACTCTTCTTTGATGTCCCTCTTGACAACATCGAGAAGATTGCCAAAATCTCTGGCACCAAATGAATTGTCGTCGTTGGTGGTGCTGGTAGTTTGAAGGCATCTGAGGATGGACCTCTACTCATCGAAACGCCGGAGTTCCCAACTGAATTCAAGGTAACTGCAAAGCAGGGCATTACATTTTTGGATGATTGGCGTAAAATCACTCCTGCTGGTAAGGTTCTTCTTTCCCCACTGCAATCATAAGCAATGTTGTACTGGCAACGGGCAAGTACCGCGCCGGCAAAGATGTTCTGCTGACTGACGACAACGGTAAAAGTTAGATTAGCTACGATATCCTTTTGTTTGCTTTGGCAGATGAAATTGTGGACCAGGAACACCTTAAGGGCCGATTCACTGTTGCTCAGGCTAGATTATGTCCAGCAGTATTATACATTCAAATTTAAGTTTGTATTCACAACGACATTCACTGAAGTATGAAAGGGCATTAATAATTAAATGGTGCGTTCGTGTGAGGCCGATTGACCACTGATACCATCTACGCGAAATTACGTTCAATAAAAAATTGACGATATTGCGATCATACGAGAACAATAGGTTCTGTGTCTTAGTGTTGGAACAGAAATAAACTCTTGATTTGAAGAGTAAGGGACATCCTAACATGGGCACTAAAAGCTCAAGAATTATGAGTTATTTCAGCGTGATTTAAACAATTCGACAGAATTAGGAGCACATAGTCCGCCCCTGTGCGCCCTAATAAATGGGAAAGATGATATGGATCATGACTTTCTGCAGTTTGACTAAAAAAAAACCTATCTAGGCTCAGTGAGCATCATTCATATATTGGTGAGATAAGAATTGCCTCAGCGAAGCACAGAGGCTTTTTAAATTCTTGGTACCCATGAGTAAAAAATATCATAGACCTCATTCTGTTCCAAGGCGGATGAAATTGGAGTCATTCAGCAAATCTGCCAGTAATGACCAAATAAAAAGAACACGTTAGTTGCTAAATATTTCTACGAGGATGACTGGAAGCTGGTACTCAATGAGAGGAGGTCAAATGTGGAGGCGGCTTACAACTTGCCAACTGAAGATAGAGATCTCATGAATTATAAATTTATATGATCAAAAAAGTCCCCGAGTTTGCCAAGGTTTGATCTCATTAAAAAAAAACCAATACTTTGATCTTGAGAGTCGTTTTCAGTAAGCAAGCCGCAACACGTGACCATATGCGGTTTTTTCACTATACGATCTGGGCTACAGAAGAAACCCTGGGGTTAATCCCGATCTTCCAAGGCGGAGGGAGTAATTCAAAATTTCGTTTAGCACCATCATACTAAACCGTGCGGAATAGAGAGGTTCTAAACTGAACCTAAATTTTGTTTCTAAGCTCGGTGGTCGATTGCTAAAAAACATGTCCGATAACGAGAAAAGTCTAGGTCTCGGATCAGACGACCTCTCATCTACAGAAGCCACTCAGAATTTCAAATTGCAATTAGGCCCTGAGAGATCTCAAGAACCTATTCCACCCATTCCTTCATATTCTCACTGGTACGATGCTTTCAGACCGTCTAGTTTCAAGCGCCCCACAGAAGCTGAGCTCGGATTTGACACGACTGGCATGTCTTCTATCGAAATAACCCAACACCAAATGTCGCGTGCTGCTCCGTCGCTTTCACGCAGGCACCTCATTGTTGTTACATGTTCAGCAGGTGTTGGTACTGGTCTATTTATTGGTACCGGTAACACCCTCCCCCAAGGTGGACCTGCTGCCTTGATCATTGGCTTCGGTTTGATGAGCATTGCTCTGGTCTGCGTAATGTTGAGCACGGCCGAACTAAATCTGCGATATCCAACAATCAATCCAATGAGTCAACTAGCCGAACGGTTCATTGACTCTAGCTGGGGATTCGCCATTGGCTGGATTTACATGTTCGGCTACATGGTGTCAGCGCCCCTTGAGATCATTGCCGGTGCCGAACTTACGCAATTCTGGCATGACGATAACAACTCAGCTGCCAAGGTCAACCCTGTCGCTTGGGTATCCCTCATTTATGTGCTCGACGTCTGTATCCATTTCTTTGGAGGGTCGCGCGGTTATGGTGAGCTGGAGTTCGTAGTAGGGTCCATTAAGTTTTGTGCTATCATTGGATGGATCATCTTTGCCATCATTTACGTCAATGGTGGTGTAATTGGTCGACCAGAGTACATTGGTGGCAAATACTTTCATGACCCAGGCGCATTTGCTGGTGGATTTAAAGGTGTAATTCAGGTGATTGTATCGGCAAGTTTCGCTTATGGCGGTACCGAGGTGACGGGTCTTGCTGCTGCTGAGACTTCTAATCCAATTAGATCAATCCCGTCATCTACACGGCAAACGTTCTGGCGCACATTGGTTCTGTTCATGACCCCAGTCATACTTGTGGGATTTTGCGTGCCATATGATGACCCCCAAATCGGTAGTTCCAACACAGGCTCCGGATCACCATTCGTTCGTGCCCTGCAATTGTCTGGAATCCATGCACTGCCATCCATCTTCAATGTTGTCATCATTTGCTCGGTTATTGGTGTTTCAAACTCCTCAACTTATGCCGCCAACCGCAGCTTGGTTGGATTGGCGATGAGCGGCATGGCGCCAAAGTGGTTGGCTTATGTTGACCGCCGGGGGCGACCGGTGATGGCTACAGTTTGCCTTCTCACTTTCGCACTCTTATGTTTCGTTTGTGCGAGTGACAAGTACAACGACGTATTCAACTGGCTGTATGCGTTTGCTCAACTTGCCTTCTTATACGTATGGTCGTCGGTTTGCTTGGCCCATATCAAGTTACGGCTAATGATGCGGAAGCAGAGTCGGTCTCTCGACGAGTTGGTTTACAAATCCCCTCTCGGCATTCCTGGTGCGATTGTTGGTGCTGGTATTCTCATTTTTGTCTACTGCTTGCAGTTCTGGCCCGCAGCTACGCCTGCCAATGAACCTGATGTCGCGAGTTATTTCTTCCAGCAGGATCTCAGTGTCCCTTGTGCGCTCGCACTATTTTTGGGACACAAGATCTACGTGCGGAAGACGACGGGCAACTGGGGTTTCAAGGTTTTCGATTTGGACCAGGACCTTGATTCCGGTGTCCGCTTACTCGATATGGATGAGGTGAACCGGGCAAACGAAGAGTACAGGCAGAAGGCAAAGTCGAACTTCTTCCGACGTATTGCCTACTACGTCTGCTAATTCATCCCCGATACAACGACGGATGATAAATAATGTGTAAACTTGACATCTTTATGTAATTAACGATAACTATTCCCCTAATATTTCCTTCATGCGCCTCGGTGACTAAGGGCCAGAGATAAGACGTGCCGCAACCCAAAGAGCCGCCCGAGGATCTTGAGATATTTTTTGCGATAGATGAGACACTGAAAACTGTATCATCCCAGCATATAGACTAAAGTAAGACGAAAGCCTCATATATAGAGTATTGAAACGTTAGATATTTTCCAGCTTCCATGCTCGACGAATATCATCCAAGAAATCCACATCGTCAGTACTCAGCTTTTTCATGCGCCCTGGTTGTTTCGGGGAATCTTTAGATCGCCAGTAGTAGCCCCTGCAACCTTCTTCTTTAATTTGTAGCCAGCTTTTAAAACGACTCTTTTCATCAGGCTTTGGACTGGTCTCGTCTGATGGTACGAGCACGTAATGGGGGTGGAACGATTTAAGATAAGAATCCTTAAGAGCTTTTTCATCTTGAAATTTTTGGCGAAGTTCGGGCACAGAATTCCAGTCTTCTTGCCAGGACTCTAGTGGGCAAGTTCGCATACCGCCGCTGATCCACAAGAGATCAAGATCAGTGTTCATCTGAGCAAGATGAGTTGAGGTTATTTCACGACTATCATCGTCGTTTTTCACGAGTTCCCCAATCGCACCAGGGTATTGTTCATTGATGGTGAAATCACTATCGCCAGCAATATATTGTGAAATCCACATAAGTTCTTTGCAACCCAGCGTGGGTTCACTAGTTGTTTTCTCAATTTGAAGCATAAGACCTATGAGAAGACCCAGTAGATGTCTCTTCTTGTCCATGAGAACCATTCCACCCGAGACCTGATTCTTCAAGATACTAGCTTCAAAAATATGCCGGTCATCATAGTCTAGATTCATGCGGAATGCCACCATCTCCTCGGAAGTGGGCATCAACTGCTGATATATGTTCTGCTCTTTGGCAGAGTAGTATTCATTGGGAATATACCGATCACGGAAGAAAAGAGCTCCCGTTATTTGGTAATCTATACCTTGGAAATGATGTCCCAATTTCGTGAGCGGGACTGTGTCAGGTTCTATGTACACGACATCCGCGAATTCACTGAATATCATTGCCAAAAAATTGAGCGTCCAAGCGTTCATATCCTGAAAATCATCAGATATGTATTCTCCAACGTTGCGAAATTTAATTTTTCTGTGACCACCCGCATCCATGACTTGCAACCGATAGGACTCATCAAGCGAGCCCCAGTGGGCAATTTCTATTGGAATATTGTTGTCGAGCATTCTGATTACACCCACTAAACGCGGAAGAAAATGCATGTTACTGGCGTCAATTGCAGTCACCACACCAACTCTGTTCGCATACCGTGAGGAGTCTATTTTGACACCTTCTTTGAACATGGGGAAGACTTTACGATTGACATCCTTGAGGTAATCATTGGACTTGGATACCGTGTGGCGATGTTTGAAGAAGCACGCATTATATGCACGCATGGCCTGTATACGTTCTCTCAAAGTTGGCTCTGGTCGGCCATCCTGACCTTTGATCATAAAAGAATCGAAATATGTATGGCATGCAGAATCCATCGGCATGAGGTGCAGGTCTTTACGAAGCTTCTCATCTTTGCCACTGATGAAATTGAGATACAGCATGATCAGACAACCAAATAGCAAGGCGCCTGCCAAAATGCGTATTCTTCGCGACATTGTGGGGATAGCCTGCTTGTGTCTCTACTAATCTCCTAGTGGACCACAAATCACTCTAGTAAGAACGCGTGAGCCGGATAACAGCCTAATTTGAGAATTGAAAGCGGATCAGCTCAGAATACCGAATGCAGCTTGCACACTTGGCACACTGCCCAGTAAGGACGCGATTAGGGCTCGTGCCTGCGGGTGCCGGAAGAAATTTCCTAAATAGGAGGATAAACACGTGAGAGAATTAACGCATCTCATTTACGTATATAGTTCTGAATATTCCATTTAATTTTTGCCTCATTCAAGAAGAGTTAATTTTCAATATCGGCATGTATAGCACAACTATAATATGCATTTCCCTCGCACTCCTCCACATTCTATGCGGCTGATCCCTTGAAAAGGCGGTTTGGGTTAATCCGTTTGGAAAATCAGGTGCCTGCCGTGTTTTCGCTCAAAACATAGTGTTCATTTGATTGTTGTTAATAATAAAAGGTAAATATATATATATAATTTTGCTACTTAACCTTCATATCTCATTGAGGGAGGGACCGCTTTCTTTTATGTACGACGATCTTTTTTCCCTGGTCTAGCCTTCTAGACCTAACCTGACAAAAAATTCCTAGATAATAAACAGGCATTCTAATGAGCGAGTTGAGTGCCTCAGATCAACATTATTTCAAGTCTTATGACCATTTTGGTATCCATGAAGAGATGCTAAAGGATGAGGTTCGAACAGTATCGTATCGGGATGCTATCTTCCAGAATAGAGCTCAGTTTAAAGACAAGATCGTTCTGGACGTTGGCTGCGGCAGCGGTATTCTATCGATGTTTGCGGCAGCTGCGGGAGCAAAGCATGTCATTGGCGTTGATCGCTCCAACATTATTGAAATGGCTCGTAAAGTAGTGAGCGATAATGGCTTCGACAACAAGATCACTTTGATCCAAGGTAAAATGGAAGAAGTCGAGCTGCCCTTTGATAAAGTTGACATTATTGTGAGCGAATGGATGGGTTACTTCCTGCTCTATGAGGCCATGCTTGACACAGTGCTCTATGCGCGGGATCGCTATCTTAAGCCGGACGGTCTTATCCTGCCCGACAAGGCGATTATGCGCATCGCTGCCATCGAAGACAGTGATTACAAGTCGCAGAAAATAGAATTCTGGGATTCAGTTTACGGCTTTGACTACTCAGCATTCAAGAGTGTCGCATTACACGAGCCCCTAGTTGATTGTGTGAGTATGAATGCCCTTTTATCTCCCGGGTCCGATCTCTTCGAAATTGACCTATACACTGTCACCAAAGAGGATTTGGCGTTTGACCAGGAATTTGATCTCGTATGCACGGACAATGATAAAGTACATGGCTTTGTGGTGTGGTTTGACATGGAGTTTATGAAGCTCAAGCACAATATTCGATTTTCAACCGGTCCGCAAAGTCAAGAGACTCATTGGAAGCAAACTGTATTTTACACCAAGAAGGATTACGAATGCTACACTGGAGAAGAAATTCGTGGTCGCATGCAAATCAAGCCGAGTGAAGCCAACCCTCGTGATTTGAACATTTCCATGGAGTACAAGTTTGGTGATGAAACTCCTGAAAAAATGACTTACCTTTTCGCTTAAAATATGGCATTTGAGTATCATACATATAATTATTGCGGTTTTAATACGTCATAGATCTGTTGTTACTGTCATGGATTGGGCGTGAACTAAGGAGGTCGGTGGCAAGCCATCACACAACAAGTGCAGCAAATGATAATACTTTTGTGAGGCATTTTCGTCCTCGTAAGTGCCTAATGCTGGAGCCGGAAGGTTTGTGAACAATGCCGTGGCATCTTTTGATACCCGTTTCATAAGGCAATTGAGAATTAGATGTTGTGCACTTGCCGGGAGGTCATTAAAATGCAATACTTTATCGTTCGTCGGGGTTCGTGAACGATCACGCGGTTCTGGCCTACTACTGAGCTCTGAGGCATCCATGGGCTCGTCTTGAAAGCTCGGACCGGTCTCTGCAGTTTCGTTATGACGAGCGCCTTCGTTCATTGTTTCCGAGATCACATCAGAGTTTACGTTATCATCCAAAGGATTGTCTCGATAGCGACTGAATGATTGCGGATGCGAGAAGCGATCCTCGTCTTCACTCGAACTACCCTCATCACTGGATTCATCATACCGACCACTAGTCTTCGCCATAGCTTGTAAATCAGAACGCGGCCAATGTGTTGATTGCATAGAATGCGCGACGCCCAGTCCTTGCAGACTGCTGAATGTTCGACGACGCATTCTACCCACTTGGGGGACAAGATATTGTTTGTGATCAGTCTTCATCTCAGTGCCCGATTCTCTGGCCTCACATAGTCTTTTATACCAACTTGAGCTAGACAGCGCCTCTTTAACGAACCCATTCACATCTTCATGACCTTTTACAATAACATCATAAACAAAATTATCGATGTCCAAGCTGGAGACAATGACTTCTGCTCTTATCCGTAAGGTCTCTAAGAGCTCATTGATCCGCCCAGTTTCGCGTTCGATCTCAGTTTGGCATTCCACAAATGCAATGACGCGCAAAGTGTGGGTCGTTGACCACGCTTTAACGGAATGAAGGATAGAACCAAGTTGAAGAATCAATGTGTACGTGTCGAAATTGATGGAAGTTCCGTTCTGGTTTCTATCAGCACTGTCTTGAAGCTGGGCTTTCATCTGAATTGGATATAGATCAATGTATTTACCCTCACACTCTTGGCCATATTGGTGATATGAAGACCAGTTCCACAGAGATGCGGGCGCGGGTAGGTCGGCGTCCATGAATCCACGACAGACACAAACATTTGAACCCATAGATAACAGATCTTCGATAACCTGGATCCACTGCGACAATTTAAGGTGCTTTTCTTTACGCATGTGATCTGTAGGTAAGCTTTGAATATCAACTTGCGTAAAAGTGCGGTTTTGACCAGACTCGTTTTCATCATAGAAACCAAGAACAGAAATGTTGGGTCGCATTCCACCAAGACCGGAGCCTAAGAACACATTGCGTGCACCCCAAACCATTGAAGGACTAGCGACAATCTGAAAAAAGGCTTTTATTTTGTGCATATCTCTAATTTTTTCCCATGCAGTCCGTTGCTTAGAGATTTCGATTGCTTCATGACGAAAAGATTTTCCCGATGTGATAATAACATGACCCAGAATAAATAGACCGCCTTTTTTCAGATAATTACAGAAGCGGATGAGCTGCCAACCAGATCTTGGATCATCCACATATAGAAGTATCTGGGGCCGCCAATATTTGACATGATCCTGTTTCAACTTGAGGAGATATTTGCGCACCTGATGGTAAATTATCGACTGTGAGACATCACCCCATGGCTTGGGAGCAGTGTATGAGTGAATAACAACAAAAATCACAATTCCAACAAGAAGAATTACCAATGCTGCAAAAACATCAGCCGTAAGCATGGCAACAATACACACGATAAATCCGGTGAGAGCAGTTGCTGTATTGAAATACCGAAAACTTGGGCGAAAATTAGGCGCTGAAGCGCTCTTTAAAAGGAAGCATGCAAAATTGAGCACGACGAAAGTCATGAGCAATGCCATCGTAATATATACGGCAATTTGGTCAACATCAAGCAAAATTGTGAGTTGAGTAAGAACATAAGTGGCGATAATAGAGGCATTGGTTCCCTTGAAAGACCCCATCAATGGCATTACATTATCCTGGGCAATTGCTTCCAGCAACTTAGCAGCACCAAAGACACCCATGAGTGCAGAAAAAATCGACGTGGCAAATTCACCGAGAACAACTAAAGCAGGGAATGCATCGACTGTGCTTATTACGTCCAAATCCCATACCAAAAGGGAACGAGATACACTGAGCCCAAGCGCGATTATCACGAGTGCATACATTAGAAAAGTGAGTAACAAGCCTGCTAGTGTTCCTCGAGGAATTGCGCGTGATGGATCACTTAAATCACCAGACATACTTGCACCAGCTAATATACCTGCCGTTGCCGAAAAAAATATACCAAAAAGACTACCTCCGAAGGAGCTAGACGGCATCCAGTTACCCTTCAGCGTCTCCCAACTGGGTCCAGTATACCATGCATCAAACTCACTGACATAGAATGGTTTGACAAAGAGTACGGATGCGGGCACAGCAAGTGTTGCCACCAGCAAGATAATGAAGAGCATTTTGGATGATCGAGCAAATAACTCAGGACCGACAAGACAGATGCCGGTGCATACAAGCAACAGTAAAGTTTCATAGCCGAATATGTACCAACGAGAATCAGGCAGCACTGAGCCATTTTCCTGGCCAAATGAATTCATCAAGGGGTCAGCGAAACCAACAATGTTAAGACCGGCATTCAGAACCTGACCGATATAAAATACAAGTCCTATAGACCCACCAAATTCGGGTCCAAGTGATCTACTGATCATGAAGTATGCACCACCGCCTTTGACGACGCCATTTGTCGCGATAGCTGACAATGACATCGTTGTTAGCAAATTGATGGTGTAACTCAAAAGGAGTAACACAAGTGATCCTAAGACCCCGGCTTCACCAACGATGAATCCGAAGCGCAAATAGATCAGGATCGACAGAACGTTCAGTGTCGTCGGGATAAAGACACCCTCATAAGTGTTGAGCTTAGACATTGGATCGGAAAATCGGGAAAGGAGAAGGTAAAACGAAGCAAGATAATTTTCCTAGTTCCTCTCGAGCTTCACAATTTTGAAATGTCCAAGCGCTGGCAGAAACCAGACACCGTCGTCAATCGCAATAGATTTTACTACAATCTTCCGGGTGGATCCCTGATACTTGCCGCTACCCCTGCCCTCGGGATTCATGATAACCGGCAATATGTATGTATGTACTTAATTCATTTTAATTATATAGAATTATTTTCGTTGACGCTACTAAATTTTGACCAATTACGCATTATAATTGAACGAATTGATGACTATAAGAACCCAAAGATGCTGAGAAACTAAGAAAAACTCATTTGGCCATGTTTGACTACTATGTACTCCTCTCACCGAATTCACCCCGCAAGCTTCTACAAAAAAATATCTATCCAAATATATAATTATATGTATACTTTTAGTATCAGCCTAAGTGATTTTTTGTGGAGCAGAAACCACTACTCAGTATTTTACCGAATATTTTAATACGCCAGAAGTGAGAGGTCTGACGTGGCATCTGAGACATTCTTATGGTAGTCTTGATTTCGCTGTCACCTCAGATCATATTAATTTAAGTCAATTTTTGTGCTGCACGCATGAATAAGTATCATCTTAGTGTGGATGAAAATACCTTATCTAACAATATCATCCTGTATCACAACCCCCATGGTAATTGATAAGGCATGCTTCGACCAAGCATTTGCAAACAATGATGTAAATGATAAATCTAAATTAGTAATATATGAATCTGCTCTTTCTATGTACAACGAGCAATTTAAGCATGCTCCTTGAGGTAGGCGAGCAAGTCGTCAACGTCGGCCTTCTTCTTGAGACCAGCGAAGGCCATCTTGTTGCCAGGGATGTACTTCTTGGGGTTGCTGATGTACTCGTGAAGAGTGCTCTCGTCCCAAGTGACACCCTTCTCCTTCATGGCATCGGAGTAGGAGAAGCCGTCCTTGCTACCACTCTGGCGACCGAAGACACCCTTGAGACCGGGACCGACCTTGTTGGTGTCGTCGACGACGTGGCACTGAGCGCACCGGGTCTTAAACAACTTAGCTCCCTTCTTAGCACTGGCCATTTTTTTTTCTGAGTTTCTGTGTTAGATCTCTGAAGAGAAGGAAGGAGCTTAGGGCGGACGCGGTATATACTTTCTCTCTCTGCATATTACTAATCACATGCGATCCTATTCGGCGTCAGGCTGATCGCGTCTGAAGTCGAAAACTGCAGCCTAGGATGCTTTTATTTCGATTTCCTCGGCTTTGATAGAGTGTGATTATATATTGTGGAAAAAAGAGACGAATTTACAGCATGAATCCAGTGTATAATAGGATTTTAGGAGGCTGCCGGATGTACGGAAAAACATCATCCCCTTGTCCTTACCCTCAAATGTCAGCGTGGTTTCGCGACCTGTCATTGGTCTACAGCGGGACGCGCGAACAACATAGGGTAATTCGTATGCTTTACGGCAAAAAACATATAAATTCTCAAAACGTCTGCTTTAAAAAAGCACAAAAATTGAGAAAAATGTATTAATCCTACCAGGAGCTTCAATTTCCATCAATTTACTCTGCCAACTAAGGCTGATCTCGGTGCTTGTTTTCATTCGCCCTTACCCATACAGCCAGAAGGCCCTAGGGGATTCAGGCGCCACCTTCTCATTTACGGGCATGCCTTAAGTTGATATGCTGGGGAGTCTCCTGTATGCGCTATAGCTTGTCGATGTGTCTGCATGCCCAGAGTGAGTTTTCTTAGGAGGTCAGCCGTTTTGGATGCCCTTCTAAATCGTCATTGCTTGAGTAGATTCGGCGGCCTGCTTGCAGGCAGAATCAATGGATTCTGACTCCATCAATCTGGCATGCAGGTTCGTCGGATATGAAGCATACATTGTCTAAATAAAATGGCATAATTAGGATGTATATTCTCTGGAAAGTTGTTTTTAACTCTGATTTGTAGTTGATCGTCGATGAAGGCAGCGGTGCTCCTAATCCAAGGTGTGAAAGCCTGCATCTTTGAAAATGTGAAATCTACGCAATCTTAGAATTATTGTTTCTTATCAAAGGGGTTTCCTAATACTTGTGACTAATTTGGATGCCATAGGCTAGTTCTGAGTTTAATTTGTCTCTAATCTTTGCTACATTGCTATCCTGAAAGTCAATTTTTTTTTGATCAATGTCGGAAATGCTGAGTAAATTTCACTATCGGTGTGAAATGTCATGAGAAGGTGATGTAGTAATCTTACCCACTTCAAAGAAGAACACACTCTTTCCAAAATTTTGAGATCCCAATAACACAATCTATTAGCGCTGAAGACCAAAATCGAACACAAATGTAGTGCAACATATGACACCCAAACTATACTATATGTAGGCATCATTGGATTGCTATAAATCTACTCGGAGTTCAATTAGATCGAATAATAAGTTCACCCGTAGTAACTCGGGCCTCAATAGGAATATCGGCGGCCGGTGGTGACCAGGGCATGGTTCTGTGGGGAATCTGGATAATATGCACGGTAATATGTCTTGGCTATGCTTTCCATCGCCAGCCAAGATGATTTATTTGCACAGTCGAATCATAGGATATTTAAGGTTGCAGAACCACATGTCATCTACTGTCCATAAGATCGACCCATTTATATTGATCGTATCATATTGTTCCCAAACAATGCAGGCACAATCTCTCTACTTTTGGTAATCAACTAATCTATGAGACAAATGAGCCCCAATAGAGCCCGACAGTACCCGACCTCAGCGGGAGGCGTAGACCCTCTCGGATGGAAAACCCTTGTGATATTGACATGTGACTGATAAATTTTTCAGCGAGACGGCGGAACTATGCAAAAAAATCTATCTAGGGTATTGAGTAGTCACGACATAAGATCTATATGCTGAGCGCCACCATATGGATAGTAGCGCTCGAGAGCCGCACAGTTGCCTAATTCCTTAAGAGATTCCGGAAGCGCTCGATTGAAGCAGTAGTTCCCAGATAGAGCACAACAATATCTGGATTTAGCCACTGGCTAAGTCATGATGTCCACGCACTGTGTAAACCCTGGTGGGCATGCGTGCCTTGGGTAGTCGAGACAAGTGACTGAGTGCGATCAAGTCACATGACGTTAAACGGTGTGACACTGAAAGTTGTGATCAAAGAGCTGGACCGAGGGTATTAAAATGCATCTGGGCCAGGGTCTGTTCGAGATTCGCGCTTACTTGGCGGGCGTCCTCGCCCAGGTTATATATATTTATCGAGGACACATCGGCCGTTACCAACGGTCAATCAGTGCTCGCTTGTAAACTTATAATCAGCTTGTGATCGGTTTGGGATCGTTGAAGGTATAATGGAATTGAAACGCAGTCTCACGAAACGCATGCGAGCTCGGCGCTCGACCGCTCCGGACAGTATCGAGCTGCCGCCCAGGAAATCCTTCACGCCTAGCGGCGAGCCCTCCACGCCAACCTCAACAAGCATAACTCCCCAGACACCACACACACCTGGTGCCGAGGAATTTGTGTCGATTCCATTCGAAGGCACCTCACCGGCCTCCATCCCTCCTGATATGGTAACCCCACCCCGTTCTGTGTCTCTGCGTAGCGTACGAAGTAGCCGGTCGGCGAGTGTTGTCTCCTCCAACCTCGGTGCAGGAGCCTCGTCTAACAACGGTGCGCCGGTGCTTTTCCCTGTCACTTCTAGTGCGAGCGCAGCGAGTAACGTAACTCCAAGCTCTGGCCTCCAGCCACCTCTCAAGTTGCAGAGTGAGAATAGCCTGGATATACGGGAAAGAATGGCAGAAGAGCCTATCTCACCCGATTCTGACTCGGAGCAGCACCATGGAGCCGACGAAATGGCCCAGGATATTCTAGCAAAGGTGCATAAGGGTGAAAAAAGCAATTGGTCGCTCTGAGCGCGGGCGCTTAGAGAATCATTCTTATTTATTAAACACATACATATTTCACATGAGTGCATCGTGAAACCTCAGGCGCCAGCAAGTAGTGTGGGGCAAGTAGTGTGGGGTCATTCGGCACTACTCCTGCGCCGCACGCCCAACAGGGGACCCGGCGGCTTCACGGGGGCATAAGGAAAGAGAAAGCCTCGGCGCTAGGCCGACATTATAGGGCAAGGTTTTAACCAGCGAATATCCACCCGCGTCCGAGAGATTGTCGTGAAAAATCGAAACATTGAGGCACACATCTAAGCTCACGAAGAATATCAGAACAGGATATGATTTTCACCTCTCTGTAGGAATATATTGGCTTCACGGTGATACTGCCAAGAAGTGAATTGGGTATCGCCCGTTATCTGGTATGATCGAGACTGTGCCCTATCTACCGCACGGCGCATCTCAATGCAGAGATATCATCACACAGTTGCAGCGGCAAGATAAGGGAACAAGTAGCAATCGACGAACGAGACACTACTAGGGACAACCCGAGACAGACATGTATGTGATCCAGCACTGTGATGGTGAGCACCACCTTTATAGCTTCTTAGGTAACTTGTGACTTCGGTGATTTCAATTAACTGGTTTCAATTGAGGACAGTGATCCCTGCAAATAACTTCCTGGATGAGAAATTGTTTATTTTTGAGGCTATAATTACGATATGTCCAGACCTAGGTTGCCGTTTTGTGCACTTTTCGAGCGTCACGTCTTGTTCCACTATATGTTAAGGGTAAGGGCATATCCAAAATTTCGTTGGCAGAGAAAACGATAAACAGCTGAATCCATGATTGACTATAAAGGAAAGCTCGTCCTCGCTCCAATGGTTCGTGTCAGCGAGCTTCCATTGCGCAAGCTATCTCTCAAATATGGTGCAGATCTTGTCTGGGGTCCCGAGATCGTAGACAAGCGTCTCATTGCTAGTCGGCGAATTTGGAATGAAAAGCTGCATACATTTGATTATGTGAATCAGAAGAACCATCAAAATCTTACGTGGCGAGTATCTCCCTCTCTTGAAAAAGATCGTGTGGTGTTCCAGCTCGGTTCTGCGGACCCACAATTGGCTGTTGAAGCAGCTAAAATAGTTGCCCCAGATGTTGCAGCGATTGATCTCAACTGCGGTTGCCCCAAGCCATTTAGTACCCATGCAGATATGGGGTCGCGATTATTGTACGTGCCAGATAAACTTGTGAGCATTTTGACTCATCTTGTAAAAGAAGTCGGGACTCCTTGGGGTATCCCGATCAGTGCTAAAATCCGCATCTTGCCGGAGGAACAGCCTACTTACGATCTTGTCCGACGCATTGCGACAACAGGTATTTCGCACTTAACTGTGCACTGTCGCACGCCCACAATGCGCCCGCGAGAACCGGCTCAATTTGAGTATCTACCCGAGATCATTCGGATATGCCATGAAGCGGGTATTACTTGCTATCTAAACGGTGATGTGCATAGTCGGAAGCATTTCGACGAACTACAAAAGAAATATGACATTGACGGAGCCATGATTGCTCGGGCAGCCCAGGATAACCCGTCGTGCTTTGGTACAGATGAGCCCGTTCCTATTTTACAGATCTGCCGTGAATTTTTGGATGCCTGCATGGAGTACGATTTCGTTGCGCCGCACGCCAAATATAATCTGATGAACTTTGTTGATGGCAAATCGGCTTTATACGCCAAGTTTGCACGATCAAAAAGTCTAGCAGCTCTGGATGAGAGCCTTCAAGAGCAAGAAACTGCCAGCAGTGAGAGTGAAGATGAGCCACCCGTCAAATCGCGGAAACGGGTGGCCGAATTTACCCAGCCAGCTCCAAAGCGCACATCTGTTGAGACCAACTAGACAAGATTACTATTTATTGCTTGAACTATAGATATTGCTGTGAGATTAATTCTATATACATTAGCTGAGCGCAATTGCCTCAACTTCGATCTCCTCTTCACCGGGCGCAACCATGCGCTTGAGCACGCACCAGCCCGCAGTGGCACCCGTAAGCAGGCCGGCAGAAATGAGCATTGGGCGCACACCCTTTGTCGCTCGCCAAAGGGCACCAGTGAAGGCACCCGCTGCCAAGCTTCCGGCATCATCGTGAACGCCCCCTCTGAGCTGATCGATCGTGCCGTTAACCACATTGTAAGTCAGCGTTAGACAACCACAAAGGTTGCCAAGGTATGGACCACGTCTGGTAATGGAGTTCAGAATGGCGTTCGTGCGCAGCTTCGTGGGCATCGACGCGGAGGTGGTGCGGAGTCCCTCAGAGAGACCAAAAAAGCCACCAGTACCGAGACCAAGAAGGTACATCGCACCAGTTCCATAACTAAGGTCCTCGAAAAAGCCGCGGGAGGCGATGAGGCCATCAGCTTGCTGGGTGTTGGTTTCCAAGTCTAGGTATTCTAGCTGTGGGGAGCCCAGGTTCGCCATGGGATGCAAAGAGGCCGCATCAAAGGCGGCCGGAATAACAGAAGGCGCCTCTTCCGTCTGCTCGTTCTTCTTGTTCTGCGAAGGAAGAATTCCGAACATTGTTGCTGCGTTCTGTTTAGCGTCTGGGGATGGCGATCGCTAATTTTTCAGGGTACACGATGTGCCCAAAGACCTCCTCCTTCTCCCGACAGCCGGGCCCACCTACCCTACTGTGACAGCTGCTCATGGCCGGGAAGGTCCGATTGAGGGATAATTTAAATTGACCAAGTGTTTAGCCATATGAAAGAACTTACGAGAACAGTTTTTTTGCACCGATAACTAGATTCGGTATTGAATTCTGTAAGTTTACCCTATCTTCGGCCTATCGCTAGCCGCCGATATTTTATCATCACTAGCTCAAATCTAGGGTTCATATTGTCATGTCGTCGTGGCTTCCCGCGTGGGCCACCAAGGGGGTAGACATCGAGCGACGCCGGCGCTTGCGACGAACAGCAATTGTATTATTGCTCTTATTGCTTGGATGCGGTTCGTTGGTTGCCCTCTTTTCTCATCCCAGAACTGTCGCTACTTATGGGTGGAGTGGGACATGGAACCCAGATAAACGACTTGACATCACTGGACGGCATGGTGCCGTTGCAAGTGACTCTGGGAAGTGTTCGCAAATGGGTGTTGATGTTTTGAAAAAAGGTGGAAATGCGGCCGATGCTGCTGTGACCGTGGCGCTTTGCATTGGATCCGTGACGCCTCAAAGTAGTGGCATTGGTGGGGGTTCATTCATGTTAGTCCGAATGCCCAATGGTACGTCATTCGTGATTGATGCCCGAGAAACCGCGCCGGCAGGGTCTTCTAAGCATATGTTCGATGCGGATACTATTCTCTCGAAGTATACGGGACTCGCTTCGGGCGTACCTGGCGAAGTAAAGGGACTTGAAACATTATGGGAATTAGCTGGCGGTCAGCTCCCATGGCATGAATTGATTGAGCCTGTGGCAGAACTCAATGAAAAAGGATTTCCATTGGGAGAGGCTGTAGCCGAGTCGGTGAATGCCTTTCCAAAGATGTTCGAAGCATTGGGAAAAGCCAAACATTTTGACAACTTGATTCGTGGATCGCACTGGTGCTGGCTATTTGGTAACCATCCTTCGTGCCGAAATGCATCTGACAAGGGTTTCCCCGTTGCCGGAAGCCTCATTTACCGTCCACAATTGGGCCACACGTTACGTCAAATTGCTCAGGAAGGATCGCGAGCTTTCTACCACGGCGACATAACCACTCATCTGACTCGCGCGACTCAGGCCGCGGGTGGGATTCTGACCGAGGAAGATTTCGCCAACTACTCGGTTATCGTTAGACCAGCTCTGCAGGGCAAATTCGACAACCACAATTTCATAACTGCCCCTGCCCCTGCTTCGGGAGCACCTCTGGTAATGGGATTACATGTAATGGATGAACTGAGACACTACGGGGATGCTGAGGGTCATCCAGTGGATGAAAACACCCGCGCCCACCGCATTGTCGAAGTTATGAAATGGATGGCGGCTGCTCGGTCCGAACTCGGTGACCCAGATTTTGTTGTGAACCCCAAAATAGACGAAATTGTTACCAACCAGTGGGCACATTCCGTGCGAGCGAACATAAGCGATGAGCATACACTGGATTCATGGCGCGACTACCATCCTTCATATGAAATGAATGATCCACACGGTACGACACATTTTTCCGTTGTTGACAAAAATGGAATGGCTGTATCCGTTACGTCGACAGTCAACCTCCCCTTTGGCAATGGTGTTTGTGATCCACACACTGGTGTGATTATGAACTCGGAAATGGACGATTTCAGCACACCGGTGCGTCGAAATTTGTTTGAACTGGCACCTTCAATTTACAACTTTGTGTTACCGGGGAAACGTCCTCTCAGCTCAATGGTTCCTACTATAATGTTTGATGAGAACGGCGACGTCGAGCTTGTTATTGGAGGAGCAGGTGGCTCAAGAATCCTTACATCAGTTTTTCTTGCCATATGCCGCATGTACAGTGGAGAATTTATTAATGGATTGGAAGCGATTTCATTTCCGCGTCTTCACCATCAGCTCATTCCCGAAAAAGTCTCTTTGGAATCAGGGTTCAGTGACGCACTCATACAGACGCTGAAAGAAAAGGGCCACGAAGTAGAGCAAGTTGGGGCTCGAACTGCTATGAATCTTATTCATCGCGATAATGATGGAATATGGCACGCAGTCAGTGATTTCTATCGGAAGCGCGGATTGGGAGCTGCGTATTGATTAATCCTCGATATAAACACCCAAACCTACCCGAACCCTTATGCATGATGCTAATAAAGAAGGAAGTGGGATGCTGGCCGCCTGTAAATAATGAGTAGTTGGCTTTATGTGATTCAAACTCCATGCGCTTTCTCACTAGTCCATGTAAAGTTTTGTTTTGACCTGCCTATTCCTCAATAGTCCATCAGCAAACCAAAACCGCATTTGCTATGAGTGATCTGAATTGAGCCGCATAATGCTAGTACCGGGCTTTGTAGCCGTACACTTAGTCTTTAAATCTATAAATATTGTGACGAGCTTATGGCCTCGTACCAGTAAAATATTCTGGGGCAAGACTATCTGTTAGTGTACCCGCTTGATGCATTTTTCTACCTAAATAATGCCACATTTACATGGTAAACATAGGAAACTCTTGCAACCGTTTAGTTGACATATTTTATAGGGTTTTGCGGCAATGCCACCAGATCTGTGAATTCCTATGTGCGTGGGGGAACTCGCTTTTCGTGGGGTACTGATGCGTGTTATTTGGTTGGCCAGCGCTGGCCATGTGACTGTGACACCCTGCGACCTTACCCGCGTTGGGGGGAATAATGAAGCTGGAATGATATAGTAGACTATGCCAAATATGTCGATCTCTAACAATCGCTTTGAATTCCGCGTGTAAATCCATTTTCGACTGTTTTCAGCTATACTTTGTCACCAAATGTTCTTGCACTGACCCCAACTACCGATCGTTTCGATCGACCCTTTCATCTCATGCATGCAGGCTATGCGACCCTAAGCAGCATCACTTCAATACCTCATTTTTCATTGTTGGGTTTTCCTACAACCCCAACAATTCCACCCCTAGCCAGGCCGCGCACCCCATCCATTTGGGTAGAGGCTCACCCTTTAAGTAGTAGTACCGTACCCAACGCTCAAAAATTCCAGTACAACGATGTCGCTCGCCGAAAGACGTTTGCTTAAAAAATACGAGAGCGTCGATCTGGCACCGCATTTCCTGGGTCTTAACTCCCTAGAAGTTGCGAAGCCCTCGGCGGTTCGTGACTTCGTCGCCGAGCGTGGTGGTCACACAGTGATCACAAGCGTTCTGATCGCTAACAACGGTATTGCCGCGGTCAAGGAGATTCGCTCGGTGCGCAAGTGGGCATACCAGACATTTGGCGATGAGCGTGCCATCAGCTTCGTTGCTATGGCTACTCCAGAGGATCTGGAGGCTAACGCTGAGTACATCCGTATGGCTGATCAGGTAGTTCCTGTGCCCGGCGGTACAAATAACAACAACTACGCCAACGTCGACTTAATTGTTGACGTTGCCGAACAAACTGGCGTCCAGGCTGTGTGGGCTGGCTGGGGCCACGCCAGTGAGAACCCGTTGCTTCCGGAGAAACTCGCGGCTTCCCCGCAACGCATCGTGTTCATTGGCCCGCCTGGTTCCGCTATGCGCAGTTTGGGTGATAAGATTTCGTCCACAATTGTCGCACAGCATGCTGCTGTGCCTTGCATTCCGTGGAGCGGAACCGGTGTGGACCAGGTGCAACGTGATGAAACCACTGGCCTTGTGAGCGTGAGCGACGAGACTTATGCCCAGGGCACATCGCAAAGTGCTGAAGATGGCTATGAGAAGGCGATGAAGATTGGTCTTCCGGTCATGATCAAGGCAAGTGAAGGCGGCGGTGGTAAAGGTATCCGTAAGGTTGAGCGCGAGCAGGACTTCCTCTCGTTGTATCACCAGGTCGAGTCAGAGATTCCCGGTTCGCCTATCTTTATCATGAAGTTGGCCGGCTCGGCGCGCCACTTGGAGGTTCAGCTTCTCAGTGATCAATATGGTAACAACATCTCTTTGTTTGGCCGTGACTGCTCTGTTCAGCGTCGTCACCAAAAAATCATTGAGGAGGCTCCCGTAGATATTGCACCGTCGCCTACCTTCCGAGAAATGGAAAAGGCCGCTGTGCGTCTGGGAAAGCTTGTCGGCTACGTTAGCGCCGGTACAGTGGAGTATTTGTACAGTCACGAGGATAATAAATTCTACTTTTTGGAGCTGAATCCGCGACTACAGGTAGAACATCCAACCACCGAGATGGTCAGTGGTGTTAATTTGCCGGCTGCCCAGCTCCAGATTGCCATGGGTATCCCGTTGGACATGATTACCGACATTCGCATGCTTTACGGTGCTGATCCTCTGTCCAATCGCCCCCTGGACTTTGAATTCCAGGACTCTGAGTCATCTAAATTCCAGAAACTCCCGACACCGAAGGGTCACACCACAGCGTGCCGTATCACAAGTGAAGATCCGGGTGAGGGCTTCAAGCCCAGTGGTGGTACGATGCACGAACTGAACTTCCGTTCTAGTTCCAATGTTTGGGGATACTTCAGTGTCGGCAACCGCGGTAATATCCACAGCTTCAGTGACTCGCAGTTCGGTCATATCTTTGCGTTCGGTGAAACTCGTGAGGCCTCGCGTCGGTCAATGATTGTTGCTCTTAAGGAGTTGTCTATTCGAGGTGACTTCCGTACTACTGTGGAGTACCTAATTGGTCTCTTGGAGACAAAGGATTTCGAGAAGAATACCATCACGACAGCCTGGCTTGACGAACTTATCAGTCAGCGCATGACAACTGAAAAGCCTGACAAGTACATCGCGATCTTGTGTGGTGCTGCTACAAAATCCCATCTTGAGACTGCCGCGCTCACCCGCGAGTACATCGCGGCTCTTGAGCGAGGTCAGGCACCTCCGAAGGATGCCATGAAGTTCCTCTATGAGATTGACTTCATTTACGATAACGAGCATTTCCGATTCACGTCCACGCGCTCTTCTCCGGAATCTTATCGTTTGTTCCTTAATGGTTCGCGTGTCGAAGTGGCTGTGCGCCAGCTCAGCGATGGTGGCTTGCTAATTGGCATCGATGGAAAGTCTCATGTTGTTTATTATAAGGATGAGATGGGCAACACTCGCCTCTCTGTGGACTCAAAGACTTGCCTGCTCGAGGTTGAGAATGATCCAACTCAGCTCCGCACTCCTTCTCCTGGTAAGCTGGTCCGATTCCTCGTCGAGGCTGGTGACCATATATCGGCTGGTCAGGCTTATGCCGAAATCGAAGTCATGAAGATGTATATGCCCTTGATGGCTCAGGAGGATGGTGTTGTCCAGCCCATCAAACAGAGTGGCGCCACTCTTGAAGCTGGCGACATTATCGGAATCTTGACTCTTGATGATCCCTCCAAGGTGAAGCGGGCATCGCAATTTGTTGGTCAACTACCTGCCATGGGTCCCCCTAGCATTGAAAGCAGCAAGAAGGAGTTTCAATACATGTACTTGCTTGCCACGTGTGAGAACATCTTGGATGGCTACGACAACCAAGTGGTCATGGTCAACACTGTCAAGGCCCTGCTTTCGTTGTTGCGTGATTCGGAATTGCCCTTTGCCCAGTGGAACCAGAAGGTTTCGGCTTTGCACAGCCGCTTGCCTGCCTCGCTCGATCACACCTTGGACGATCTTGTGTCGCGGGCGAACTCGGGCCACCGTGTTTTCCCGGCGAAACAGGTGTCTCGTACATTGGCTAAATGGGCCCCGACGAATGCCACGGAAGCTTCGCTGTACAACGAGACTATAAAACCATTGGCTGAGATTGCCCATGATTACGCCAACGGTCTTGAGGCTCATGAGTTCCTTGTCATTAGTCGTTTGCTCATGCGTTACTTCGACACTGAAAAGTTGTTTACTGGAAAGAATACAGAGACGGCTATCCACGAGCTCCGTGACACGCACAAAGACAACTTAGCATTCGTCACTCAGGCTGTCATGTCGCACTCGCGTGTTAGCAACAAGAACAATTTGGTCTTGCAGCTTCTTGCTGAGTATAACCCGCACCAGCACGCCTCAGGCCTTGTGGCTGAGTACCTGCGCCCAACCTTGAAGACTCTGACTGAGCTTGATGATCAGCACGCCTCAGCTAAGGTCGTTTTGGCAGCGCGTGAGCTCATCATTCAGTGCTCTTTGCCAACTGTTCAGGAACAGAGCGAACAGATGGAACACATCCTGAAGAGCAGCATCATGGGAAGTTCCTATGGCAGTACATTTGACAAGCAGCGTCGCTTCCCCGAGATTTCACTTCTCAAAGAGCTTGTGGATTCGAAGTTCTCTGTTTATGATGTTTTGTACCAGTTCTTCAACTCGCCCGACCAGTACATTGCTTTGGCTGCTGCTGAAGTCTACGCGCGTCGTGTAAACCGTGCTTATACTGTGGGCAATGTTCAGCACCACCTAGGTGACATTCCAGCTGTCACTTATGACTTCGAGGTAACGGCTAATGGTGATGGTGCTCCCCTCACGCGTCACGGTTTTGTGTGCCCTGGCGATTACGATGATCTTGAAGAGGCTCTCAACCGTGCAATTGAACTCATGCCGGCGACGCGTACCACGACTCGTGCTCGTGCCGTCTCGGATCCTCCGGCTCCTTCGGGTGAGATTCTTGCTCCGGAGCTCACAAACACCTGCAATATTGTGGTTTTCGAGCCTTCAATCGCTGAAACGAGCGATGAAGATATCAGTGCCTATCTTGCCAGCGTCATCCTGGAGCATGTGGGTCAACTTCAGGATTGCCACTTCCGCCGCATTACTGTGCTTATTCAAACTAAGATCGGTAAGCCACCGAAGTTCTTCACCTTCCAGGGTCCTTCATACGCCGAGAATCGTACCTTGCGTCATGTCAATCCACCGCTTGCTTTCCAGCTTGAGCTCAATCGTCTGTCGAATTTCCGCATTCGCCAAGTCTTCAGTGAAAATCGCAACATTCACGTTTACGAAGCTAATGCCATTAGTGATTCTGCTGACAAGCGATTCTTTGTTCGCACCGTCGTTACACCTGAGCAGCTTCAGGAAACCGATGTGGCCACGACTGAATACCTGCAGAGTGAGACAAACCGTCTAATGAATGAAATTATCACCGTTTTGCAGATCACAGACACCCGTGGTACTGACTTGAACAATATTTTCATCAATTTCACCGGTAGTGTTCATGTTGATCTTGCCGAGTTATTACAGGCATTTGGTAAGTTCTTGCACCGTTTCGGAATGCAGTTGTGGCGACTTCGAGTCACGAGTGCTGAGGTACGCATTGTTGTCGGTGATATTCCGATCCGTGCTTTCATTCACAATGTTAGTGGATTTGTCGTTAAATTTGATCTGTACACTGAAGTGAAGAACGATCGCGGCGAAATGATTTTCAAGTATATTGGTGACGGCAAACCGGGTAACATGCACCTGCGCCCGGTAAACTCGCCCTACCCGACCAAGGAGCACTTGCAGCTTCGCCGTTACAATGCTCATCTCAAGGGCACAGCGTTTGTTTATGATTTCCCCGATCTGTTCAAGGAAGCTGTAAGCAACAGCTGGACTCAGAGTGGTCACAGTGTTCCGCAGGATGTCTTTACTGCGAGTGAGCTCACCTTTGACGAGAACGGGGCTTCACTTGTAGAGGTCGACCGCGAGGCTGGTGCGAATGAATGTGGCATGGTTGCGTGGCTGTGCACGGCTAAAACACAAGAGTATCCCACTGGTCGCAAGATGTTGGTTGTTTCAAACGATATTACATTTCAGATTGGGTCTTTTGGTCCCCGGGAAGACAAGTTCTTCAACCTGGCCACTGAGCTTGCTCGTAAGTTGGGTATTCCGCGGATCTACTTGAGTGCGAATAGTGGTGCTCGCCTTGGTGTTGCTGACGAGTTGCTTGCTCACTTGAAGCCTGCTTGGAATGATCCAGCCCATCCTGAACGTGGGTTCTCGTACCTTTACATCACTCAAGATGAATTCTCTGCCTTGGAATCCTCTGCCGCGTACACGAAGATTGTCGAGAATGGCGAGACACGTTATCGGTTGGACTATGTCATTGGTCAGAAAGATGGCCTTGGTGTTGAGTCTCTCAAGGGCTCTGGCTTGATTGCCGGTGCCACTAGTAAGGCTTATCGTGATATTTTCACGATTTCGCTTGTGACCAGCCGCAGTGTTGGTATCGGCGCTTATCTTGTGCGCTTGGGTCAGCGTACCGTGCAAATCACCGGTAAGCCGCTGCTTCTTACCGGTGCTGAAGCCATCAACAAGGTGCTTGGTCGTGAAGTCTATAGCAGTAATTTGCAGCTTGGTGGTGAGCAGGTTATGTACCGGAACGGTGTATCGCATCTCGTGGCTGCGAACGATTATGATGGTATTGAACAGATTATGAACTGGCTTTCCTATGTTCCGGCCAAGCGTGATACACCTGTCCCGATTACCTCGCCCGCTGATACCTGGGATCGCGATGTCGAATTCACACCACACAAATCTGAGGTGTATGATGCGCGTCACTTGATCACTGGTGTTGAAACCGCAGATGGCTTCCAAGCTGGTTTGTTCGACAAGGACTCGTTCTGTGAGACTCTTGGTGGCTGGGCCAGGGGAGTCATCACCGGTCGTGCTCGGCTGGGTGGTATTCCCTTCGGTGTTGTTGCTGTCGAAACTCGTACCACTGAGACCATATACCCAGCCGATCCGGCTAATCCGCTGAGCACGGAGCAGATCATTCCTGAGGCTGGTCAAGTGTGGTTCCCTAACAGTGCCTACAAGACTGCTCAGGCTTTGGAGGACTTCAATCATGGTGAGCAGCTGCCTCTATTCATCTTGGCAAACTGGCGTGGATTCAGTGGCGGTCAGCGTGACATGTACTTTGAGGTGCTCAAGTATGGCTCCATGATTGTTGACGCCCTTACTGAGTACCGCCAGCCTGTTTTCGTTTATATTCCTCCTACCGGTGAACTTCGTGGTGGCTCTTGGGTGGTTGTTGATCCTAGTATCAACCAGGAGCAGATGGAGATGTATGCTGACGTTGAAGGTCGGGCTGGTATTCTAGAGCCTGAAGGTATCGTTGGAATCAAGCTTCGTCGTAAGCGTCTCGCCATGCTGATGCAGCGACTCGATCCTGAGTATCGCGAATTGTCGGAAGAATTGGCCGATACGGATAACAAGACCGAACAAGCTGAATTGACGGCAAAGATGAATGCTCGCGAGGAACTGTTGCTCCCCATCTACACGCAGGTTGGTATCCAGTTCGCAGAACTGCACGATCGTCCTGGTCGTATGAAGGCCAAGAATACCATCAAGGATATTATCGAATGGTCGCAGTCGCGTCGTTTCTTCTACTGGCGCGCTCGTCGCCGGTTGGCCGAGCACTACTTGGGCGAGTCGGTTGCTCATCTGTACGAAGGTAGCGCAACATCAGACCGGGAAGTGGCTGAATGGCTTGATAACCACAAGGACGAGGTCGAGAAGGAGGCTAAGCGAATTCAGGCAAGCCGTGAATCTAGTAAGATCACGAGCATCGTTTCCAGCGTTGAAGGTCGTGAAGCACTGAGTGCTGCTCTTAAGGCTTTGCCTAAATCTGAATTAGATGCGTTGCTCAAATGAAGACGTCACTTTTGAATAAATAATATTTTTACACTATTTCTCTATCATTTTTTCTACGATATGCTATAGACACCAATCGTCGGAATGTCCAGCGAATAGCTGGGAGCGCGAAATTAATAAATGTTAGCTCAATGTAAAATATCAACACGAGCGAAAAGCATGACACGATGACGCAAATGCTAATGAAGGGCAACAAGTGGTCGCCTATCATGGTAATATACTCGGCATCACTTTGGTGCCATGATTGACCTTTTAGCATCCCGAACAGTTGTCTTATCGTCATTAAGTGGGAATTTTGAGGGCTGTCTGGCATCAAAATACGCACTCGATATGGATCATCAACAGAAGAATGCGAACGTAAGTACTTTTGCAACACCATTGATACGAATAGAGGCCCCGTGGAATACATGATTGTGATGTAGGGCAAAATGAAATTGCGATTGTAATTCCTCAATTCTTCAATTAAACGTCCGAATAAGGGATGACCCCGGGAGCATGCCATAATATCGTTGGATACACCGGTGGGATCTGTTTTGGGGAAAAATGCGGAGAGGCTAAGAAGTTTGTCAAGAGGCTGCTTAACTCCATTGTCAAGATCAATGTATATACCACCGTAATGGTATAGAACGAAATACCGTAAAGAATCGGCGCGCATGATCGGATATGGGTACGAGTCAAATGTAGGCAAAAACCAGCTGTACTCAGCAGCAATAAAATCGCGAGCCATTGCATCCGTCCATAGGATGTATTGATAGCCAGGTGTGTTTTCAATCACACTTTCTTGTGTACCCTTCCAAATGTCGGGTATATTTTCAGATTTATAGGTTTGATGTATTATTTTGGGGATCTTAATTTCATTCCCGTTCTCATCTGTTCGAGGCAGCCCGGGGAAGCCCAAATTATACTCAGCTGCAGTGATAACACCTGTAGTGAATGGCTTATCATTCGCCATCGATATCAAATCGAGACTCTTGTAAACCAGAAGTATCAAGATACTGAGGTTCAGGATGCACAACGCTTTAATATCTTGCTTCATGTGGGTGTGCGGTATGTTTATTCATTCCTCTTCTGGTCCCTCTTTACAACGCGCGCGCGACACGAAGCCGTTAGTCTTTGATTACAAATAAGCGACCTCAAGCGTCTGAAAAGAACTACGGAAAGAACTTAGTTTTAATTGCTTGAAGGACGCTAAAAGAATTGCAGTGATGATTCATAATCTATTAGACTAAACCGAGCCAATATAAGTGACAGCTAAGAATTGGGTCTACAGAGTTCATTAGTATATAAACTACTCCAGTGGAGGAGAGTTTGACAAATATATCTAGGGTTTTTCTACTCCGCAGACTCTTAACTAGTTCGAGAATGAATTAAAAGAAATTGAATTAAAAGAAGTCGACATCGGCTGGCCAATGGCCTCTTTCTGAAGTCTAACATAACCAAACACGTTTTTCAGAGCTCAAAATAGCGTAATATTAAATAACTTAGAAATAATTTAATCAGGAGAGATCACCGAGATCTAGTTTTTCGACCTCATCCAGTAACGACTGGTTGCTTCCACTGCGTACACGCCTCTCTATAGCACTGTTGGTTCTTGAGGATAAGAAGCTGAACAGCGAGCTACTATTGATTTGGTTTCGCGGCCTATCAGCAGATGCAACTCGTTTAAAAATTGGGCCAGCAATCAAAAGGAGAGCATTGATTAGCGTCAGCTCGATAAAGAATGTCAAAAACAATAGCACGAAAAACAACATCGCATAGAGCACAATGAACAAGATCCAATGATGTAACATAAACATGATAAAAGGTGCATCATCATTGTGCCACGATGAACCTTGGACAGTATAAAAGAAGTCCGTGACTGGTTTATAGCCAAGAAGCGCTTCAGACTCAGGCATCAGAACTCGTACCCTGTTGAGATCATTTAGACTGGAATGAGAGAACAAGAATTTTCGAAGCACCATGGATACAAAGAGAGGACCAGTGGAGTACATCACCGTGATATAAGGGACAATGAAATCCTTCTTGTAGTTTTTCAAGTTGTCAATAAGACGTCCAAAAAAAGGATGACCAGCAGCGCTAGCCATTATGTCGTTGGAAACGCCCGTAGGATGGGTCTTTCGGAAGATTGCTGGGGCATGGAGCAAGCCATCGAACGACTGTTTTGCACCGTTGTCGAGATCAATATAAATGCCACCGTAATGAAATAAAATGAAGTACCTGATGGCATCAGCACGCATAATCGGATACTTGTATTTGTCAAATATTGGCAAGAACCAGTCATAGTTGGTAGCAATGAATTCACGAGCCATCTCATCAGTCCACATGATATACTGATAATCCGGGTTATTATCGATGATGCTTTGCTGAGCTTCCTTCCATATCTCAGGTATGTCGTCAGTTTTGTAAGTCTGATGAATTATTTTGGGAATTTTTGGAGAGTCAAGGTTATTCTGCGGGAAGCCATCATCATATTCGGCTTTGGTGATTCCACCTGATGCCATCGGCTTGTCGTAAAGCAACATGATCATGTCAAAAGACTTGTAAACAAGCAAGGCGATGATACTCAGATTAAGCCAGCATAGAATCTTCAAATCTTGCTTCATTTTGGGGGTGCTTAAAAATGGGGGGGTGGCCCTCTAAAAAGCTGGTTATTCTTTTGCAAACGAACGCTTTCGAGCTCGCAGCTTCCTAGAACGAGATAGATTGCGCCGTCGCGTCTGCTTCAGTCGTCGACGTTTCGATCTCGACACGAATATCGCAAATCAGTACTCAGCACAAGAGACTAAGGGGGACTATGTGAGAGGCATTTTTAAATATATCTACCTCGTGCAGACGCACGCACGCGTGATGAGGCGTACCCCAACCCTACAGTGGCTGCTATACCCGAGGTGGCAGTGATCATGATACCACGTACGGCAAAGTCCTTTTACATAAATCATCTATTTTAGGGTTTACATCAACGTGGCGCAGACAGTTTCATTTCGTGTTACCATGCCATATCCATCATATGCAAACATTGATAGAGATCATTTATGGAACGATAAATCTGAGTTTCCACCAAATAGCTGGTTTTTTTTTGAGCCATTCTTGCACCAATCTAAATGTTTCACTAACTCAATCACCATCCCCTTATCTCCGAGGACTACGTCATGCTTGGGCGGAATTTAACACCTTACCCACAGCATTGCAGCGCCTGCAACCCTTCACCAGTATATTAATGGGCCCGAGGTATATTGGGCATAGGCGATGGTTGTTAAAATCGAGAAGTTGTAATGATATTAGTGTTGAGTCAACTCGTGAATTTTTGTCTTCGTTTGTATCCATTTGGGTGACGATTTTATGGTATTCCTATGTGATTGCATGCTGTCAGATGATTTTTAAGCGTAGATTACAGTGGTACGGGTACTATTTTTAACAAACTGTGGGCGTTCAGTATGCTACTAATATAAAGTAAGGTGAAATCTTAGTAAATTCGGAGCACCTAGGTCATGAAATCTATGGTCAGTTTTTAAAAAGTAATATAGTTGAGTGATCGAAAAGTCTGGAATGTAGCTTTCCACGTCATCCCCGCACCTTGCCCTATATCAAGGTGGTAGTACATTGGGGCAGAATATGGTTCTGGTGAAGAGCCGTTATCGTGGGCCAATCGTTCTTCTTCCATATAGTTCAAATCCCTCATAGCTTTTGAATACGCTATCTATATGCAAATCTGCAAACTACTTTTATCAGTGTATCTAGTAGAAATAAGCATATGATATCGAAAAAAAAGTCAAAAAAGGCTGGCCTCGGGAGGTCTTTTAAGCATGCCAGAATTAATCCCTCCCTTCCCGCATAAGTCATATTATAAAATTAAACTCTCAGATATCATTTTACACTATTGCGCAACGAAAAAGATTAGGACCAGAATCTATCTTTTCGGCGTGGAGGGGTTTTCAATGTTTCGCTCCCGGCTCCCTTATTCCACTTATCATTCCAACAACAGCTACCATACCATAAGAAGAAACAAAAAATATAGACGATTCTGAATTTGCAAAGTATGAATTTTCTTCGAACTTGATATAATAACTATATGTCTTTATTATTATAGTTCATAAAAAAAAATCATTGCTGAGTTTTGCTGTGAAGACTTTCCTCATCAGTTGAAACCGAACGTGAATCTCGTTTACCTGCTTTGCGCAAGGTCAGATATGCAACCACTATTGAAATGATGAATGCTGACCCACTGAGGCCCATCGCGAAATAGCTGCACGCATGATGAACCGCGAGGGTGTTTCCTGGGTTTTGTTTCGCTATTTGAGACTCGATGGTTGCCGAAATACCAACAAACAAAGACTGGCCATACATTACCATAGTAGTGAGCAGACTACCAGCCATGCCTTGTAGATGTGGTGGCAGCTCATCGCTGAGAATGATGCTACCGGCTGGAAAACTCCAGTCCATTCCCCATACACCCAACGTCCACAAACCGAAGGAAATTTGCCAATAAATTTGGTCAACTGGCATCCTTAGTAACATGACATCTGAGCAAAAAAATACAGCCATAGAAAAGACTAACAGGAATTGAGCTCGAATACGTGAAATAAGCCATCCACACACCATCGCGGCAGTCATTCCAGACGGTATGGTTGGCCATAAACAAGCACCAGCTTCTAACGGGTTATAATGTCTCAGGTCCAAAACGAAAATAAAAAACCGATAAAAAAGAATACCAAATGAGCCCCAACTGAGCATCAAGATCAACAAAGTGAGCATCATAATAAGATCCTTCGTGATTTGTTTGGGAAGTAAGGGATTACGAGGGATGTTAGCTTCGTACCAGAAAAATATTGCCAGGTCAACTATGCTGACGACTAATAGGGCAATAATATATGGAGAATTCCATCCAACGTTTGGTGCTTGGTTCCAGACGAAGTTCAACAGAACCATACCACTAACACCCATGGCACAACCAATCCAGTCCACATCTACCTCAGGATCCTCAACACGATGTGGTGTAATATATGGAATAGAATACCATCCAAGAACAAAGGCGACAGCTAAAGCGATGCCGTAATGATAGAACTCCCATTCCCATTGAGTACTCTCCTCTGCAATCAATCCGGAAATGATTGGGGCTGAACTACCACCCACTGGTGCACTTAGACCGATTAGTGAGAAAATCATATGTTTTCTTCGTGTACCGGGTCTATAAACTCGACCAGCAGCCCCCATTGCATTTGGAAGCACAAACGCCAAGCCAGCGCCTATCATAGCTCGGCAAACAATGAAAAACGTGGCAGTTTCGGCATAGCTCGAAATACCTGCTAAGATCGACCAAATAAGCGACCACACATATCCACACAAAACAGTGATCCTCAATCCATATATGTCTCCGATCCGTCCACTCATTAAAATCAGCGTTCCCTGCGCCAAGGAAAAGCTGGACATGAACCATGTACGCTCTGCATCGGTGCTGTTAAAGTAATCAGCAAGTATGTCAAGCATTGGAAGAGTACAGTTCGCCGCAGCTTGTGTGAAAACTTGACTCAACAAAGTCGAAAGGATATAAGCATATTCCCGTTTGGGGTTATCAGCAAAATACCTCGGATCTGTGAACTTTTTGGACGCCTCCATTGGAGGTTTGAGTTCATAATGGGATTGAACAATTGACACATTATCATTTTGTTCATGATCCGTGACAGGCTCCCTCAAACACGAGTCTGTTTTCTCAAGTTTAGCATCACTGCTATGAATTGGTCGCGTCGGATCATCACTGGCCATCTGAACTTCAACATTCGTCATAGTGAAAATGAAGTCCGATGACCCCCGATTTTTTTCGTTTTATTGCGGGGAATGAATGTAGGGTAAGCGGTCAGCTGCACTCTTGATGCCCATATGTCGACGATTATTACTCTTTCTTCGTTCCCAATCTGCAGAGTTAAAGCTCGATGGGAGGGAGACCTCTCGTTGTCCAAAAAATTAAAACTGGCAAGATTTGAAGGTGAGATTATGCAGAGATAAGAACAAAATATTACTAATTGTAGTCTAAGTGGAGACTACTAACGCTAGAAAGACCGGCGGCAATGCAGGAAAGTCTGGTGATAAGAGTGAAATTTACGTATTCCTTGGGAGTGGCAAAGATTCTGCCAATAATTTACGTTAATTCTTTACTAACTTTATAGTGGAAAAAAATAATCCGTAACCTCACATGGACAAGGTGCTTTCCACTATCGTCTTCTTGTTGGAATTAGTAGCCCTAACCTCTGTTGATTTGAAAGTCAACTTCGTATGCAGATGCCTTTTCACGCATTAAAAGATTAGTGTGACAGTTGGATTCCTACTCTCACTCAAAGTATTTAAAAATCCTGATTGTGCGTACTAGTATCTGATTCACTTTCTTTGGCACACCTTATACTTTAAGGAGACATTGGTACATCCTCATCTGGCAAGCTGTATCATGCTCCCCTATGCCCTGCCCTGGGTGAAAGATGCATGGCTCCTACGAATCATATGAGCAACAAAAACCACAGAAAATCCTTACGGCTAAATTTGAAATTCCGTTTAATTGATCATTCTGGCACTCTAAGCTTTTGAAAGCGTTTCTTTTATGAATGCCTGATAGGCGACACCGCGCCCAATCAGAAATGAGCGATGCCTCGTTGAGAAACTTGTTTAGTTTTTGCCAGCAAAACAAAGAAAAGCTTAGATAAAAGTTTGATAGTCGAATTCTTAGCTTTTTTATCTATCATAATTGCAGTATGAGTAGCAACAGCTCTTGGCAGGGATGTCATAGGCACAAGAACAGCGTGGGTTTAGGTTCCGCTGATCGCGTAGACTAGCTTCATGGGGCTGTTTGACGACATCAAACAGAAACTTTCCACTCTCTTAGATGATGGCACAAATGAAGACTCTCTTTATTCACGCAGATTGACCCCAGACGAGCTTCTGCGCGACAGGTTTCGGCTCCCGGATCCTGAAACCCGTATGTGCTCGGTCAGTGCGACCATCTTTCTCCGACCTCTGGGCTTGCAAGCCCAGAATTTACCATCCGATATTGTTGATGATTTCTATGAAGGACCTCTCACAATAAGTGAGAGCTTCCTCATGTTTGAATGTCAGGCAGATCCCAAACTTCTCAGCTTTGCTCTGCCGTTATCAACAATTCGTCGAGTGAAACGACGTGGAAATGGCTCTAACGGGTTCTTACTAGAAATTACACTCTACCAAGATCTACAGCTTGTCATTGATTTGACAGGAATGTATAGCACGTGCAGTGAGTTCTGCAAAACACTGAGCGACAATTTGGCTGCCCAGGCTCCGCTGGGGGAGCAATTGCGTCGAATCACAACTTCTTTTTATTCTGAGTTCATGGTAGAGAGTGCGATTTTGCGCAAAAAGGGAAAACCACGACAGGAAATATTGGCCGAGCTGGCAGTGCCGCCAGGTGGTCTAGGCCGTGAATTTGGCTACCCAGGTGAAGCCCGCGCGGGCACCGAACGATCTAAAATGCGATTGTGGCTTGAGTATTTTCAAAGACATGGTCGAAACATTGGAATGGTGCGACAATATCAATTCTATAAATTGTTACGTGTCGGATTGCCCCATGCCTTACGTGGCGAATGCTGGGAAGTCAGTTGTGGTAGTGTTCATCTGCGAATGAAGTCGCGCCAGCTGTATACCAGCTTGCTTGATGAGCATAAAGACCAATCTAGCCTTGCCACCGAAGAAATTGCTAAGGATTTGAACCGCTCACTGCCAGAATTCCCAGCATATCAGTCTACTAAGGGTATTGAAAAGCTGCGACGAGTTTTGACTGCATACTCATGGATGGCACCTGAAGTCGGCTATTGCCAAGCAATGAATATTGTTACAGCTGCTTTGCTCATCTATCAGACTGAAGAGCAAGCCTTTTGGACGTTACATGTCTTAGTGAATCGCATCTTGCCTGGATATTACTCCCGAACCATGTATGGAATGCTTTTAGATCAAAAAGTATTAGAGTGCCTGGTTGAGCGTACTATGCCAGTTCTGTGGCATCATTTCGAGCGGACAGATGTTCCCCTCAGTGTCGTTAGTCTACCTTGGTTTTTGTCTCTATTTGCTAATTCGATGCCTTTGCCCTTCGCATTCCGAATTATTGATATTCTGATGTATGAGGGTAGCCGGGCACTCTTCCAAGTTGCGCTTGGGGTATTGCGTGTCAATGGCGAGAGCCTTTTGCAGGCTGAAGATAACACGGCAGTAATCGGTATTCTCAAATCTTATTTTGATACTTTGCATGAACCTGTAGAGCCTCGCCCGGGAATGACAGCTCGGGCAAAGCCAATAACTAAGTTCCAAGAGCTGCTAGTCACTGCCTTTAAAGAGTTCCGGGTAGTCACGAACCAATGGATCCACGATCTGCGTGCAAAACATGAGGCGCCAGTTCTTTCAGATATTGAATCTTATGCAAAGCGTACCCAGCTGCGCAACATTCCTAAGCCCCACAACATATCGAATGATCAGTGCGGTGTCATTTATGATACTTTCTACGCTGCTCTTCAAGCCACCCGACCTGGTTTGGGTGGCAACCAAGGCGAACTTACCTACTATCAATTCATCACTTTTTTGAGTCAGTTCATAGACTGGGTTCACCCTCGAATCATTTCTCGTGAAGATGCGGAAAATTCTCAACTATTGAGGCTCTTGTTCAAAGACTGGGACTCTCGTGAAATGGGCTCGCTCACTTTAGCAGATTGTATCGCAGGACTGGACAAGTTAGTCAATCGTGATATGATGGAGTTGATCAACTATTACTTCAGTATCTTTTCGAGTACAAATATTGACAAAGAGGCGCGACTCAATCAGAGAGATATACTCAATGCAGCTGATGGAATGCTCATGATGATGCGCCCATTCAGTGAGGTCCATGATGGCGCAATTGTCCTTGATGCGCAGACTTCGAAACTCTACGCAAAACTTTGCACAGCGGGAAACTCCTCTCCATCTTCTCCACACACTCCCCTATCACCAGAGCAGCAAGCGGCTCTACTAACAAAGCTTCAGCAAGACCAATCAGCTAAGTATCTGAGCGCAGTCTCTTCATTTATACAGCGATCATTTGAAGTTGCTGGATACAAACTTGTGGAACCCTCGTTAGGAAAGGCTGAAGTCAATGAAGTCAAGCCACTCATATTGATGGATGATCAGGAAAAATCGTCTGCCCCAACCGTTGAGCAAGGTCTAGGAATCGCACACTTCCGCATGGTGGTTCTTGCAGACGAAACGCTAGAGCTTCTATTCAGTGAAACATTGCGAACCACCATTCATCTTACTGAACATGGAACAGGAGTTTTGAGTGGCAAGCTCGGCGCGAGTACATTCGAGATGATGCGCAATGTCATGAATGAAGGCCTTCACATAGCTGGCGGCTTGTGGACGAACGACACATTTACTGATGCCAAAGCCGATGAGTTGGATGATGATATCACCGTTAAAGCTAGCGATCGTGCTTTACTGGACATCTAGTATGTGATTACATATATATATATATTTAGAAATACAAAGCTAAGAGGAAGTCCTCTCATTCCTTCTTACCGAACATACGTTTAAAGAGTCCACCCTTTTTAGAGCGCGGTTTAGCCATGCTCACAGTGGAAGTATCGGACACAATTCGAGAAGTGTCCACGCCCTGGTCGACCTGGTGTCTACTTTTAAACAAAGCACTGACTTCTGTATTAGGCGAGAATACGTCACCAAACGACAGTTTGCCATTACTGGGTCCTCCGCTGCCACCACTGCTCTTACGAGTATGGCTGCTTCCACCCTTCTTTAATTTGGACTTTTGGAAGAATCCCTTGGCCCCAGAAGATTCGTCTTCCGAGTCCGAATCCGCAATTCTGGACGTGAAATTGTTTGAGCCGCCGCTTGATTCGAAACCAGCACCATTACCCATTCGATTGCGAGATGAGCTGAACGCACTTGAGGGTGCAGAGGGCGCTCGCGAAGTCGCTGGGGTGGCAAGCAAAGCCTGCGGATCTGGTCGAGTGTTATTTCTCAGCGAGTATTTGCGGAATCCACCACCACGTTCATCTGCCCCATTGCGCTGACCGATGGGTCTAGTGTCTAAACTGGGCTTTGGAGCACCGCCCAAGGAAGACATGTCAAGCTGGGGTGGTGCCTGATGGAGCAGGCTCCCCTTTCGGCTATTTTTCCCAGGGCCTGGTGGGTTACTGCGCATGCTTGGTGTTACTGGCTGGCGAAGACTCCGCATCTTTCCAGGTTTGCTCTTGCCGTTACTCATGCTAGCACCACCCCCCTGACGAGGACGCTCACGACTGAAGCTAGACTCCGACTTGATAGATGCAGCGTCGTCATCATCGGCAAAGCCGCGGTAAAGATGTGCTCCCGTAGAAGCGGGTTTCGGTTTATTCAACGAACTACTTGCAGCGCTGACAGCAGGACCGGTGCGCGACGACCCATTAGGTATGTCAGCCAAGTACGAATTGCCAGATACTGCGGGACGCGAGACTGTCCCTACAGTGGAAGAAGGAGCCGTTGCAGCGTTATTCTGATTTTTAAATTGTGCCTGTGCGAGTGCTAGCGCCTGTGCATGGATATTAGCATCGGGATCTTCTTCCGGTTCCTCTACCTCATCGGCAAAAGTTGCTGGTTGGGCGTTGGCAAATTGAGCCTGGCCAGCAAGAATCGGTGAGTGTGTAGGCCTTGCCGCACTGCGCGCCGGAACAGGCATGTCGGTGGGGAGTTCGCTGGGTGCATCCTCGAAGTTCTCATTCGAGTCCCATGGTGACGGAGGTTGTTGCTGCTGCTGGCGTTGTACGTGAAGGGGTTGCACTTGCTGAGATAGGCCACTCTGCTTCTCCGCTGTGATTCGCTGCTGTTGGGCAGCCCTTGATGCGGCTGTCGCTGAACTTGGCGTGCGGCCAGTGAGACTCGCCGCAGATGGTCGCTTTTGAACCGTTTGGGGTTGCGCAAAGGGTCTTCGCGGCACCTGCTCCTGAGACTGCTGGTAGTGCAGTAAATGAGACGAAGGTGCGTTTCTCTTCCGCGCAGCCGCTGTTGCAGCAGCCAAATGAGGCGAAGGGCCCGTTCCAGGCACACTAGATGGCGGTTGAGATTTTTCAGGCTCATCTTCGTACTCATAGCTGTCGTAGACGTAGGCAGCATCTTCCCCGCCAAAACTTACTTTAGTTTTCTGTGCCGAGTTAGGATTTCGCAAAGCAGAGCGCGCTGGGGAAGTTTCCCTATGAGCAGGGCCTTCGGAAAATGAGGGTTTTGGCAGCAAGCTTGATGAATGAGCAGAACCAGAAACTGCCGTTGGTGCCGGCGCGGAGCTTCTTGGAGACGCAGGTCTACCTCGTTGACTCGCCGGACTTGCACTCACGTCACTCACCGTGCTCTCGCTGAAATCGTCCTCTTCCTCTTCCTCGGGGATTGGTTCTTTAGCCAAGTCGGTGACCTCTTCCTCAATAGGTGGTGCCAACTGGGGCTCGTCGAGGCCGAAATCAATAGAATCCTCTGGTGCGGACTCCTCAACAACAGCATCTTCCTCAATTTCTTCCTCCTCGCCATCATCTGCTAAGCGTGCCAAACGCGCATGCACCTGCTCGATGGTTTCATCTGGCTCCTCTTCGATACCACCGAGTTCCGAATCAACGGAGTGGATTGACGGCGCATCAAACTCTGAAGCAAAAGATGCCTGGGGTCGAGGGAGTTGACCGCTAGTGAGTGAGTTGGACCGAGAATTTAGCGAGTTTGATCGCGAGCGAGTTAGCGAATTTGTGCGAGACGAACCCAGTGGCACATCCTTCTTGCTAACAAGATCGAAAGAGCCCATATGACGCACAGTTGTGGTTGTAAGCGACATTGTGCGACCCTGGGAATCGCGATTTACAATTGTGTGTGTACGCGTGAGCGAATTTGACCGGTCAGAATTACTCAGGGAATTGCGACGAGCCAGAGGAGGAACACTTGTCGGCTGGATGCTACGTGAAACACCCGTTGAGGGCACTCTTCGAGGTGCCGAAGGGGTGTAGCTCACCCGCTGAACATTATTGTTCGATTGACTTGATCCACTGGGGGAGCGAACGTGGTAGTTGATGCTTTGCGACGGTGTCCGCGGAGGGTGGTGTACCACCTGGTACGATCGCGTGAGCGAGTTCGTGCGCTGAGGCGTATAAGAACCGGTAAGCGACTGACGGCGGCCCGGAGGGGACTGAAGAGTCATGGAGTTCGTTCGGCTCATCGAATCAGCTCGGCTACTCAGACTATTACGCCGCAGACTGTTACGTCGCATTGCACCACCACCCATACTCGGTTGGGTAAGCGACGGTTGGTACTGGCCATGAGCAGGGCCGCTATCTAATCGGAAGTCCCGCATCTCATCAGCACCACCCTGGTCAAGCGAGTGGCGACGAAGGGCCTCAGCAGCTGCTGATGGTCCGAGTTGACGCTGATAAAACGCATTTTGCGCAGCTGATGAGGATAACGTTGCGCTCCGCGTGGGGATACCCGTGTTGTACTGTTGAGGATCGTACTGTCCCCGCGATCTTCGTCTAAACATAGAGTTTTTGGAGCAAGGCTTCTCTAATGGATGTGTAAAGGCAAATTCGATGAGAAGAACCTTAACTACAGGGCTTGCACAACCGGGTGTCGATCCGTATCCAAGGGCAATGCAAGCTTAATCTGATCTGCTCAGTGTGGTCAACGAGCCGGTGAGCCCTAACCACCTCCCTACGCGCCGCTACATAGCAGAGCCACCGCACCCGTCTTCATCAACATCGGCATGCATATACACGTGACGTCGCAGATTGCTCTGCACACATGAACCGCAAACAAAGTGAATAATAATGTAGGAGAAAACGCCGAAAAAATAGCTAAGACTGAAAATCAGGCGCTACATTATAGGCATCGATTCCTATGAAAATTATTTCTGTCATTATTTATTACTCTAAGAACTATCAAGATCTAACATGTACTGATAAACATCTGATGCTAAATAACACATACTGCCAGGTGCTCATTGCGGTGACCTCGGCCAGCGGTGGTTTCCCTTACCACATGAATGGAGATAGTAAATACAAACAATTTATCATACAAGCGAGAGAATTATTCTTAACCAATGGAAGGATTTCAAATAAAATCTCAATCGTTTTCCTCCGATTTTATCGTCGTCTTCTTTTCGTCACCTAGAAAATCTCTGCGCAGCGGAGGTATGCTTTGTGGTTAACATACCTAATGACATAACACACATGTCCGAGGGCGGGCACTCCACCCACCACTGAGCTTATCGGACTTTAGCAACCAGAACCATCTGCACACCCTGGAAAATACGAGGGAAAAAAACTGGTTGACATACTATTGACTCACATGCGATTTCAAATTCTCTTCTCAATCTTCCACGTTTACAACTGTCGATAAAGCACCCGACTAAGGCACATATCACCTCCCGCCGCCATTAGGGTTAGTCATAATTTTTCAAAGTTAATCGCCATCCTATCAGTCACATAAAATATGGCCGGAAGCGAGCATTCTACTGGCGACCACAGCCGCGACCCGTGCCCGCTCGTTATTGTTAACGACTTCGGTGGTGCTTTTGCCATGGGTGCCATTGGCGGGTCTATTTGGTACAGCATTAAGGGCTTCCGAAATTCGCCCTACGGTGAGCGCTGGCAAGGCGTTCGATCAGCCGTGCGGTTGCGGGCTCCCACTCTTGGTGGCAACTTCGGTACCTGGGGTGGCATGTTTGCCTCCTATGACTGCGCTATCAAGTCTGTTCGTAAGACTGAAGATCCCTGGAACGCCATCCTCTCTGGTGCTATGACTGGTGGAACACTCGCTGTGCGTGGTGGTTGGCGCCAGGTCCGCACCAACTTTATCATCGGCGGCATCATTCTCGCTGTCATTGAGGGTGTTGGTATCGCACTTAATCGGTACATGGTCGAGGCCCCCCAGGCGCCGCCAATGCCGGAGCAGCTCCAGTAAATGTACATAAAAACATATTAGAATCATATATATTATTGGGATATCAGAAGTCTTTTCAAATTAGCCCAGAACCCGAAGTCGTATATATTAGGCACATCCGACTCGCTTTCCACTATCTGAAGGTCGAGGTGCTTTTCCGACTCGGTCAAATGTCGATTAAAGGTACCGTCTTCGCGCTTTAACAACAGCACCGATGTATTTGGTGCAAAGTAGAGGCATTTTTGCGGGATTAAATCGCGGATGTCATCCCATTTGTCTGCCTCATTGGTTGTGACGCCAGCCCACACGTACATTATATGGAATGAAGTGAAGAGAGCTACCAGCGGTAGCAAAAGAATGCACAACAGAAGAAGACAGGCTGCGACTCTTTCTGTCGGTCCCCGTGAGATGAGTCTTGTGCCAAAGTGATACCATTTCTGACTATCTTTCCACGCTGGCGCAAAGCTCGTATAAAGAATTCGCATCAGTAGCACCGTCCCATAAAAAAACACATATATGTTAGTCAATAGAAACAGAAGGAACCAGCAAAAGTTCTTACCACCAACGCAATTATTCACCCATAAACAGTGATGATCCTGCCAAGCTACACAGGAATTGCATGACCGGCAATGCTTTGATCGGGCAGGTTTTGCAAATAAACAAGTACGACATTCGTTCCCGGGCAGATAAAGAATGTGATCAAAAGGAAACTGTTCGTAGTAAGCCGCCCAATTGCGGCGATTGATACGACCAGGATCGCTCAGATAGAGAATAATGAATGTAATGTAAGGAAAACTGTAAGAGAACCGGATCCAGCCGGTTTGCTTAGAGCCAATTATACCGTCCGATTGCGACAGCACACGCACATCGAAAAGATAAAGAAACAAGGTCAGCGTTCCAAGATAAAAGAGAGGTATGGAGTTATCCGATACGGAGAGAAGTATGCGGCGTCCGAACCTCGACTTCGCGAAGAACAATATGAATATGGCCGCGGCGACGGCGGCGCCGGCTAGCGCGGCCAAAAATAACATAGGGCTTCGGGGTTAGTTAGTAAGTGGAGTAACCAGCACGTTCTCGGTAGTGTGACACTCTATACCGTTATTATCTTAAGTAAGGATGTGAGAAAAATATTAAATGACCGTACCCTGAACCACTACCCTGCCCTCGCCTATTCGAAAATTTCACGCCGACACAACTCTTCGTCTCTATCAATACCAATAATGTCCCGCCCCCAGGTTACCGTCCACGCCGGCTCTGATGCTGGCTCGAGCGCTGCTCTCCCCGCCATCTTCAACACCCCCATCCGTTTGGACCTTGTCCACTCGGTTTTCGTCCGTGTTGCTAAGAACAAGCGTCAGGCTTACGCTGTCTCCACCCACGCTGGTGAGCAGACCAGTGCTGAGTCCTGGGGTACCGGTCGTGCCGTTGCCCGTATTCCCCGTGTCGGTGGCTCTGGTACTTACGCTTCTGGCCAGGGTGCATTCGGTAACATGTGCCGCTCGGGCCGCATGTTCTCCCCCACCAAGACGTGGCGCAAGTGGCACGTCAAGGTGAACCAGAACGAGCGTCGCTACGCTACTGCTGCTGCCGTCGCCGCCTCTGGTGTCGCCTCTCTTGTCCTCGCCCGTGGCCACAAGGTCGAGAAGATCCCTGAGGTTCCCCTCGTTGTCGGTGGTGGTGTTGAGTCCATCTCCCGCACCAAGGAGGCTATTGCCCTCCTTAAGTCCGTTGGTGCCGCCGAGGACGTTGCTAAGGTCGTGCGCAGCAAGAACATGCGCGCCGGCAAGGGCAAGTTCCGGGGTCGCCGCTTCACCCAGCGCCGTGGCCCCCTTGTCATCTACAAGGAGGACAAGGGCATCGTCAAGGCGTTCCGCAACGTCCCTGGTGTCGAGGTTGCCAACGTCAACGCGCTCAACCTTCTCCAGCTCGCCCCTGGCTCTCACTTGGGCCGTTTCGTGATCTGGACTGAGGCCGCCTTCAAGTCGCTTGACGAGATCTGGAGCAACAAGGGCAAGAAGGGCTACGAGCTCCCCCACAACATCATCTCCAACACTGATGTCACTGGTCTCATCAACTCTACTGAGATCCAGAGCGTCCTCCGTCCCAAGGGCTTCGCTGAGACTGCCCGTATTCTCCCGCAGAAGCGCAACCCGCTTAAGAACAAGCAGGTCCTCGAGCGTCTTAACCCTTACGCTAAGGCTTACTCTGAGAAGAAGCTCGGCTCTGCCAAGGCTACTGAGAAGAAGCCTAAGACCTCCAAGGCTTTCAAGGCTGTTCTTGAGGAGAACTAAACAGTATATAAATAGTTAGTTAAAATTTTTTCTCGAGAAATCAAGGATCTCATACCGTATGGAAGTGCAGTATTAGATTTGGCATCTCCTTGTCGAAGTCTTGAAGCACGACCTCCGTATCGAAGTAGTGACGCACCTTACCTCTCTTCCTAGCATCCACCCATTTGGCATGGAACTCGCTGAGCAAATACATGTGCAGTGACTTCATAATATCAAGCCAATGTGCATTTTGCGCGAGCTGGTTTATACGAAGGGCCAACACAGGTTCCCGTGCCAGTAGCTCACTGGTTTTCATGCTAAATCGAATAGAAACAAGTGCCAATGGGTACCATGGCTCCATTGCTTGGCTCCGTTCGAGACTCACCACTGAACCTGATTCTTTAATGATGATAGCACTGATATCAGGCTTTGCACAGAAGTGCTCCAACATACAAAGTCCGAACTGACCGGCACCTCGAAAATCATTTGCCGGATCTTCCGTCTGGAAACCGAGATCATGAAAACTTTCAGCATCAACTACCTTTTTTAAGCCCTCAAATGATTGCTCATGGCCAACTTTCGTATTTGTGAGTTTGTCGAGCGCAGAAATAAGACTTCTGACGTTAGTCACTGTGGCAAGATCAGCCCCGTTACGGTCGAATTGAAATCGTGACAGATGCTCAAAATTGGACATTCGTACATCCGGAGCACCTAAGATTTTGTTAAGAACGAGCTGCGCATGCAGGACGCTAGAATGAACTTTCCCCAGCATCCAGGCCAACAGGTCATGCCTTTCCAAGTGTAAGCTGACGGCTCTACGAGCGATGTCTACTCGGTGCGTCAGTAAATATACTAAGATAGCAGCAGATGCTGCAACTGCAGAAGAAGACATGCAGGAGCTATGACGGTCGCTCGGTCTGACGGTCGCTCGGTCTGTGGTCGCGTGCCAGTGGTGCGGCTATGTTTTAGCCAGGGTTTGGCAAAATCCCATATCGAAAACCACCATCCCCATAACCACCTTTCTCCCATCACCACTGTGTCGCGCCTACACAACCACTATCATACAAGATGGCCAAATTTAAGTGTCCATACGGTTGTAGTGCGAGCTTTGCACGCGAGCGTGATTTGCATCGTCGACACATTGTCAAGTTTCACCCAGACACTGTCGTTAGTCAATTGGGGCCTGTCACAACTGGCAACGAGATAGTGGCTCTTCAGTCTGCATACGAGAATGACAAGGCTCACGACATCAGTAGTCAAGCAGCAATGACTAATGTAGTTCAAGAGTCTCCTCAAGGAAGTGACGCAGAGAGTGTGCAGGTGGAGTTGTTCGAGAAATTGGCCGAGAGCGAACCTGAGCAGAGCTCTGGCGATGCATCGTCAACAATGTCTTCCTTTTCATTTGCCAAGGAAATGGCTAATCGTGTTGGTGCCGTGTATACTGACCAGAGCACACTCTCAAAGCGTGAGCTTCAGTGCCAGCTTGTTACGAAAACAGAGATTTTGGAGCGGGTGTTGCTAGAATGGTTTATCCTGAAGGATAAGCTTCGGGATGAGCGTCAATTGCGCCGCAAACTCGAGGCATCAATTCATAAATAATATATATATCAACTTGCAGCTCTTCCAGTAATAGTTGTGTCACATGATAAGTAGAGTATGTATGGGGTCGAAGTAGAGTGGTGAGTCAAAATCGCCGACCCAACCCACAAAAGAATTACCAAAATTCTGCGGTTTTTAAGGAAGATGTCGACTTTGGACGCCGTTTCAGCCAAGCTGCAAAAGCTCGGTCTAAATGCTGTACCGATGTTCCCTGGTAGTGCGCCAGACCGGAATCCCATTGATACTTTCCGTTCGTTCGTCACAGAAGAGCTTGCTAAGGTCTCTGGGGTTGACAAAAATATCATCTTTCCGGCCCTAGAGGCTCCCATTGACAATAAGCATGGCGATCTTGTGATTCCAGTCCCGCGTTTGCGCGTTAAGGGCACACCTGCTGAAGAGCTTGCTGAGGAGTGGGCTGCTAAATTTCCCACTGGTGAAAAGAGCGATTTGATCGAATCTAGCAGTGCCAACGGCAAATTCCTGCGCTTCTCCTACAAATCAGATGTATTGCGTAAAATGGTTTTGCCGCAGGTGTTTGAGCAATTGGATGCTTACGGAAACTCCCGTAAGGCCCAGGGTGAAAAGGTTGTTGTGGAGTTTAGTTCTCCGAATATTGCCAAGCCTTTCCACGCCGGTCACCTGCGCTCAACCATTATCGGTGGTTTTCTTTCAAACTTGAATGAGAAGATGGGAGCTGAAGTTCGCAGAATCAACTACTTGGGTGATTGGGGCAAGCAATTCGGATTGTTGGCGATCGCTTACCACCGTTGGGGTAATGCTGAGGATTTGAAGAAGGATCCTATCAATCATATGTTCGATCTGTACGTGCGCATTAACAAAATGGTTTCTGAAGAAGCTGAAGCCGATCCCGAGGGCACCTCGTCCACTGATCAAGAAGCCCGTGACTACTTCCGCCGCATGGAAAATGGTGACGAGCAAGCCCTTTCGCTGTGGAAGCAGCTGCGCGAGTCGTCGATTGAACAGTATAAGGGCACTTACAAACGCTTGAACATTGAGTATGATGAGTACTCCGGTGAATCGCAGGTGAGTCAAGAAGCCATGGCTGATGTAATTGAGCGTCTTATCGAACAGGGCGTGACAATCGAGGACCGTGGTGCTCTTCTTGTTCCCTTGCAAAAGTACTCCAAGAAACTTGGCAAGTGCTTGATCAGGAAATCGGATGGTGCAACTCTCTACCTCACCCGTGACCTGGGTGAAGCTATCCGCCGTAAAGAAAACATCAATTTTGACCGTATGATTTACGTTGCGGCTTCGCAGCAAGACCTTCATTTCCAACAATTCTTCAAAATTTTGGAAATCATGGGTTACGAGTGGTCTAAGAACCTGCAGCATATTAACTTCGGTATGGTTCAAGGTATGAGCACTCGGAAGGGCACTGTCGTCTTCTTGGACACAATTCTTGAAGAAACCAAGGAAGCCATGCATGAGGTTATGCGCAAAAACGAGGGCAAATATGCACAGATCGAGGATCCTGAGATGGTTGCCGATCTCGTTGGATTGAGCGCTATCATGATTCAGGATATGCAGAGTAAACGTGTTTTGAACTATACGTTCGACTGGAAGCGTATGCTTTCGTTTGAGGGTGACACTGGCCCTTACTTGCAGTATGCTCATTCGCGTCTTTGCTCGATGGAGCGGAACTCTGGCTTGACAACTGAGGATTACCAGTCAGCTGATCTTTCTTTGCTCACTGAGCCGGTTGCCGATCAACTCACACGCATCATTGCGGCTTACCCCGACACGCTGCTGTTTGCGTTCCGTAACTCGGAACCGTCGACTATTATCACTTACTTGTTTAAGCTGTCGCACACTGTGTCATCATGCTATGACATCCTTTGGGTCCGAAATCAGCCCGAAGAGGTCGCGAAGGCTCGCATGGCTCTCTACGCAGCGGCTCGTCACGTTCTTTCGAACGGTTTGCGCTTGTTGGGTATTACACCGGTTGAGCGTATGTAAAGCAATATAACAAAAGTACATTTAATTCACCTTTGACAAGGCGCCTCGAGAAATAAAATCCCACAGCACCTTTTGCTTATCACGCTTGCTCATCTCTTCGAAAAAGTAGGATTCATTGGCTGCTGCCTCTTCAGCCTGCTGTCTTAAATTCTCAGCATTCTCGAGTTCAGGCAGGCAGCGTGGGCAATCAGTAAGGCCATCAGACAAACAAGCCTCGTGATAGGAGTGCTGACAAGAATAGTGTACTGCAGGCAATTCAAGAGGTAATGTGCATTGTGCACAGTCACCATAATTTACAATCATCACATCATCACCGCTGTTTTGATTTTGATTCCGTTTGTCGTCAATTTCGGCTATGTAAGAATTAGCCAGCTTATCTTGACGCCTGATTTGTTCTGTACTCACAGCGAAGAACTCCTTCATGAATGGCCTCAAGTCTCCGACAGTCAGATATGGTGAGTGACTGAGCTCAGCTATGAGCTCAACGTGGGTCATATTACCCGTATGGACTGCTTCATTCAGCAACGCCAAAAGCTGGTCATTGTTCAACGTCTCGATCATGGGTCTGCTTTGAGCCATAAGCTTTGGAGCCAATCTAGCTAATTCTGGATCTTTATGATCAAGCAACAGAGAAAATGCTGATTCGACATCTCCATTTCGTAACTTTTCACGGAATATATCGGTGTAAGAAATCCCCAGAAGGTGCTGCTGTTCACTCGAAAGCTCAAGCCCATAAGACTCACTCGTGCTTAGAACACTCACTGGATAGAGCAGAGCAAAATGTTCGTTTACTAGAGAAGATGCTCGCTGTTTAGCTCCCACGAGTAAATAGGTCTCGAAGAGGGTAGATGCGATGTCATTCAAGTCTTTGCTGGAAGATTTGAAATGGGGTGCAGCTTGCAAGCATGCTTCTAGAAAGATGACGAACTCGTTATCATGGCCAATGAAAGAGGGAAAGATAAGGCGTGGGCGAGGAGGTAGATACGATGGCTCACCCACATCCTGCTCCAAAGTTTCGGCGCTCACAATATTAGACCCCAGGTAATTGGTCGAACTCAAGAAACTGATAAACGCCTGATAGCTTTGGAGTAAGGGTGCACCATTTTCTGATCCTTTCACACGCTCATCTTTCTCACCTTCGTTGATATCGTATTGAGCGATTTTTTCACTACCAGGATTATTTGAACGTGGTCTAAACTTTCCTGTAAACAGGGTAATTAATACACCTGTGGTTTCGACTGGCAACTTGTTCAACATCAAACGTGAGTTCTGTATGAGAATTCGGAGGGCATCCGCAACAGATATGGTCTGAATATAGTCCAAAGCGCCTTTGACATCGTTTAGTTGTCGAAGTCGAATTTGAACACAGCGATCAGGATCAGGATATTTCGCCGCTAGTCGAGCAGCAAGTTCAGCATATTCATGAGAATGGGTTTCCACAAGCACATTTATAGCCTTTTCAAAATTAAAATTTGGCATGCTTTCAACAGCTTTAGCGAGCAGTTGCTGCAATTCAGCAACTTTACCGCCTAGCTTTGTGTAGCATATTATCTGTAAAGTGACATGCTCGGGTGTAGACTTTCCTCTTTCGAATAGAGCAGACAAGTATGCCAAGAGAGTGGGCGCATATTGAGAATCCTTGAATCTGCGAACAGCTCGTGAGGTTTGACCCAGATTTATGGCTGAAATATACTCCTTCAGGCTGGCATCAATATCATTCTTTTCAAATAAATAGTCGGCATAATCTTGATGCAGCAATTCCTCCAAGTATTCGCCTTCTTTTGACTTGTCGACATCATCTCGCTTATGTCTTCTTCTGATCATTTCAATGGCTACTTGGTAAAGGTTTCGCTGCTTCAAAAGCTCAATCTGCGCGCGCCAAGACTTCTCACGGAGCACATACATGATCCCGTTGAGACCAACGATGTTAAGTCTCCCCCAAGCCTCAAAAATTGTGCTAACACCACCGTTTCCAAGTGTTTGATTGAAAGCTACTAGGTGATTGACCAAATCAACTATGATAACACGAGTAGATTCTGCAGTAAGCAGGCCTCTATTTTCTGGTTGGAACGAACCAACGACTACTAAGAAATCGCCACTGGAGTGCAGAAAGATTTCTTTTTTAGGGAAGACCAATTCAAATGACGAACCCCGATGGTGTCGATTGTAGCATACAATGTCAGAATCACGCGCTACCACAAATTCAGAGCCCAAGTTTCCAGCAGTGCACAATAGGGCCGCCCCTCGCGACTTATCAAGGACAACTAACGATTTAGAAGTAGTGGTAGAAACCACAACAATTTGAGTTAAGCTGGAAACAAAAACCTGCGATAAATCATCCGTAAAATGTAACCCAGTGATACTCGTCGAAGCCATATGAATTTGGCGTTGTTTTGTTCCACGATCATGCATCAGGTCGCCTCTCAATGCCACCACTGAACCATCTGCGAAACCAACCACAGTGACTGATAAATCAGGGGCCACGACAAAAGCTGTTGGTGGGAAAGTATTAGTCTTGTTATACAGAAATGTCTGTGCATGTAGCTTTACACCCTCAGATTCAGTCTCATTGCCTTCAGAGTTTGTGATATTCCAGACTTTAATCTCCACAGGGCCTCCAAGCTTAGAGGAAGCTGTTAAGAGAAGTGATGAATTCGGGACCGCATAAATGTAGTCGGGAACACGATCTTCATTATTCGAGAATATTGTAAAGCTGCGCTTTAACTGCATATCCTCACTGAACTCTTTGACAGTGCCGCTTCGGGTCAGCATGAACACTGACCCGCTACTGGAGCTGACAATAGAAACGATGCTTGGATCTGCAAAAAGGAGTGCGTCAGGTGGCGACGGATCACGCACTGGCGTGACATCGAAAAATGTGAACTCTTTCCACCCGCCTGATAGCATAATGGCTGCTAGCTTATATGTGTGGTAAGGGCGATATCGCGATACCTTGCATGCGTCCTGGTCGATCACGGCCAATGGCCAGGGGAATGAACAAATCCATTGATGACTTGAGGGACGAAGTTTTAGATCTAGATCTTGATAGTGGACTAATAAATTGAAACTGTAGTCGGTTTTACATTCTAAAGATGAGTCGGATAGATTCAACTAAATTGGATTTTGTTGTGGTCCATGTGTACAGCAATATTTTAACGACTTACAATTCCTTGGCATGGAAGTGGCTCATCTGAAGGTAATGGCTGTGTTATTTTCAGAAAATAAAGCATATTAGGGAGAGAGGATTCACATCTCGGCTTAGATCTTGTGCCGGGTTCATTGATCGCGCTTCCCTCCGTAACCTGAAGAACAACAAGAAATTCTATGTTTGTGGCAGAAATTGTCAAATTTTGTTATTTCATTGAGTAGGTATGAAAGACCTAAGGGTGCTTGGATATAAGACCAGGTAATGTCTAATCTGGAAAGCATGGAACAACGAATCATGACATTATCAGACATCAAAAACAGCTTGGAGAATCAAATATGGAGAGCTAGGTGCGTAGTGGTCATTTTGAGATATATCATATTGCTGATTTCCCAGAAGACATAAAAAATTTGAGTATAATTTGATTGCTACATTGGATCATTACCAGACAGACCGGCTGTTTACTCGACCATATATCACGTGTTTGCTGTGGCACCTGCTATTAGGGTGGGGTGTCGATGAAAAAAAGTTGGTAGCGGGATCTACACAACATCTCGATTTTTAAAAGTTCAAGTGTGGCCAAGTTTCACATCAATTGAGCAATGGGAAAGGCTAAACAAACGCGTAAGTTTTCAGTCATGAAAAAGATGGTGAAGGCGCCTGAAAAACGCCCTGAGCAGAAGAAGCCCAAGTCGGATATAAATCCTGCGGTGAAGTCGATTCCGCAGGTTAGCAGTTCGTTGTTCTTTCAATATAACACGGCTATCAAGCCACCTTATCAAGTTCTTGTTGATACAAATTTTATCAATTTTAGTATTCAGAAAAAGCTTGATCTTGTCAAAGGCATGATGGATTCGCTCTACGCTCGATGCATTCCCATAGTAACCGATTGCGTGATAGCTGAATTGGAAAAATTGGGTCCGAAGTATCGCATCGCATTGCGCATGGCTAAAGATCCTCGGGTAAAGCATTTGAAGTGCAGTCACAAGGGTACCTATGCCGATGACTGTATTGTTGAACGAGTAATGCAACATAAATGCTATATTGTGGCTACAAACGATGGTGACTTAAAACGCCGGGTGCGAAAAATTCCTGGAATACCTTTGATGAGTGTGGGTGGTCACTCCTATGTGATCGAAAAGCTTCCAGAGGTGTTTTAAACATATTTATTTATTTATTTCATGTTGAAAATGCACACACACATTCTGAGATTTTCCGCCTAGCTTACATTTTACCTGAATAATTGGATATACCTCACGCGTTACGTGTTTGGGTTGGGGGAGAACTCACGCTTCGATATGCTGCGCCGACCGTTACGATGGCTTGTACGGTTGGCGATTCTGCTGTCACTTTTAAGTTTGTTCGTATTCATTTCGGATTTGAAATATGATTTTTTGCCGGCCGCGATCCAGCGAAATCTCATACTCCACCCAGATGATCCAATCATCACAGATGTCGAGATTAGAGAATGCAGCTGGTTCAACAAGTGCGAGCGTTACAGTTCCAATGGTAAAATTCGTGTTGAGAAGGATTTAGCACTGGAGTCTTCATGGCTTGGAATGCCTTGGTTCAGATCATCTAGCTACGTCTACATTTCACGTGTCAATGAAACGGAAATTGAACCTAACCAGAATGTTGTCTTGAACATGGCAATTGGTGATTTTGATGTCTCAGATCCAAAATCACAACTCCCACCTGCAATTATTGAAGATATGCGGCCAATAGTAAGCAGTGACTTGGAATTGGCAGATCCTGAACATGCTTTGAATGTATCGGAGAAAGCGGGATGGAAATTGGAGAACTCTGCCTTGAAATTCTGGGTAAAGCGCGGAAAACACATACCCAATTTAGCAATTTCAGCTGTAAACATCTTCTACGGTGACCAGGTCGAGTTGCCTGTTGATAACTGGTACCTCACGGATATCGTTCCCTTGAGTGCCTACAAAAATAGACCTCGCAAACTTGCTGAGTTTGGTCCTAGAATTGCATTCAAAATTGGCAGGACAATTAGAGACAAGACTCTTGAGACATCTACGCCATTGAAATTTCGGAAGGATGGCCAATTGCGGATTCTGCAGCTTGCTGATCTTCATATGAGTACAGGTTATGGCATATGTGATAAGCCAGCTCTGGATCCGGATACGTGTATTGCAGATGAGCGCACCACAGAATTGGTCAATATGGTGCTTGATACCGAAAATCCGGACTACGTAATTTTCTCTGGCGACCAGATTTTTGGTAGTAGCAGCCCAGATCCAGAAACGTCCCTACTAAAAGCCGTATCACCCGTTTTGAGGAGGAAACTACCGTTTTCGATGGTTTGGGGCAACCATGATGATGATGGTCCCTATGATCGTCACAGATTAATGAATTTTGCACTTAGTCTTCCTGGTGCTCATATGACAAGTCCAGGTGAGGAAGATCGAGAAATGTCGAATGTAAGTGGAGTTGGAAACTACATCGTGGAAGTCGAGCCTTACAGCAGTTCATATCCGGCACTGGTTTTGTATTTCTTGGATAGTCACAGCAAGATGCTGCAAGCGAAACAAAAAGGCTATGACTACATAAAGCCTGATCAGCATGAGTGGATGCGTAGCATGTATACGCAAGAGATGCAGAAATTGAAGGGTTACTCCAAAGTACCACTCAGCATGGCTTTCTTTCACATTCCTCTACCTGAATATAGAAATGTTGACGCTAGCAGGATGGCTGGTGGATCTCATAAAGAAGGAGTAATGGCCCCAATTCATAATTCTGGAACATTGGATGTCCTTAGGGAATTAAAAGTCTCAGTCGCGAGCGTCGGCCATGACCACGCGAACGACTATTGTCTATTCACGGACGATTCAGAGAGCGGCGACATTGATAGACGTGTTTGGTTGTGCTACGGTGGTGGTACTGGGTTTGGTGGCTATGGAGGATATCCGGACGAGGAAGGATTCTATAAACGACGCGTACGTATTTACGATGTCAACATGGAAGTTCCGTCGATCAAAACATGGCATCGTATCGAGGGCGATGAAGAGCGTGAAAACATATTGACTCTCGTGAACAATGGAATTCCAGTATTTCCTTAGGATGACCTATTTAATATATTTGATCTCCATATTATTTCGTTCACTTTGACTAGATTTCGTATCCAGAAACGCTTGAAGCAGATGGCGGTGGATTACTAACCCACATCACTCGTGGTAAAGTGATAGCTTCTGAAGTACCATTTAGCAAGCATCTCTGACCGATGTCAGCTGTGCCTAACGGCTCAACTGACCGCATACTTCCACGGGCAGTTTCACCATCTGGATTTCCAGACAGGCTTCCGCCGGGCCAACTTTACAGCCAAGTTGGCAACCCACAGGCACCAATCTTGCAAAAACAGAATGAAGAACAGCTTCGAAATCCTTCACGTGGTAGCAATGAAGCAATAAGCAATACTGCGTCTGGACACAATGGTACAACTAGCACTGCCAGTGCGCGTTTGGGAAGCATTGAGAATGGCAGTCAACCCGAAAATTCCCCATCGCAATTTGCAGCTTTTTTAGGCGGCGCAGTGCGATCAGTAAACCATCAAGAGAATCAGAATCCTTTCAGACCTGGTTTTCAATCTGGGGTGGATTCTCGTTTGTCTCCACATTCGCCGCCATCACAATATGCGCCCACTCCAAATTATCTCTCCCCTGGGAATCCGATAAATACAGTGCATCCGGTGAACACATCTTCAGACCAAGTTACACCAATGCAAGCGGTGATGCCCGCTCACTCTTCACCTTGGGATAGACCCAATGGTCAGTGTCCATATGCGTCATCAGCTGGAAACGACAATCACAGGAGTAGCATGGACCAAGACGTTCAGCGAATTATTTATATCGTGAAGCATAGAAAGACTCTCGTTTCAGACCTTCGTGGCATGCTCAAAGATGCTAATCTTAAAATGGAAGGTGTTAAGCAAGTCAAGGTTGATCGCATCGCACATTATGCCACAAATTTGCGCAGCAATCGTCAGCAAAAAGAGCTTAATTATTTGCGGCAAATTGTAGAGAAATACGCACCCACAGATGTCCAAGCACCAGGGAGACCACTAGGTCCTGTGACTTCCAACAAAACTACGAGCACGCCGTCAAGAGGGAACGTCCAAACACCAGTAATGAGACCAAATATGTCGGCAAGGAATGCACGAAGGCCCAGCGCTGTAGGAGATGGACCAACACTATCCGTTGGAAATAATCCTTTAAGTCCTCAAACAACTCTCTTCAAACCAAGTCCTTTTTATACCCTTGGTCTTGCAATCAGGCCTCCACTTCTCTTTGTAAAGCCTTATGCGCGGCGAAAGATTTCTGATCAAATGATTTTTCCAGTTGATGCTCTAGATCTCAGCCGATCTCCCAATCATGTGTTTCTAGTATGCCAGGAATTTAAACCTCACGACAAGCGACCTCAGCCAATGTTTTTTCCCTTCTACAATGAAATTGAACTTGACGGTGTCGTTTTACCCGTTAATACTCGTGGTGTAAGAGGTATCTCAGGATCAGCAAGACCGGTAGACTTACGGCCGTATCTATTAGATTCCAATAAGTCACGCCGTGATACTGGAGCTTATCCAAAAGACAAATCTCCATCCCCTATAGTAGGTGGCTTGAAAAAACATACTCTGCGTATCAATATCACGATTAGTGACCAGGCGGAAAAAATGAGTGACCAGTCTTTCAAGTTCGCCCTTTTCTATGGAATTGTTCACTCTGATGAGGAACTCATGAATACTCTCAAAAATCGGCCTCATATCACTAAGGTGGAAACTCAGCAGCTGGCTGCTTCCATTGCAATGCCTGTAGATGACGATATTATGAGCAGTGACGCTGTGCTTTCGCTGAAGGATAAGGTCATGTTTACAAGAATCAACGTTCCAATCAGATCTCGTGAATGTAGCCATATCGATTGCTTTGATGCAGAGACCTTCCTAATGCTTCAGAAACAAGCAGAGACATGGAAGTGTCCTGTTTGTAATAAAATCATTTCCTGGGAAAACCTCGCTGTTGATGATTTCTTTTCAGAAATTCTCGGAAGCGCAGGCCCAGAAGCAGAAAGTGTTGTGATTAAACCAGACGGAACTTGGGTAATAGAAGAAGAAACAGATCCTGGAGATAATTCTGAATCAGACTCGGAGGATGATTGGTTTGCGCGACGTGGAGAGAACGAGATAAGAGCTCAGAATCCCAGTGGCCAAGTCAATGGGGATAAAAACAGAAGCAATGGCCAGCAACGACGTGTGGAAGAAGTTGTGAGTCTTTTATCAGATAGCGAAGACGAGAATAACTCTGGACAAAGAGCATCTGAGCCACAGTCAAGGATTGAGTCCCGAAATGAACCCCGAAGAAATTCTCCACCCCAGAGCGAACCAGGCGCTGCCATAGACTCGATGATTTCTGCATTTGCTGGTGCGCATAGCTCCTTATTTGACTCTGTGCCGGCGGAAATATCACCCCAATCGGCCCCAAAATCCCCAAAATCCCCTTCACGCGCGAATGGGGATGTTGGTAGTAATTTTGAAACTCAAGAGCAGCCAAAACCACGGGATTTACATTTTGTCAACCAACATGAGATTTCAAAAGCAAGTAATGCGCCTGTTTCGCAAGCGAAACCAATTGACGACGACGTAATTGACCTGACAGCAGACTAACTATTTATTAGCATATATATAGTATAGAAGCTAGACTTCCAATTGTTTGTAAACCACTCCATTCTTATGGAGAGCTGTTTCCAATACCTGCATTGCGGCTAAAACATCCTCGTCACGGTATCGCCGACCCACAATTTGAACACCAACTGGAAGACCATTCATGTTGTTAGCATCGTAATTCATGTATGCACCTTTAGCAACGCCATTCAGCTTCTTGAAGTTGAAGTCTAGAGGAAGTTGATCTTTCTTCTTATCAACCTTGGTTACAGGAAGGACGCCAGCTGGGTAGTCCACAATGTTAAACAAGAATGTGTACAAGACCGAGCTGAAACTATTGTAGAGACCGCGATGTGGAAGAGCAGGTGTCGCATTGGGGACAGTGAGCAAAAAGTCAACACCAGATTTCTTGAATTGTTCAAAAAATAGAGCTCGATATGATTCACGTCTGGTTACCAAGCGCCACCGCTCATTTATAGTCTTTTTGTGGAAATCACGTAAAAGAGTTGCCCAAACTTTATCACCATACCAATACTCGACAATAAAAGACCAAATCCAGCGGATGAACCTAGGAAGATGAGCCCACTTGTAAGCCCTCTCAACACCATAGTCATTTGTTTCTCCCCAGCACATCCCTTCCTTGGCTGTTTCAATACCATCACTGCAAAGAAGCTGCGCACCAACTGTCAAGGCTTCCAGTGGCTCAGGGACTTTGAACTCAACAACTTTGTGACCAGCTTTAAGTAATGCATCTACACTCAAATCGAGTCCACGGGCACATGCTGGTGAAGGGTTCACAATTCCGTCTGTTTTGATTACTCCAAACGTGAGAGTATCGGGCAAATCAGGTTCAAGGTATTCTCGCTCTACAAGTGTGCAATCATAGTTCCAGGGCTTCATTTGAATAACGGATCGAAAGAAATATGTGAGATCCGCCAAACTGCGAGCCATTGGCCCTGCAACAGAGGGAATCCCTTCCTGTCCGGGAGTTGAAGTGTGACTACCTGTTTTAGGGAATCGTAGAGTCGTTGGCTTCAATGAGTAAATTCCAGAAAAGTGCGCGGGTACACGTACACTTCCAGCAACATCAGTACCTACTCCAATAAGTGAACCACCGCCAGCGAGCAGTGCCGACTCTCCACCTGTAGATCCCCCCGACGTGTAGTCAAGCTTGTGGGGGTTTTTAGTCCTACCCCAGATGTCATTATAACTCTCAAACGACAGCAAAGTGAACGGGATATTTGTTTTCACATACGGGTATCCACCAGCATCTCTGATGATTTTCACAATGGGTGAATCCTCAATAAATGGGTCATCGCAGTATTTAACATACCCAGATGTTGCATCAAAGCCCTTAATTCCGAACGTATCTTTGACAGAGACAGGCATCCCTGCTAATGGGAGAAAATCAGACTTCAGAGCCTTCGACTTAGGAATCCAGATTTCGCGGGCTTCCTTGATCAAGACCTCGGTCAACGGGTTGCAAGTCTTCTGAACCTTGAGGGCTTGTTTGCCCAATGCCATCAGAATAGTCTCGGGCTCGAGTTCATGCTGCCTTATCTTTCTAACCAAGGTTTCTACAGGTGTTGTAATAATCCCGATTTCAGATCCTACCAAGGGCTTGTGGAAGTCGGTAAGTGCATCAATCCGAGCTTCTCTTTCGGCCCTTTTATAGTCTGTGACTCTCTTGTGTACTGATGTGAGCATATAGTTCGATATATAAGATAGATTAGAGTCCAAGGGGATGTGTGGGGTACTTATAGATCTGCTAGGGTCAGATAAGGGTTATCATATCTACGCGCCGTCGCTTCCCGATAGCCGCTGATTAGCAAAGTAGTTATTTTCGTCGAAAAGTCAAATGGAGCAAAAGACACTTATATGGAAATAACATAGGGTTATATGTGTATGGGGATTCAAATATCGAAACGATTACTTACTTCCGATACCATGCGTGAGACTTCCTTACTTTCAGGAATAAAAATAGCACCTAGTATGTGACCTGTCAGATGAATTGTACCGCTAATCAAATGTTTTGTACCATCATAGGTCCGAACAATGATGTTATGATGTGCTGAGGTGGTACTCACCATTGGCGCACTATCAGCACTATTTTGAGATTCCGATTCTGACTCACTATCGCTCTCTGTATCGCTATTGCTGCTAGAGTCTGACGAATTCTCAGACTCATTGTCGCTAACAGTATTCGATGGTTTGGAAGAGACTTTATGCTTCTTTCCGTCGAAATTCTCAGCTAATGAAGAAGAGGCTTTAGTGGCTGTACTGGTTAACGTAAAATAGACCTGGCTATACTGAGGCGCAGAGTTAGCCTCTTGATTGTATTGAGGTGCATAGTGATTTGGAAGTAAGTCGGTACTTGTTGATGTAGAATCAAAAGTCGATGTGAGTGCACCAACATTTCCATTGTATCCGTTGTTCACATCAGCACCCATAGTAATCCATCCTGCATTTTGGTGCTTCATGAATGAATTTTTCGAGTTTTCCGGAAGACCAGCAGCTGCACGACGAGCCTTTTCAGACCGACTAATCTTTTTTGCCTTTGTTTTTGACTTCCGTGTGGGCTCTTCAACCAAACTTCCTGCAGCTATCAGATTATTTTGGTGCTTTAAAAAGGTTTCATAAACATTCTTAATAGAACCAGCAACCTGAACTTGATGAGAATCAGGGATACACGTATCCTGCATCGATACAAGCATTTGTTGTTGCTTGCGGAGCTGCAAAAAAGACTTCTGAATTTGCGCATGATAGGGATTTTTATTTCTTTCAGATTTACTGGGCTGCACATCCCCTGAGCTGCGTACTGCATACAGCTGAATAGACGTCACGCTTTTCTTATATTCGTCTCTATGAGAATGATGTGCCTGCAGGTCATCATGCGTTTCTGCCCGAGCGATCAAGTGCTTATTGCCCACAACATGACTGGATTCTGGAGATTTCGTGTCGGTTTTGCTGATATCCTTATTATTCATATCAGCCTTTAGCGTGTTGCCATGAGCATTTTTCTGTGTACGGGCATGAGGTTCTTGAGTAGGTGCGGGTCCTGACAATGCTTTTGCGCTACCTCCGAGATTCGCATATGCCACAAGCATGTTGTTGAAACCATCTAACTGCTTTACGAGTTCTTGTGGATTCCCAGATTTGCAGTTGGGCTTTTCATTGTTTCGATTGGGTGCAGAATCAAGTTTAGCAGAGACGCCATGGACCAAAAGAAGGGTGGCAAGAAATTTCAGTTCCATGGGAAGACAACTTTTGCGAAAACATCTATCATCTATCATATTTAAACGCTCGAATTCAATAGAGTTTGATTTCAACGAAGCGAGTTATCTGGGCACAAAACCATAAAGATGAAACCAGTACCTCAATAAATCATTGTAATGAACAATTGATATAACTTAAATAATTCTTATTGGTTTCACAAATATTCTCTAAGCAAGACCTATCAACAGCTCATTATGAATAACAAACAGGCATAGCTCTGAAATAGTTAGTGAAGTGCGTATTTAAATAAAGTATTCTAAAATTCGGATTTTAGTAGTTTAATAACATCGTTCTCTGTACTGGAAACTTCAAAGGAGTCATTTTGATAGTCTATGACTGTGAAAATTGCTCCGATATCTTTGATTTGTTTGACAAGAACATCACCCAGGCGCTCTGTGAATTGAAGTGTTCGACTGAGAAGACCACCGTGATATCCTGTATGAGTAGCCTTGCTTGTCATGGTAGACGTTGAAGAGTGGTGTTTCTCACCCTGATAAGTATAATCCGGGTCCACAGGCGGTTCGGTACTGCTACTTGGGCGGCGAAACACATCACGAGATAGATAAGGTCCTTGCTGGTATACTTCTGACTGCCCGTATCTGCCTCCATATGGTTGATTATACTGCTGAGAATACCCCGCTGGCATGTTTCCATAGTAACCACCTTCGCTATAATCACCTTGACCGTCGTCATCTCGGCCATAGCTGCCTTCAGAATAGCTGCCTTGCAAACCAGCGCCGTAATTTGCATAATAATCTTCTTGATTATTTTCAATTTCTTGATCACTATCCTCTGTATCTTGAGAGCAGTAAGTTCCTTGATAAGCACATGCCGTTTCGGCCTTAGACATAGAGAGTGAATCAATGTCACTATTTGAATAAGCATGATGCAGGATTCCAGGTTTGAGTCTTGTATATTTATCTAGGCTCACATCTTTATCCAGTTGCTCACTAGTTTCAGTGACATTGCTTGTGCTAATGCTTAGTGAGACGTAAATGCTTGGAGAGGCCTTCACTAGAAGCGGCTTCGTGTGTACTTCAGATCGAGAAACAGATTCATTGATGTCACGTTTATGAGTTTTGTATAAAGACTGAAATAGTCTCATATGTGACTGAATGATATCGAGAACATTGTGCGAATGATTTATCACATCTTGTCGAGTGTTCCCTGACACAAGATAATTAATACCCGTGATATTAATTTCGTCAATTTTTGCAATAATATTATCCAAGGAAGTCGTCAGCCTGTCAATACTTTCATCCTTAATTCCATTTTCCAAATCATTGACCAAGCCAGACCATTCATGGTTAAGAGAATCTAGCGTATTGACTAACATTGTGCTGTCACGATGCGAATGATATCTGGAGCTGATCCCCATCGGGTTATCCGATGAATCGAATTGGGAATAAACCTGGGCAACCAGGAAATAGAGTGCCGATATTCGCCTCATCGCGTATTGAAAGTGAGAGCTGTTATCAGGCATCTATTCCAGCTACTATATAATAAATGTATTTCAAAAAGTTTCATTGGCGATGTAATTCGTAATATTCATTAGAAAAAAACCCTTAATCAAACGAGAGAGTCTAATTTTTTAACCATGTTGACGTGCCAGACTTGGACTTCCTGGAGGAAATACTTCTCACCTACCACATCGAACCCCAAGGACTCGTAGAATTTCTGCAAATGAATTCGCGCTGCTAAATCAATGTTACTAACAGCCCTTTCGCGGCACCATGTAATAGCTCTATGCATGAGTTCTGTAGCTAAGCCGCTTCCTCGGTGATTCTTGGCGACGACAACCCTCCGGAACTGCATTCGATTGGCTTTCTTATCCCAATGTAAGCGAACGTACGCAATGACATTGCCGTCTTTGGAAGTTGAATCATATGTAGCATTAGCTTCAGTAGGCTTATCATCCACAAACATGGCGTGATAGGTATCTCCCGTGAGATCCATACCATCTGTATCACCCACAGGTTTATCAAGTTCTACAATATAGACGGCATTTCGTAAGCGTAGGATTCCATAAAGTTCATGAGTGGTGAGTTCAGAATGGTGCTTGATTGAGCACACCATGCCTGTAACGACCAAATCTAATTACCGTTGTCAGCAAGCATCCACACCGGCACCATATGACGCGCACGTACCCTAATCAGCTGACGTTTCGCCGTGTGTAAACAGCTAGAGCTGCTGAGTTTAGCGGAACACTCTAACAACACTGATCTAAACCTGTTCACCAACATTTGCATCAGTGAAGAGTAATTATTAATAAATGTTTGCATTAAATCATGACCAGAGCAGTAATCTGCTAAGAATGACTATCACTGCACGCCAAAGGTCTAGGGTTTAGGAGTTTGAGCTTGGATCAATAGTTCTTCGGCATAAAAGTGCTCAGCGTGGAATAAAATCAGAAGTGCCTTACCAAAAGAGGTTGTTTGTCAATCATCTCTTGAATCGTAGAGAGAGATATGCGAAATTGGAAAGCCGTATGCGACGAATTTTTGGCAAGCGATGGTGTTCCTGTGAAAACGAAATCCGTACTCAAAAAGTCACTAGCGGTCGTGACAGAAGCTTATAATAGGTATGGGTCGAACAGTATAGCCATGTCTTTCAACGGAGGCAAAGATTGTCTTGTGATGCTCATAATCATTCTGGCAGTGTCGCCGGTGCCACCTCCTTTAACTGTTTACATCCGCGCTCCAAATTCCTTCACAGAAGTTGACAATTTCGTTAAATACTGTGCGCAAGAATACAAACTAACACTAACCACTTGTGAGCAGCCCATGAAGGAGGCTTTACAAACCTTTCTGAATGATAACCCCGAGGTAAAGGCTGTTTTCGTCGGCATTCGGAGAGCTGATCCATGGGCAGAGGATTTGCAATTTTTTCAAGATACCGACCATGGGTGGCCTAAATTCATGCGAATCCATCCAGTTATTGAATGGCAGTACGACGATATATGGATTTTTTTGCGACATCTCCATCTCAAGTACTGTTCGTTATATGATCTCGGATATACCTCACTAGGAAGTGTGACATCCACCAAGCGCAATCCAAGTTTACGAAATCCTGATGGAAGCTACTCTCCCGCGTATCAATTGAGAGACCCGACTCAGGAACGCATCGGTCGTCAGAAAAAATAGACAGTGTACATAGAATGGAAGCAAATATTATATCAGATGAAGGAACGTAGAAATGAGAGACCAAATGAATGCCATGAATTCAGTTGTTTGAAATTCTATTTGAAGATCCCGACTCACATCAGTGAGATTGAATTATAATTTATTCCGGCCACTGCCATGTACTTCCAATATATTCCGAACCCTCGATATAGAATATGAGGTGGTATTACAAATATTACTCGACCCTAGCTTGATAAGGAACGGGGGCTTGTGTAATCTTATATTTCTAGCTGAGAGAATCGAAAATGCTTTCAACTAGTGATCTAGTGTTATAGATGTTAAAATATATGCATCAATATGCACCTAAGTTTCGTAAAATTTCGATGTATCCATAAATCTTCGTAGTATTGTCGGGTGCTCGCTCTTCGGATATATAGATCGTCTTATCAGCCCTGAGCGGCTAAGGGTGATCAACTCATGCAAGGGTTGCTATTGGCTTAACCGCTCTAGTGACGAAGTCAGAAGTTGGAAAATTATCGTTAACAATGTCCGAAGCTTCTCAAAAAGAGCATAAGGTCATCATTTCAGAAGATTTAACGAAGTCGCCGTGGGTCTCGGCTGAAGAAGACACTTCTGTCTTTCGAACTTTTGGTGGAAGAGTTAATAGAGGAGTCAAAGAGATTTTCAAATTACTACCACCTTTTTACATATGAGGGGTTGATTGGCACAGGTGTTGACTATAAAAGCCTGTTCACGCCAAGCATACCTTTCACTCGATTTAAGCAGTCGAAACCACCTCAGTTCTTCGGTTTAAATGACGAGTTACCACTTCTTCTTGCGCTTCTTCTGGGGTTTCAGCACGCGTTGTCTATGATGGGAGGTCTCATATCACCATCAATCATTTATGCATCTGCAGCGAATTTAGAGCGCGCAGACCTCGATTATTTGCTTAGCGCCCAATTTATTGGTGCTGGATTTATGAGTCTAATGCAGGTCTGCCGATTCCGTATTCCATTCACCAAGATACATGTCGGTACAGGAATGGTGAGTGTCTTAGGTGAAACCTTTGGCACAATCGCAGTATTTCAGTCTGCTCTACCGAAGATGTACAGCACTGGGTATTGCCCAACAGCCGATGATGGTACTAAGCTCCCCTGTCGTGATGCTTATGGCGCATTTCTAGGCACATCTGCACTATGCGCCCTTTTTCAAACAGCAATGGGCTTTGTACCTGCCAAAATTTTAAAAAAATTGTTCCCGCCTATGGTGACTGGCCCAGTAATCATCTTGATTGGCGCGAGTTTGGTCAGCACAGGCATGGAAAATTGGGGAGGTGGATCAGATTGCTATCCAGATGCAATGTGCAATACGTCAAATCCGTCTCATTCGTATGTTTGGGGTTCCGGGCGCTGGGTTGGTATCGGTTTTAGTGTCGTGGTGGCGATTATTCTTTGTGATAGATTCGGAGCCCCGATTATGAAGTCATGCTCAGTGGCAATTGGGCTAGTTGTCGGAAGTATCATAGCCGGAGCATGTGGCTACTTCAATCATGAAACTATTGATGAGGCGCCCGGTGGTCAGTTCAATTGGATACGTACCTTTCCTTTGAAACTATATGGACCAATAGTGCTCCCTCTTTTGGCTATTTATTTAGCAGCCGTTATCGAGTCTATTGGGGATATAACAGCCACTGCAGATGTTTCTCGTTTGCCAATAGTGGGTGAAGAGTTTGAAAGTCGGCTACGAGGTGGTCTCCTGGCATCAGGACTAGCATCCATCATAGGGTGTCTGGCTACATTAACACCTATGGGTAGCTTTTCTCAAAACAATGGTGTTATAAGTCTTACACAAGTTGCAGCGATAGGGGCAGGTTTGGCGTGCTGCTTTTGGCTTGTCCTCTTTGGCGTAGTTGGCAAATGGAGCGCAACTATTGCTGCGATGCCAAGTCCTGTGATTGGAGGTATGACAATGTTTGTGTTCTCCTCAATTTTTGTTGCTGGCATTGCTATTACTGCAAAGTCAAGCATGTCGCGTCGCGACCGTTTTGTTCTCGCAGTGAGCTTGGTATTTGGTTTTGGATCCCTATTAGTACCGACTTGGTTCGATAGTGTGTTTACTTATAAGGGAGACAATGCTGGTAAATCGGGCTTTATAAATGCGATAGTGATCATCTTAGAGACTCCATATGCTGTTAGTGGCATTATTGGATGTCTCCTAAATTTGATGTTACCAGAACAGGATGATTATGTTGTTGAAATTAATACTTACGAAGGAGAAGACCCAAACGACTCACAGCAGTTTCCTCCACTAAGAAGTTCGGAGATGCAAAAAATGTCTTCATGATTGTTTGATCTAATTACGTGAGGGTCTAGTTTTTCTGAGCTTGCGAAAAAACTTTGAGTCTGAATTTATCGCTGCTATTCCCCTTTTTTTTTGAGAGTCAGAAGTCACTGGCTGGAGAACTGCCAGCAGTTCATCCACAACGTTAACTAACTCCTCTGGCTGCTTCTCTGGCTCCTCACTTTGTTCAGCTCGTATTTCACAATGTTGAGCGATCTCAAGAGCTTGTGTAAGTCGACGATCGAACATCACACCTCCAGCATTATCTTTTTTCATTGTCCAGTACCTGCACATAAATTCTATAACGTGACGAGGTATGTGAATATCCAGACGTGTTTTAAGAGCAACTAAAACGGCATCAACGACAGCACGAGGCAAAATCAGCGTACCATTCGGAGTACGCCAATACTTGTGTTTCCGCACAGCAAATAGGGATCTTCCCGGTGAATTTTGTTTCTCTTGTTCTTCTGCCAATAATTTCCGAGCGGCTTCCAAATTAGGTTGACGATCCCGCGGAATGTGACCAGAACTATGACGGTGACAGTAAACCGGTAAGTTCGCTTGATGGTGAAGCATCTCTTCAATATCGTGATCATAGTTTGTCATGTAGAATCCTGCAATCTGAGCACAAGTTGCATGAAAGGATTGATAACAATCGCGAGACGCACATTGTAAACAGCTTCCAGATTTTTGTCGACACACATAACAGTTCAAGGTGAAGCGATCTTTCTCAATGTAATCGCTGTCCATAATTGGTTCCATAAGACTAGACTCTTCAGGGACGCGTACAATTGGAGTCCATAATGCACACACGAGATGAATCCAGTCCTCATGTAGAGTTTGCTTGAACGCTCCTGATCGCTGAGGGCATAAGATACAGTCCACCTCAGCGCCGATCCCTGCCGACTCGCAGCGCCGACAGAGCCACTGACCCTCTGGTATAGCTGGAACACCGTAGCAATCTTGATGAACTGCAACATCACAACCATCGCAGAATACTATGATATTGGCATCAGACTGATTAGCAGAACTGCACACTGCACACGAACGATTGTCTTCAAGATCTAGCAGATCTTTTGGCGGATGAGCATCCTGGAGATGGTGTGTAGATTCAGATAAAAGGACTGAAGAGGCGCTCCTTTGCTGCAGCTCTGATTGCCTTTGCCTTGGGAACATTTTCAAACAAATCAATGCAGCAGACAGGTCCAGCATGCTCATGACAACTTCAAAAATTTCCGGTTCCATCAGTTCACCATAACGTAAACTCAGAAATCCTAAAATACCTAAGTCTGTATCATCCATGCGATATTCGATGTGAGCAAGCTCACTGACTTGCTTTTCCAAGCGCAAAGGATCCTGGGGACTTATTGTTGTAAAGGGACGGTAGGCATCCATTGTCGCATCCGGACGTACATAGTCATGCGAATGCCACTTTGATTCGGTTCCAACGTATCCGAGCTGGGAATCAAGCACCTTTTGGTTGCGCACAGATGGCTTGGGAATGGGAAATCCGTGCTTCAATGGGAGATACCTTGCACTTGGTCCGACCCCACCTATTCGGCCAGAAACATTGAATTGTGACGACGTAGTCTCAGACGGGTGCAGCTCACTCAGGCCGCTGGGCCCCTTTGACACTTCGTATCCCACAGATAGTACCGACTGAGTCAGTTTATCAGTACTGTGAGGGGATGTCCCACCTTTTTTGACTATGGTGATGTCTAATTCTGCATCAAGATCCAGATTCGGGTAAAAGTCAGTATATTGACGTTCTACCCGAGGTATGTAGGACGACATGCGCGTGTTGTCGCGTAAAACACCGCGGCAGCTGCCTGTTCACCACCCTTTCGTGAGTACCAACTACCGCGGCCCACGTTTCCCAACCCCGAAACTAGTCCAATTTGCCATTCCACAGGGTTCGCCCTACATTTCCCACCCTATTACTACCAGTAACTCATTAATTTTTCAAAGCGTCATCGTCATGTTGCCGCTCCTATTTCGCAACGCAAAGCTTGCTATGCGCCCGCTGAGTGGCCCGATGACTAGTATTGCTCGGTCTACGCCCGTCAGACCACTGTCGATGCCAAATCTTCCCCAGGTGCGCACCATGAAGGTTGGTGCCGCTGTCAAGAAATACTGCCCGCACTGCTACGTTGTGCGTCGGAAAGGCCGGGTCTACGTTTATTGCAAATCGAACCCACGGCACAAACAGCGTCAGGGCTAGACTGGCGTTCATATTTATCTGTACATATTTAACCACCAACTGTGTCACATTGAAGCCCTGCCTGCAAAACCAAAGCTTCGTTTTACGTGCACAAACGCTCCATTGAAAGCAGTTTTCTTATATACTTTCGTATATCCTATTTAAGCCAAGTAGCGGTCAAGAGACTCGCCTAGCACATTTTCAATGACAGGCACCAGCGACTTCCGTGTCTCGTTCTCCACATTTTCATCCTCATCGTCCAACAATTCCGCAATCAAAGGTACCAGTTGTGGTAAATTAGCCACCCAGTCTTCGCCTATGCGACGATAAAGGCCACTAAACACCTTAATGGTCCATACCTTTTGACTCGAGCTGGCACCGGCCACCAAGAGCTGACTGAGGTCATCGTTCATGCGCTTGCGATTCTGAGGAGAGCTACTTGTCGCTAAACTGACCAAACTCTTGACCAACAAGGGGCCATGGGTCATGGGTTGCGCAGACAGCTGAGAAACCAATAACTGACTGAGCTTTTCGAAGCGCGCAGGCGCCTGCCAGAAGTCATCCTGATCATTCGTTATAGATGCAATCAAACTTTGTAGTAGTAACTTCTTGACAGTTGCTTCAGTGGGTGTGGATGTAGGTACCTCAAGTATCCGGGCAAAGTCATCGAAAATGTACCCATAGTAGTTCGTGACAACACCTTTCAATTGTGTAAACACTCGGTTCACAAATTTGAGAACAGCAATTTGACGATAGGGAGAGGTTGTCAGAACACCCGTAGAAGATGCTCCAAATCCCCATTCGACGATACGCTTGAACTGAGGACGGAAAACACGGTCATTGAGCTTGAGAACACTTGCAACTCCCCATTCTATGGCGCGCGATTCGACTTGATTAATAAAATTGTAATCCGGGGTTTCTTGCAAGTCGCTCAGCTGCTCACGAACACTAAAGCATTGAATAAGTAATTCAGTGACATGAGAAATCTCACTTGCCAATTCACGCGGCGATATCTTCTCGTGTGTGTTTCCCAAAGCAACGAACAAGATATCAACTCCACTTAGGCCACCTTGCGATGCTGATGGCCATGCGTGAGTGAGTGCCTTGAGAAGCGTGCGCGGGCTCATCTTTTCGTCGAGAACTTTGACGAGTTGCATGCGGGCAGAGACAGCGATGTGAGAGGATAGCACGAGATCAAGTATGACGGGTGTCTCGGGCTCCATAAACCGCGGCATCTGGCGGATGAGACCAGCCATTAGAGCAAAACCGGCGAGCTCCACATCTGGATTTTTGGTTGTTTTCATTTGAGTCTGCAAAGCCGGGAAGAACTGCGGGAAGAATCTATATGTAGCAGCACCCATGTGTTGACACACAGAATTGATAGCCAAGCAGGCGCTTACCACCTTTTCATCGTCGTCGGTGTTCTGTAAACCATATGGTCCGATCAGGGCACCAAGAAGCTGTAGACCTTGCTCACGCATATGATTACCAAACTTTGCAATCAATGCCTCTGCAGTATCTATCACCATAGAAGTACTCAAATCTTGACTAATAAGCTGCAAAAGCTTGCCCATCACTTGTTGAGCAGACTGCAAAGCAGCTACGTCGTCACTGGGCTCATAACGGAACTTTTGCACAATGAGATCTAAAACCTTGGAGTTTTCAGATGTAATCAAGGGAATGACCACGAATACGAAACGATCGATGGGCAAAATTCCTAGCACTTGAACAAGCAACAATTCAGCAGCTGGTGAATTCGTATTCCCAAGGAGCACAGACACCATGGAGGTGGCGAGTTTCCATTCCTCTTCACTCAGTTGGGAATGAGAAACTTGGACTCTTAGGGGTTGAGTACCGGGAATATTTTCGGAGTCACCAATGGTGCGTACCAAGAACTCGTAAAACATGTTCTGCAAATGAGAAGACTTACTCAGATTTTCTTTGATTTTTAGCAAGCCAAATTTTGCTGGCATCTCAGGTTCATCAGCAACGAACTTCACAAAACTGTTCATGGCTCGCAACTGATCTGCTGCATCAAACGATCTTAGGAAAGGTGTGGCAAAATGCACGAGTGATTTTGCATCGGCTGATCTACGCGTCGGTGCTGTCAAAGCCTCAGAGTAACGTTGCGCAAGCAACAGCAACAATTTGTACAGACTCTGCTGGGGACCCAATGTCTTGATGAGGGCACCGAACAAAGTATTGCGGCGATGACGCGGCACATGAGGAAATGCAGCGACAAAGCTCATTAAAGCCATCTCGATCTCTTCGTGTTTATCACCAGCAGCCACAAGAGCTGGTATCACCTGTTCAATTGTCTGCTGAATGACATGAGCACTAAAATCGTTGTCAAGACGAACCGTATTCGCGCCCATGAACGTGAAAATTGGCATTACTCCATGCAATACAGCATCAGGGCATACCGTAGCCAAACTTGCGACCAATAGCAAGAGACGATTTTGCACTTGAGGACTTGTAGAAGTGCGAATGCAAGATACAACGACATTTACTTTGACAGAACTGAGATCACGGAGATCCTGATGCGAAGATTTGAGTGATTCCACAAGCTGGATCATACAGTTAGCGAGGAGCTCTTCCGTATAAAGCACTGGCAAGCGCGCACTGCCCTCACCGAGTGCGATCAGCCGCTCTAAGGTGTCAAACAAGATATTCACCAGCGGGACTGGGTTCTCGAGTTGGGTTGTGCGGGGCTCCAAAAGTTCTAGAATAAGCGTCGTCCGCTTGAGATGTCGCTCCGCGGCAGCTTGTACTTCATGATGGGGTCCATTTCGAAGCTGTAAAGTGCTACTACTGCGCCTTCTACGGCGCTTAGACGTCTCATTGAAAAGAGGCTTTTCACTATCCATTGTGGAGTCACCGCCTCCAGACGCCAGGGAGGTTGGCGCCGAGTCCTCAAGCAAAGTCACAAACATATTAGTATCCAAGGGAAGCTGGGTCAACAGTGAAGTGGGATCAAAACGTACTGTCTCATCAACCACAATTTCCACGAGTGATTCCACAATATAGACCTTGGTTTCTGGTTTGAGAGGATGATCTCCGCTGTTCCAAATGGTGAGCACATGCTCGGAAACTGCTTCAGTAATAGCTGGGGAGTCGTCGCGTGTGCGCAACAAATCTAGAAGTAGTTGGATGCCGGTGTGTTCGTTTGAACGAACAACACCAATAAGTGCCTTCTCAACAGCAGACAACGGGAATTTCGCATCCCTGCAGAGTTGTTTCCATTGCTGTCGCACAGCATTTGTGTTCCATTGGCTCAACAAGTTGGGCGCCAACTGCTTGGTGACGCCTTTGAAGTTTGCTAAGCATTTGAGTGTCACCCATAACATCTGAGGGAGGCGAGTTGTCTGCGCATGTCTCATCAAGAATTCACACCAGGATGCCTTTCCAGCTTGACGAGCAGCAGTAAAAACATGGCTCGCATCAAGTTCACACTCTGCAGCATTTTCCATTAATTTCTTGAAAACATTCGCTAGATCGTGTTTGCTTAGCCAGCTCAGATGGTCAGAGCTACCACTCACTAACCAACGAGGGCACCGACTGCCTGGTTTTTCTAAAGAGACTACCTGGAGCAATTTAACACCCTCATGGCGAATTCGCGGCTCAGGGTCACTTAATAGGAACAAGATTAGAGGCAGCATGGATTGGTAGTCCGCACTACTGGGATTTGACTCAATTACCGATCGAACCATTGCAGTGGCTACTCTGAGAGCTGCAATCCTGGTGACGGTAGGCCACGGTCCAATAGCAATTGCAAGCATAAAAGAAAGTTGAGCTTCGGGAGCAACCCGAGCAAGTTGACGCAATTGATCAAGATCCACAGTGCCCCCGGAAGATGCAAGCTGTGACCAAATTTGAGCACGCTTATTAGATGTCGGCAACGGAGTTTCCAAAAATGTTCGCTGCGTACTCTGCTCCAAATTTTCAGCGGCGTCCATGATCTTGTTCAGGTCATCAGACCTGATGTAACCACCGGGAACGGCTTCTTCGGTTACCGTGGTGTTGGCCTTTGTAGTCTGGTCGTCACGTTGCAGACTTACTTGCAAAGCAATCTCAAGTCGATCAATTTGGATAGCTGAAAGCCCTTCAACACTGCTGATAAAGTGAGCAAAAGCATTGGTGAGTGCCTCATCAAACGGGGCATTGTGCACAATGAATTCTAACACAGGTTCTTTGACTAAATGAGCAACTGATGGAGAGACTGCTAATTCACTTACTGACTCATACTCAGCCGGAGAATACTGTAAACAGCTGAGAACAACTGAAGCACTAAGTTTCTCAGCAGAGTCTGCAAAAAGAAGAATCTCGTCTTTCAGAGTACTTAACGAAGCACCAAAAACGTTAACAATAGCATCAAAAGTATCATGATCAAAGATATACACTTCTGAAAGTTCCATAGAGAGAGCAGCTACAATTTGAGCGATGCAGCGCAAGCCCTTCGTGCAGGAAGAGGCTGACCAGTGCATCACCACTGCTCGAAGAGCAGCTTCCAAGATATCACGGCTTAGACGGAATTGCGAAACAGTGACAGAAAGAATCAAGTAGCCTGCGACCTGAGCCTGAGGTTGCGACTTCATGGTAATCACTTCGCTAACCAATGGAAGTAGTTTGTCCGTGGCTTCGAATGCGTCACCCTGCTCTTTATAGGCAAAAGCTATCAGCGTGTTTACACTACTCCAGAAAACAAGCTCACGATTATAGGAATAGCCATGCTGCATAGTTGTGATGCTCCAGCCATTGAAAGCCTGGAACAGTGTGGAGTCACGAAGGAACACACGTAGCAAGCTTGACTTACTTGGCCCCTGCAAGTTCTTCTGAGAAACTGTGAGGAACTGAAAAATTTGGGGAAATTGAGCTGGTGCAACAATGATATCTAGGATACGCACAAAAACTTGGTGATCGTGCCACGGCAAAAGTGCAAGTAAAAGTGACTCGGTATTGTGAATCTGGATTTGAAATCTTCTCACAAGCCATTCCATAGCACGCAAAGCCGGCTGCAAATGCAAGTAGTTAGCCACAAGCATAAAGAACTGATCAATAGCCGAATTGAGAGCATCACCTTGATCCTTATTCTGAACGCGACGGTCGAAACGAATACTGGTCTCACTAAATAAGGAGTTGGTGAATAGATCGAACCTTGAGTCTATCTCAACTAATTCTCGAAATGCCTCCAAGCAGTCGTAGTAGATAGTCTCAAAGTCTTGACTGGCGGCATCCTTAGGTTCATAGACAAGTGAGATGCTATGAATCTTCTTACGTTTGGATTTGTCGAGCACAGTAGCATTATTATTGGCCCTTATTCCCGCCAACTGTGCTGCCAATGACGACATATTTGATGCTGTTTACCAGTATGGAAAGGGAAGTATTCCAAGTTTGGGAACTTTTTCAGAAAAAAATTAGCCCCCAACCCAGGATCCGCACACCACAGAAAATGCGAGTATGCACGCATACTCTCTCTGTTTGGACAATTTTTATGAGGAACATAATTAACGAATAATTTTAAATTTTTACTTATGAACTTAATCAAGTATGTTAGTAACGCTCAATCTTGCTAATGGCAGCTGAAGCTTCGGCTGAGATATCTATTCCATCCTTAGTGAGCCACCGAACGGTCCGAATGGCATGACGGTGTGCAACCAATGGCACGCCGATCTGCATACGGGATTGGGCACCCATTGCGATTCCCATAATGTCGTCAATGATAAGTTTCTTGTTTGGAACGCCAAGATCGATGTAAAGCTCTGCCAAATTCGTCAGCAATTTCACGATATCGTTGCGTACGACTACTTCACCCTCTTCACCATTGGTGATTTGGTGCGGTTGATTTGCCAGTCTATCCCAATAGTCATTGTCATCGTTAAGAGCTGCCAAATCGTCATTGCCTTGTTTGGATAATTCCCGTTCGCGTCGAATAATTTCATGACTCTGCTGGTTGGCACTTTCCATCGGTTCGTCAGCAGCATAGCGGTTCCAATAGTGGTCTTCTTCTGATTGCTTCGCAGTGCCATGTGTCGGATGATAATTCTCTTCAATCTCTTCATATGAATCCACGAGTCCTGGAGTAGATGCGAGCAATTTATTGCGGAAGTGCAAACCAAATACGCCAACAACTTCCCATGATACCTGTGAAACTTCATTTGAAAATACAACACATGTTTCGACTCCTAAAGGCACAACAGCAAGAACGCAGAAATCATCCTTCCGCCGATAGCGAGGAAGAGGTGTGATTCTTGATAAAGATGGAACCTCTTTAATCGACTCAGGCTTGGAAAACTCTAGCGGAATGCCACTTGAATTACCGTGAAAGAGCTTGAGCTTATCCTCAGTCCATAACAACATATCTCTTTGAAAACTCGGCAGAGGAATAGTTTGCAGAGGATAGTATAATGACTTTCTCAATGAATCCGGAACAGGCTCATCTGATTCGACGAATTTTAATGCATTTACGGCATTCGCGATATCGCTGTCATTGATTGGTGGGGGTGTGGTTGGAGGTTCTTCAAGCGAACTCATGTAACAATGATATCTGACACAAAAATGATTCAATTCAACGGCCTCACAAACTTCTTCTGGTGGGATGATGGTATATTCAGAAGAATGGTGGAGATGGTCGCCCGGTCGGCTTATTATTATTTCTTGCTAGTGCATAACCCCAGCCCCGAGGTCCTCGCGCCTGCACGAGGACCCAAGATCATTTGTTCGTCTAGTGATTGCCAGCGTCTCTAAGCAGGCCATGAGTACTGAAATGTTACCCAGAAAATTTCTTTATAATCGTTAAATTCTTGTCAGAAAACTATATAATTCTATTTCATCTTTCAGAAATTAGTTTTAGTACCAGGCTTCTAGAAGTTACTGCTACTATCTGAAAAATTTAACTCCTGTTGGCAACCACATATTCTGCTTTGTTTTTTGAAGCCGGGTCAGTAATAGCAGGCTTTTTGTTGCTTAACTTTTTGTCGACGCTAAGGTCATTTATATCATGATAGGAAGGCAATCCCTCATTTGCACCTGCATTTTCTACCAGAACACACTGTAATTTCAGAGGAGCACGAAGAAGTATCCTGTCTTTAGCATGTCGATTTTCTTTGCTTCCGATTATCATGCTTGCTAGCACATGGTAAGCGGTTTGAATGACCCCATCTTTCTTTGTTGGAGGTAACAGGTGAACAATTCGCGTTCTTGAGAGTTCATCATTAATCTTGGCAATACCATCTCCGAGTTCACAGTTAAGATCTGGCAGGGAGAGCAATTCTGGAACTACCATAGTTTCATTTCGCGCATCTTCTGTTTGAATTATCGATCTTTCAATAAGTGAAAGGTTGAAATCGCGAATTACCAACAAATTAGGATCAGTCGAAACGTCCAGATCGATTTCCAGACCTACATGCTGAAATCCTTGGAATATACCATTTTTAGGATATTTGACAGTCAGCACCGCAGTTACTTTCCGGCTGAACTCATTGTTGGGCAATAAGCGTTTCACCTTCGAAAGACTAGAATATCCAGGAAGGTAAGCCACCAGCTCTTTCTCTACAGATGCAGCTTTCTTAGGAAAGAATTCTATATGATCACAAATTCTCGAAGCCTGAACATGAATTGGTGTTGTTGCCTTTTTCTTCTTATCTAGACCTGACGCCTTGTAAACAATGCCATCGATCCACCAGCGGATACCATTTATCTTGTCAAATTCGTACGTTTGCGGGAAGTTTTTAACGTAGTCTGGGATCTCAACTGCAAAGGGGAAGTTGTGCTCACCAGACTGAAGTGTGTATCCTCGAGTTTTAGAGTTCGAGGATTTTATAGCACCAGTGGGGAAAAGTTCTCTCTCAACTTTGATGAGAGTCTTTTTATAATCGTCACTATACGCTGCATTTACTCCAGGGCCCGCATAAGAAACGTGGTTTACTATTTGACTTCTCTCCTGACACTTCAACTTAATTTTAATGCTTCTTAGGGAGCGAGCCTTACTACTTTTGAAAATAAGTCGACCTTCAATTCGATCCCCATTTGTATAGAAGGGTTTAGGATCATTGATTTCGAGCCGCAATTCTTTCGATAATCCCAACATTTGATCGCTAGTATCTACAGAAGGTTGAAACAATGGTTGAAGTAGTATCGCGGAAAAGGGTATCCAAGAGGCTGCTGCACGCCCCCATCAGAGTTTGCTACGAGCCTCCTCAGTCCATTTATTGCCGCACAATGCAAAAATGCCTTCGTATCTGAAAACACGACTAAAAAATCTAAGATACTCGCTATGTATGTGCAATTCCATTATTAAGCTGTTAACCTTTTAGATATGTAACTGTATACAGCCCCGATATTGGGACCCCCCATAGGGCGTTGGAAACCCTGCGCCTCACATGCGTCGTCGTAGTGGGACCGCTACCCCACACTCGCTTCGTTCGTTCTCGTGGCCTTTCGGTTCATAGCAATTCCAATGAAAGCTGATACTCTTGCGGAGAGTTCAGAATCGACCAAGTCATTGCAGGGATTGGAACCTCTAATTGGATTGGATCCATACTTGAAGCCATACGCTAATGAGCTTCTGCGGCGACAATTACTGGCTAAGCAATGGCTGGACGCGTTTGATGCCAGTGAGGGTGGTATCGAAAACTTCTCACTGGGTTTCAAGTATTATGGATTCCAAGTGGATAAGAGTGGGATTGTTTTCCGGGAATGGCTGCCAAATGCTGCCGAAGTTTGGCTCATGGGCGATTTCAATAATTGGAATCGATACAACTATTCTCTCAGAAAAGTAGACTCATTTGGTACATGGGAGATCAGACTTGCGCCCGATACTATCAAACATAATACAAAAGTCAAGCTTGTTCTACGTACTTTAGGCGGTGAAATCCTTGAACGTGTTCCCGCCTGGATTCGTCGGGTTGTCCAGGACCAAACCATATCTCCAGCGTACGATGCTGTTTTTTGGAATCCTCCTGAGCCATACTTGTTTAAAAATCCACGACCTGAGTATGATCTCACGAAGGGTGGTATCAAGGTGTATGAAGCCCATGTTGGTATATCTAGCCCAGACGCAAAGATCAGTAGCTACAATGAGTTTACAGAAAGCGTACTTCCCCGAATTGCTGATTTAGGCTATAATTGTATTCAGCTAATGGCTGTCATGGAGCATGCTTACTACGCTAGCTTTGGATATCAAGTCACTAGTTTCTTCGCAGCATCTTCGCGATTTGGAACACCCGAAGATTTGAAACTTCTCGTAGACACAGCTCATGGGTACAACATCACCGTTCTATTGGATGTGGTGCATTCGCACGCATCTAGTAATTCTAGTGATGGTTTGAATATGCTCGATGGCACAGATTTTCAGTATTTCCACGGTGGTCCGAAAGGCAATCACATGCAATGGGGTTCAAGACTTTTCAATTACGGTAAGCACGAGGTCTTGCGTTTTCTACTCAGCAATCTTCGATTTTGGGTTGATGAGTATCAGTTTGATGGGTTCAGATTTGATGGTGTCACGTCTATGCTTTACACAAATCATGGCATTGGAACTGGATTTTCTGGTGGGTATGATGAGTACTTTGGACCAGGTGTCGATGAGCAAGCGGTGACTTACCTGATTTTGGCTAATCATCTAATAAAATCGCTGAGTTCGCGGTATGTTTCCATCGCTGAGGACGTGAGCGGCATGCCGACGCTATGTCTTCCAACTCAAATCGCCGGCATCGGTTTTGACTACCGACTTGCGATGGCTGTTCCCGATATGTGGATCAAAATCTTAAAGGAAAAGAAAGACGAAGATTGGGACATGGGTAATATAGCGCACACTCTAACGAACAGGAGATATGGCGAGCTAACAATTGGTTATGCAGAGTCTCATGATCAAGCACTTGTTGGTGATAAGACGCTAGCATTTTGGCTCATGGACAAAGACATGTATACCAGTATGAGTGTTCTTTCACCACCTAATCACATTATCGACCGTGGTATGGCCCTCCATAAAATGATTCGGCTAGTGACTCACGCGTTGTCAGGAGAAGGATACCTTAACTTTGAGGGCAATGAGTTCGGCCACCCAGAATGGTTAGATTTTCCTCGCGCGGGTAACAACGAGTCATACCAATATGCTCGTCGGCAGTTCAATCTAGTTGATGACCCGCTTCTCCTATATCAGTTACTGTATGCATTTGACCGCGCAATGCAGCACTCAGATTCGAGATTTCATTGGTTAAAGTCACCTCAAGCTTACGTGTCGACAAAGCATAATGGGGATAAAGTTTTGGCATTTGATCGACAGAATCTAGTGTTCGTGTTCAATTTCCATCCAACAAAGAGTTTTGAGGGATACCGCATTGGGGTCCCGCGACCAGGCAAGTATCGTGTCGTGCTATGCACTGACGATAAAAGTTTTCATGGCCACAACCGTGTTGATCACGAAGCTGAACACTTTTCAACTGAAGGTGAATGGAACGGGCGCCCCCATTCAATCCAGATTTATTTGCCCTCACGAACAGCCGTTGTATACGCAATCTTGGATTGAAATCATATCATCATATATTTACATCTATCTATTTAGGGGAGATCATGTTTTCAGGACGCACCCACTCATCGAACTGCTCAGAGTTGAGTGCACCGAGTTCAAGAGCAGACTCCTTGAGTGTGAGACCCTTCTTGTGAGCATTCTTGGCGACCTTAGAAGCAAGATCATAGCCAATCTTGGGGTTGAGAGCAGTGACAAGCATGAGCGACTTGGTCATAAGCTCGGCAATACGGTCCTCGTTGGCCTTGATACCCTCGACGCAGTGCACACGGAAAGATTTGGCACCGTCAGCGAGCAAACGAGTCGAACGAAGCAAGTTAGCCGCCATGACGGGCTTGAACACGTTCAACTCGAACTGACCGCTAGCACCAGCAAAAGTGATGGCAGCATTGTTACCGAAGACCTGCGTGCAAACCATGGTGAGAGCCTCGTTCTGGGTGGGGTTCACCTTACCGGGCATAATAGACGAGCCAGGCTCGTTCTCAGGGAGCGAAAGCTCACCGTAACCGCAGCGGGGACCACTACCCAAGTAGCGGATGTCATTTGCGATCTTGAACAAAGAGGTAGCCACCGTGTTGAGGGCACCACTGGCCTCAACAAAGGCGTCATGAGCAGCAAGACCCTCAAACTTGTTGGGGTTGGTAATGAAGGGGAGGCCAGTGAGTTCGGAAACCTTGGCAGCAATGGCCACATCGAAGCCCTTGCGAGTGTTCAAGCCAGTGCCAACGGCGGTGCCGCCTTGAGCAAGCTTCTGCAAGTTCGGAAGAACATTCTCCACACGCTCAATGCCGAGCCGGATTTGAGCAGCGTAGCCGCTGAACTCCTGGCCGAGAGTGAGAGGCGTCGCGTCCTGCAAGTGAGTGCGGCCAATCTTGATGATGTGGGAGAATTCCTTCGACTTGGCGTCCACAGCATCGTGGAGGTCCTGAAGGGCCGGGATGAGACGGTTAGTGAGTTCCTCAACAGCAGCAATGTGCATGACAGTCGGGAAAGTGTCATTCGAACTCTGGCTCATGTTGACGTGGTCGTTGGGGTGAACAGGCTTCTTCGAGCCCTTTTCACCACCGAGCAACTCAATGGCACGGTTAGAAATGACCTCATTGGCATTCATGTTTGACTGAGTGCCACTACCGGTCTGGAACACAACCAAGGGGAAGTTGTCAAGGTGTTTTCCAGCACGAACTTCCTCCGCAGCCTGCTTAATAGCACCGGCAATCTTGGGGTCGAGACCGTAAGTCTCATTGACCTCAGCAGCAGCGCGCTTCAAAACGCCGAAAGCACGAATAATGGGCTCGGGCATACGCTCTTTAGTGCCCTCGCCAATCCGGAAGTTCTCCAAACTACGCTCAGTTTGGGCACCCCAGTACTTGTCGTCAGGAACCTCGATCGGGCCGAAAGCATCCGTTTCAGTGCGCATATTGATGGCAGAAGTGCTGAAAGCAGCAGCAGGGGTTGCTTGGCTCTTGGCAGCTTGGTAAGTCATCTGAATAGTCTTTCTCAACATCGTTATAAGAAGGTGGGGTATTACTGGGGAGGCAGCGGAATTTAGGCGAGGGCATCAACTGACAGATAACCAATGGGGTTACAGACACGTGATGTGACCTTTGAAAACCGCCCGAAAACGGCCCCGCTCGGTATTACGCAGGGATTCGTTGGAAATGGCCGGAAAAACAAATAATTTGTGTTAAATATTATATTTTGTGGACAAATTTTGAGCGGCTACAGAGTGACCTCTGGCGGCTGATAAGGTAGGCGTATATTACATCATGCGTATAGTCATACCCGTATAGTCACATCCTTATAGTCACACACCTTCCATGTCGAAAATCTAGATTAGAATGGCAATGAAGTGGGAGGTAACGAGAGGAGACCAACTCAGTGCTCAAGAAATTTACAAAATTCTCGAACTGCGCAGTGCTGTCTTCGTAGTTGAGCAAAATTGCCCGTACCAGGAGTTGGATGGACGCGATCTAGGCAGTGAGATTTACCATGTGCAGGGATTTGTGGATGACGATAAGGACGTCGGCGCTGTGACGCGAATTATGTATGATGCTGATGCCGAAACTGTGCAAATTGGGAGGGTCGTCGTGAATCCGAAATACCGTGGACTAAAATTAGGTCGCCAACTCATGCAGGTGACTCTCGATAATATCGAATCCCTACAGCCGACTTACCACCGCAAGCAGGCTATGCTGCACGGACAGTCCCACCTCAAACGGTTTTACGAATCATTTGGATTCGTCCAAGTTGGCGAGGAATTCTTTGAAGACGACATTCCACATTTGGAAATGATTAAGAATTTGAAATAAATAGTTATTAGTATGGGCGGAACTTGCGCTGCTGCTTCAATTGCTCGACCTTTTCCTTGTCAGCTTGGTATCGCTTCAGAAGATCTGACATTTCGTGCTTCCGACGGTCCCGGAGCTGGAAACGGTAAAAGTCGGATTTCTCCAGATTACGTTTCTTAGTTTTGGCCGCAGGTGCGGTTGCCGAGGCGTCCGGAATATCGGCCAATCTTTTGCGGCCCTTGTTCACAACCAATCGGAAACCGTCGGCATCCACTCTCTCGGCGGCCTCTTCAGCTTCTAGTTGCTCCTGCAGCTCTTGTTCAGCAAAGAGTTCCATATAATCGTCAACCTTCTCCTGGAGATCCGCCTCCGATGGGAAATTCGCATAATGGCGAGCCAAGTACCCTTCGGCACCTTTGGGGCCATAATGATCCCATTTGATGAGCTTGCCCTTCTTGCTAGACTTTTTGGAGTCCTTCTCACTCAATTTTTTTGCCTTTTGAAGGAAGCGAGACGCGCTGCTCTCGTCCACTAACGAAATGAGACCATGTCTTCGGCCCTGAAATATATATTCGTCGAGTACGACGTCTCCCAGTGCTCTGCAAACGTCACGCACATTGTCCGCGGTGGTATCTAATGGGAGGTTCGTAACAAAAATTGTGCGATTCGTATTGTCCTCATCTTCGCTATCGCTATCGTCATGGTGCACTGAGCTGTGCTCTTTACGTACATAGATTGTATGCACCAAATTATCGCCAATCTGGAGCGGAATTGGAATGTATTCCATGATAGCAGATAACTTTTACAAAAAAATGTTAAGCTAGGGTTTATATATAAGTATTAGTAGAACAAGTACGGCTGTTTGAGTAAATCGGGAACGGCTACTCATAGAACCGCATAGGTTCTCAGCGAACGTAGCTCAAACCTAAACAGGAATGCGGAAAATATATATCAAGTTTAAACCCCTACTTTCTATCTAATGCTCGCCTTGCATTTCACAAACGCGACGACACACCTGGGCAAGGATATTCTCTCGACATGGCGACGCCAGATGAGTGGAGCATACGGTTTGTACCAATAAGCAAGCCGCAATTGCTGGTGGCCCAGAATTCAGAGCATCCTGAGCTTCCAAGCTTACCGTATTCAGAACTGGTGCTCTCACCTAGTAGTAATTTCCGTGGATATTGTGGTGAGGAGTTCCACGGCCTCGTAGTGGCTACAAACAGTGGGTTGAAGGAGGTGAACTCTTCTAACTTAGGAGCGCTTCCGGAAAACATTCATCTGAGTGTCCAAGTTCAATCTGAGACCGATGCTGTGAAATCATACCCATCCACAAGTCATAGAATCACACCCGAGCAGCCTTTTGCAACAAGTGCTGTGAGTTTTCCACTGAAATCGGCTGGGAAATGGCAGATTCGCGCTCTTCTGCAAATCGATCACGAGCTCGAGACCCAAAGAGTAGTGCGGACCTTCGACATCGACGTTTCCCCGGCCGTGAGAATTCTATTCAAAGTTTCTCGCGGATCCCCCAGTTTGGGCGCACATGTGCTTGAAGCCCAAGTAGAGAACTGCTCTGACAGTATTCTTTGCATAGAAAGCTGTGAGCTCACACCTCGCAATGGCTGGCATGTTGAGTCGATCAATGGCACCCAGCCCCTGCCTTCACCGGTCATATTGCGGCCGCACGAAATTCACCAGTTCTGCTTCTTGCTTCGCGATGGCAGGTCCGCAGAAGCAGCAGTTCTGGTGGTCGGTTGGAGACGCGAACCAGTTGGATCAAAAGGATGGCAAACAACGAGGGCAGTACGAATATAATAAGTTAAATAGCATACAAGTGGTTTTTCTTTGTTTTTGGTTATCTTTTGTTTCGTCATATCACCGAAGCCAGCTCAATAGGGAGAATAGCCACGGCCTCTCCCGCGGAAGGATCCTCGACCACGGTAACTGCCGCGTCCTCGACCGCGTCCTCGGAACCCACCACGGCCACGGAATCCGCCACGGTTAATACCGGGAACATTTGTGCGTTTTGGAAGCACCTTCAATTGGCGACCGAAGAACTCAGTGTTATTGAGCAAGAGCGCATCAGCGACCATCGATGGCTCTGCAAATTCAATGTACGCGAAACCTTTCGGCTGTCCTGTGAACTTATTCAACATGATATTGACACGATTAATGGCACCGGCCGGGGCAAAATGTTTCTCAAGGTCTTCAGCTTGCGCCGCGTACTCAACATTGCCGACGTAGATACTGCGCGCATCTACTTCTTCCTTCCCTTCATGATGCTCTTCTTCTTCGTTATCCACCTCAGCCTGCAGCTCCTCGAGTTTCTTGCGTTCCTCCTCAAGCTGTTGAAGCTGGGCAGCGATGGGATCGAGCTCCTCAGCTGGAACTGCATTCTCAGGCTGCGGCACAGGATCCTGAGGTCTTTCGAAGGACGGCGGCACTTGGCCAGATTCCTCGGTGCTCATTCTGGTTTTTCGGGGATCGTCAAGTCCAGGGCGGAGGGTCTCATTTTTGACGCCGCCGCTGGCTATCGCGCGCACCTCTCTCGTGCGTGATGACTATCTATCTATCATTGTAACTATCTGGTCTATTTTGTAATATATATATATATATATAAATACACTAATGTTCTCTATCAAGAATACTCTTCATCTAATGACTCAACATCGATCACCGGGTTCTGTGGCATGACAGCGACAGGATGCTCGAGAGCATCGCTATTGTTTTCACTCTTAACACACACCGGGTCTACGAGTTCTGAATCCAGTGACGTGCTCTGTTCCAGGTAAGTGCGAGTTAAGCTAGCATTGACCAATTCAAAGGTAAGTAACGTAACTGCACTGCTGGGAATGGCACGACACACGTTTGCTGTAAGACCCGAGTAGAATGCTCGCCATCCTTCTTCTATCCATAGTGTGCGCACCGTGCGCAATACTCCGCGATACTTAGTTCCTTCCGAGCGAATCTGGTTGCGCGATCTTACAACTTCGTGTGGATATGTGATAGTGGATGCAACGACCTTCGAACCGATGGATGCGGCTAGAATGCCATACCACTGTTTTTGTGGTGCCCACATGCGTTTAAACCGCTCATAGAGCGGGAATTGTATAGCCACGTGCGGTAATCCTAGCAAGGCTGAGCTCAACCCAGAGTAGAACGCCCGGGGACCTTCAACTCGGTAAATAGTGCATGCCGCATCGAGGACGCTGGTGTAGCGCCACGTCGTCGTATTTGACTGAGTCATCATGCGAGTTTTGATCATCCAGACTGGGTTTGTTACTACCGTTGAGCAAGCGCCGGCAAGAACGGCGCTGCCTATGGCCGGCAATAGATTTGGAAGTGGTGCCCACGTAGCACTCTCATCGGATCTTTCCGAGATTTGCGGTGCCGGAATAATGTATTTTTGCAGTGTTTTGTAGACATAGAAGTAGATCCCCCATGATGGCAGGTAACCCACACAGAGCGGACCCAGACCACTATACAATCCTCGCATTCCTTCGGACCGGAAAATATGGCGAAGCATTTGCAGTACATTGCCCGGAAGTGGACCCGACCGAGCCGAACGGCTAGATCCCAACACTTGGAGCCGAGTTTTCACGACATCGAGGGGGCACACCGCGATTCCGGCAATGAGCCCGGCTGTCGCACCAGATACAGCCGAGATATAGCCAGGTATCTGAGGTCTCGCGCCTGCACGAGACTCTGACATCACTTGGCGCGGGTGACAAAAAGCGCTCTGTGGGTGAGTAGTACCTGTTTACCGAGTGTGGGTCTGGTTGTGGAGGTAAGGCGGCCGCGCCGACCCGGGAATAGGGTACGGTGAAATGGATTGGTGGTTGGAGCCCCCATCAAGCTTTCATTGCCGCAGCATGTAGAAACTCGGGCGTTTGGCTATTGTACATAAATCATTATTTCTAGATGCTTTTTGAATTGTTTGATACTCATCGTGCATTTCCTATATCGGCTTATTCATTACTACGCTTGCAGCAAGATTAAAAAGTTGCGAAGCGAAATCGGTGGACAATCTGTATCGCGTACTGTCTCAGCTTTAGAGAATGAATATGTCAAACATGACCATGTAATACCACTGAATGATGCTCGCAATGGCATAGTGTATGTATCGACATGGCGCGCGCCCCTAATCCACTATCACACTCGAAGCTGTTCTCCCATGCAGGATCTGCCGACGCCTGTGGAGTCTCGAGGGATTGAACCGGTGCGCAATGACCTTCAGCGGGTTATCGAGTCTCTAGTCGAGCTAGGTCTGGTTGCTCATGATTATCCTGGGGACGAGCCGCGAAGCTCCCAGATCCTCCAGCGGAAACTCCAGGAGTTTTTAGCTGATGCTAAGCAAGTGGCAAACTCTGCTGAGGACGTCGCACAAGTGCACGTTCCCCTTGACATTCTTACCTACCTAGACCATGGAAGAAACCCAGATATATACTCTCGAGAGTTTGTCGAACTTATAGCAAAGCAGAACCAAAATATCGCCGGCCACATGCAAGCCTTGCAACAGTTTGAGACTTTGCTTAGCCAAGACATTGGCACGCAATTCCCAACTCTGGGTGAATAAACATCTGAGTGAATAAAAAGAAAATATCAGATGGTATTATATATACATGTAAATTCATTGCTACATAATAGCACACTTGTCCGACTTTTCATTTGCAACCGTTTTAACACCCATTTCCTCGAATGTATATGCAACACCAGGCACTCTATTAGTGTTGATCGGCTGCACTGGAACTTTAGGGGCCGAGGCCAGCTCGGCAAGTGCAGCTTCGGTGAAGGATCGCCGGTCTGCACGGGCAGCTGCCGCTCTCTGTTGCGGTGTTGATCCAAACATTTTGCGCAGTGGTGAAGCTGATCGCACAGGTTGCTGCAAATTCGATAGTTGGGGCAGCGTCACCTGTGAAGATGATGACTTGTGAGCCGTCAATGCTGGAGAACTGGCTTGCGACCTTGAAGAGTCTAAATCGAGACTAGTTGTGCTAGAGTGCGCAGGGCTCGACGAGCGCTCCGCGCCGTTATTCGAGAAGATGCGCATGTTGCTGATCCATTGTGCGCTAAGCGGGCGCCGCCGAGGAGAGTTCGTCCGTGGGATAGGAGATTCCGAGCGGTTACTGCTGCTCCCCTTCGAGTCAGAAGGCTTCAATTCAGGTGATTGCGAACCGGTATCTCGAGATTTCATGTTCAGAGATTCTGTTCTACTAGCGGGCGCTGACTGTGAGACTGCGGATTGAGGGGCCACAGGTGGAGGCAGTGGCGGCTGTTGAGGCGGCAAGACAGGCTGCGACCGCTGGAATTTCTCCATAGTGCTCGCCTGTGACTCCTCAATAGGTAATTTGGCCACTGGTTTTGTGATGGGAGGTCCTTGGCGAGCTTGTATGGATGGGGCCGAGGAGATTTTCGTACTTTCAAGTTTTGATACAGGTGGGGCTGAATCAATGGAAGTAGATGAAGCGCCCAAAGGTGGACCGGTCAATGATGATGTAGGTAGCTTTGCATCTCCGTGCGCCACTGCCGTAGATGGCGGCGGCGGCGGTGTATGAAACTTGTCAGGTCTCTGTTCAGGAGAGTCTGGATATGGCAGGCTAGTGACGCTTGACATAGGGCTCGTACGAGGACTGATGCCACCGACTCTAGGAGTTGAGAATTGTTCCCCTTCATCCGTTGGGTACGGAAGCTCACTTACAGAGCGTATGGAAGGGTGTAAAGAGGATCGACTGGAACCGGGGCTATTGCCGCCAAGACTCCTATGCGGACTATGGCGGCCCCGTCTGGGGCTTTTTTGAGGACTAACTGGTCTACTGAGACCCGGGCTCGTAGGATACGGAAGAGCAGAAGTTTCATTTTGCCGCGTTGGAAATGATCCCGGAAATGGAGGCGGAGATGGCTGTTTATCGGTCGTTGGCATATCTTCCAAAGTGGACGTATCGTTAATCGCATCCGTGGCGCTTAAAGTTCCGTTCATCAAAGCAGCACTATGCTTATGCATCCGTTTCTCATGGTCTCGTTTTGTCAAGCTGCGACGCAGAGCTGGAACCCCTGTTTGGAGTTGTTGCAGCCGTGCTAAGGCCGGTGAAAAGCCATGGTCAGCACTCAGTTGATACAGCGCTTTTGCTTTTGTCTGATTTTGCTCGGTATTAATTCCAACTTCATTGAAATAGGCAAGCGCAAACAGAGCTGCGCCATCCTGATCCAAAGCACCAATTTCGGCAAATCGATAAGCCCAAACTTCAGACTTAGAAATTACATTGTCGTAACCGCACAACAACCACTTCACAATCTGAGCTTCTGGCTTACCACCAAGAATTGGTGGTAAGGAGCGGTAGCGCCGGTACAAATCCTGACAAGATGCTAAACAGAGATAGCGAAGAGCGACAGAAGCATCAAAGCCACGTTCGCCACCACCTCCTTCACCCTGATGGCCCAAATATGCATCGGCCATGCGGAGAAGAGCAGGCGAGAATCCCAAACGTGCACTTCTTGAGATCAGCTCAATCCCACTTCCAACTTTGTTTGGCGTCACATGGCCGTCTAGACCTTCTATTCCGAGACCATTGGGACCCGTTCCACCCTCACCAATCCAGATTTTCCCGAGTAGGTACGGAGCACGGGGAAACTCAGACGAAGCATCCTTTACTGATAGTTCGATGAGGTTCAGTCCTCGCTCAACATTCTGCGCAAAACCGAACTGGCCCTGTAAGTGCGCCAAACCCATGGTATACAAGCAAGCAGCTTCCTTTTTATCTGCACCACGCTGAAACCGAGATAATGCTTGTTCTACGTCACCACGCTCGTTAGCATTCATTGCTACACGGTACCAGGATCCATTAACGCCATTTTTCAAAGCCTGTCGCAGATACTTCCGACGAGATCCACCGTCCACAAGCTCTTCAATACTTTCAGGAGAGATCCGAAGTGCGCTCAAAGTGCCAAGAAAATATGCTGCATTATTATTACCATTATTTGCCAGCACGGTGAGCAATTTTATCACAAGCTCGACGACTTCAGCAGGCATCGGAGACCATGTGTCGTGAAATTCAAGTACTTGGTGACACCAGTCAACGATACCAGAGCCTGTGTTGGATCTTGGCTGCTGCATTATTGCGTCAACTTGGGAATGGCTTGGTGTTCTGGCGAGAATTGTTGCTCGTCGCTGACCAGGCAACGGCAAGTCATTAAGCACGTTCACCGAGCTCTGACTCGTATGTGTCGTAGGGAATAGATGCTCTGGAAATGTGAACACATTTTGCGCGTTTACAAAGTGCTCCATACTAATTCAGCGGTCGATCACAAATGATGACAAGAGAAAAAACTTTACAATGGATCCACTCTATCTTCGTCGAAGATATCTCGAGAAGGGTCCAGTTTGAGAAAATCAAGATGACTCGCTTTTTATCTCAACACTTATCTTCTTTGTAGCCCCTGGTTGCGTACGGATATGCTCAAGCCGTACGAATAGGTCTCCCGCTGTTTATAACCAGAAACCCTATCAACAATGCTATATTAAGGGAGGCTTACTGCGAATGATACGTGATGGGTCACGTGTACACACGTGTAAAGTAATCAATATTCACGATAATGTGTAGATCTCTGAAGCATTGCTATTACATCGCGACACTAATATCCTTGCATCTCGAAATGTGCTTCATACCTGCAACTAATCTGTTTTTACTTAAGGCATATATAGCAGCAACTGCAATCCTCCAGTCATAGGTTTAGGTTATGGATTATTCGAGATCACCGCGCGCAATCTCCGTAAAATATGGTCGCTTGTAGAAGTATGTTTGTAATAGTTTCGAATGGCTATTCAAGAAGACACATCGATACAATTCAGTCATCGAATACCAGCTCTGATGTCAAGTGTGTACATATCGAATTAAACAAAATCCAACTTTTCACTATTTTTAGTATAAATTATCTATATATAAGCGCACGCGGCCCTTCACTATGCTAAATATTATGATGAAGAGCTGATAAGACCTAAGAAAAAAGTCACATTTGACAAAAATAGATTCATAAATTGTGTGATTCCCACTTCTAGACTAGTCCAAACAGTCGCATCTCATCGTGTAGCTGCACAAACCTGCCCACGAATATAAGGGCACACACAAGTCATCATTAATCGTTTGATCTTTTCATTATATATCGTAAGGAGGGAAATTTCAGTGCTTGCTGAAGTACTTCGAGGCGTCCTTAGTGTCGATAGCCTCGTCACCCTTCTTCCAGCCAGCGGGGCACACCTCGCCGTTCTCAGCAACAAACTGGAAGGCATCGAGAAGACGAATTGACTCCTCGACAGACCGGCCAACAGACGCGTTGTTGATCGAAGAGTGCTGCAATATTCCTTCGGGGTCAATGATAAAAGTGCCACGGAGAGCGATGCCAGCATCCTCAACAAGTACACCGTAATCACGGCTGAGACTGTGGTTGGCATCAGAAACCAGAGTAAGGTTCACACCACCGAGGCCACCATCAGAGGTAGAGGCGTTGTTCCAAGCGTTCAACGCGAACTCAGAGTCAGTGGACGCATAAAGAACAGTGGCACCCTTAGACTTGAAATCAGCAAGCTTCTTGTCATAAGCAATGATCTCGGTGGGGCACACAAAAGTGAAGGCCATGGGAACAAAGGCGAGAATCACCCACTGGCCCTTAAAGGACTCGAGGGAGACCTCATCGAAGACACCGTCGACGATAGCATTCTTCTTGAAGAGGGGGGCGGGCTTACCAATAACAGCGGCAGGCATTTTAGTGTATTCTTGTTTGATCTGGTGAATTGAGATGTAAATCGCAGCTTGTAATTGTGCCATATATATAGGCCAGCTTGATAGTGACTAAGAACCCTCAGGTCTTAGGTTAACGCTTGTGGTGGACGTGGACCTTGGGGTCTAGACCCTCAAATCCAGTAACCCACCCGGGGCAGTACTTCCGTCGTAATAACCTCTAATAATTGGTTTCTGTAAGCCTCCTACTAATGGGCCTCCCCAACAGCCATAGTCATCACGTAAAATTCCCACCGGTCCTGAAATACGAGATATATAAATATTTGTGATAAAGGCCGTATAAGTCAGAATGAAACCTGTTAATTAAGGATGTTTCGTGTAATTTGATTAAGATAAATGACCGCAAAACCAGTACACAGATATTATTCCGTGGCCCCCCTGACGCAATAATAAACATTGGGTCCCGTCTCCCTTGCATTATTTCCGTGCCCCACAGATATCAAGCAAGGGTCTCCAGGAAATATCAGTACCTCCTACCGCCGCGTGAGCGCGGAAGGTGGGAGAAGTGCACGTGACACGAACACGTTTGGCAGGTGGTTCAAACAATAACGGCGCTCAATTTCATGCGGCAAGGAAGCGAGATTTAACCGCTACATTCCAAGGAATTTGAAAGCAAGATATTTATTTATTCATATATTTAGAAGTAACTTCGTGCAGGCTCTCATTTGTCGATTGCAGAAAATCATTGCCCAGTTGGCTCAAATCAGTAATATCAGTGTCAGTAGAAACATCGCGAGAAGAGACAAGTGCGTAAAAGCTCTTGGCCCGAGATTGTTCACTAGTCTTCAATCGATTTTCGAGAAATGTTTTGCTGAACTGTAATCTGTATACCCGCAACTCTGCTTCGACTGCAGAATAGAATGATTCCTTGGAGAATCGCATAGCTGTCTCCAATGCGTTGACTTTCTCATAGATGATATGGAGCTTTGCGGTTAACTCACAGGTGCGATTCCCGAGAGCCCGCTTTCTACCTGTAATTTCAAGATGTGTCTCTTCCAACGTTTTCAATTTCTGATCTACAGAATAGACTGTCCATGATTTCTGACGTAACTTCTTTAGGTCTATCTCAGTTTTATCTTCTGAGTAACGCAAATTTGGAATCTCTATAAAAATTGAGTTCGGTTGGTGTTGGTGATCAGAACATTCACTTTCCTCAGTGAACTCATTCGTGAATGGATTGACTGTAGGCAATTTCGAACTTTTCTCCATTTTACCAATTAGAATCTCTATCTCTTTTGATGAAAGTCCATTGAGTTCTTGGGATATCATTAAAGAAAAGGTTTCCGGTCGTGTTTTTGCCAAATACAATTCGTATTTAAGCTGTTGTCGCTTTTCAATAGCAGGAATATATTCGTTTTCCCACTTTTCAGTGAGTGCGTCATACTTTCTCTGTGCTAGCAGATTGTCTTCCTCGAGGATATTGAAGAGATTTTCATTCTTAGAGTATCGCTGGAACTCTTCAATCAGTTCTTTTACGCGGCTGTTCTTGTGTCTTAGTTCAGATAGGTAAGACATTCGAAACAAACTCAACCTATACAGTCCAGATCTGTTGTCAAGATAAATATAAGGTCATCTATATCGATCTCACAGGATAAGATTTGATTCCCGAATTTTAATTTTGCCATAAAGAGAACATGAATAATAAGGAAGATAAGACTAAAACGCGGACTCCAAGGCAAATGAAATAAAAAGAAGGAAACATCAAAGTTCGTGAAAATCATCATAAAAGCTCGGTGCCATGACGTGGTAGGCCCGTGAAACTGATTCCCGATATTCGTTTCCGAGAACCTTATACTTGAGCACGCCCTTAACGGTCAGATCAAAATCATGACCGCTAATTTCTGTCCAGAGCTCGGTTTTGTTTCCCAGTGGGTTTACAAGCTTGGCGGCTGCTGTGTGCCATTGTGTTTTACTACTAAAACCGCCTTCAAAAATCATTGGCGACTCGAGTTTCGAAACATTCCCCAATAATACTGTACGAGTTGTTGAGTCCATATTAATCGGTTGAACACCATGGCTCAATTTCTTAGCATGTGCAGTAGTAGCAAACACATCGAGTTCGCTATGATATACCGACCGGCTAAAAATTCCCGGATTTCGGGCTCGCGTGACCAATGAAAAAACAAGTTCTCGGTCACTTACCAAAACATCACTTAAAGAAACAACGTCAAAGTCGCTCAGTGGCTGTCCAGCAGCAAGTACTATGCCACCAACAAGCAACATTGACAAAATGAGAATCAGGACGAGCACAACACAAATCACAATGCGCGTGGTCATTGACACTCCTGAATGAAACTTTGTGAAACTTGTGATTTCAGATGGTGAGTAATCCTGTGGCGATCCTGAATCGTTTTCTCTATTAGAGGGATTGAGACCTACCTGCGCATTCCACCGTCGCCCATTCGCGCTAAGCGAAGAATGATAATTATACAAACTAGGCCTTCCTCTTAGCAGGCTTGAGCGTTCGTCGTCTTCTGTGCCTGCACTCTGGCTCTGCACGTCCTCTAGTTGCGAGGAGGATTGGGCTGGTACGCGCCACCTCTGTAAGTAAGAGTGCTTTGCACGTATGGAATCATTGGGGTCGCGTTGTGGAGAAGTATCAGATCTGTTCCGGCTACTTCGTCTTTGATGGTTCATGAATGACGCGCGGTTGGCAGCATATCCTCGGCTACCAAGGTTTTGATTAGAATGCTGACTGGAGACTGTTTGGTGACCCGGAAACCAATGACCATCATCATAAAATTCGGAGCGTTGGCGTGCCGAATTATTTATGCTTGCAGGATTATTTGCATGTTCCCCCTGATCGTATTTAGGCACTACCATTTGACGCATTCCTGGTGCCCGAAATGGTGAAATGTTGGAATTTTGAGAAGTGTTGGTTTTCCCGTTGTTGTTGTTGTTGTTAATGTTGGCATTGGTGGTATTTGTCTCTGCGTATGAGTCTGCATCGGACTCGTAGTTTGAGTCGTCGCCGAAATAAGGGCTGGATGGATGTTGGCTATAGCCCGAAGCTGGTCCCAGATTCGAGGAGCTGGGTTGATTATGCTGAGAATAAAAAGAGACATCTGAGGTGCTGCGAACATATGGGCGACGTAGCGTATCTGAGTAATTTGTCTGGGGTGGATGATTCTGTTGGGCCGTGTCATACACAAATGTCTCATCACCACTAGTCGAATCGTGTTCATCAACGGCATCAGCTACTTTTGCCGCAAAAAAATCAGCCTTGGAGCCCTGAGCCATGCGCTGACTGCGTTTCTTCTGAGAGCCGCGAGCGGAAGGAGGACGGGGCACAGACTCTTGGCTGCGTCTAACCTTTAGCGAATTGCTAGGTAAACCCGGGTTGAGGACCCCAAGAATTGGAACCGTAGGTACAGTTTCAGTTTCCACAGTGACTTGTTGAGATTGAGCCGGCGGCTGTTGGCTATCTTGCTCAGAGTAGCCACTGCCTTGGCCATTAAGACCTTGGGGTTGAGGCGGCTCCGGGTTTTGATCCTTGGGCGCCAGATTATGATCTTTTTGATCTTTCAGGGTCCGAGGCTCACTACGAAGACCACTTGTATTGCTGGGGTCGGCCGCACGATCCTCTATAGGGCCAGGAGCCATTGTGGACTGCCAATAAGACTCGGCTCAATTAACCCTTGAGAAATGAAATTAGCTCACTCGTTTGCGAGGTTGGAAGCGATTGACTAGCCCGCGTGGTCACCGCCCTGCTGGGTAAGCTGATTATGCGTTGTGTAACTGCGGTGCTAATGATGTTGAAACCCGAGACCCAGGGCCTTCACAGTTGACAAACCCTCGCGGCGGCGTATGTATAACGCATACCACATGATATCCATCAAGTGCTTGTCTTAAGCTTTGCTCTGCTTCACAAGACTGTATGGTATTGATTATGTGACGTAATTTTTAGTCTTAATAAAGTATGAAGGCATATTTGAAACAATTTCTTTGCTAATTCAGAACTTTTGTTGCCCCCTCTATTTAACAACATCAAGTCCCTGCTCCACCTACCCTACTGCCACTCCTAACTAATTGCACCTCTACACACACTACCAACCAGATGTCGCTAGAGTCTCCAGCAGTTCAGCAGCGGCCACCATTAGGCACTCATGCGGAACCAGACTTATTGCCATCTGGTTTCCCGCAAGATTGGGAGAGCAGCGTGTTCTGGCGGCAGCAATCACAACTTCTCCGTATGTCGCGGGAGAACTCAGTCCCCCACACCTACGCACGGTGTGCCGCAATCGCGTCTAAGGGTGCGAGTCTTGCCATTCCAACGGTTTCGGACTTGGCATTGCAGCTCGCAAAGGATGATGCGCTTGGTGGTCTTAACGAGGCCGCTGCGCAGGCGGCCAACACACCGGCCAAAAGAAAGGGGAAATCGTTTGCCGAAAAGCGTGAGCAGCGTGAAGAAGATCGTCAACGTCACATCAACGAAGTAATTCATCACCAGTTTTGGACAGCTTTGGATTGTAGTGGACAGGGCCTATTCTCGGTGAGTCCTAAGCTTCGCAACTATCCGTTTCTGCAGAAGCTTTATCTTAACCATAACAATCTGCAAACCTTGCCGGAATCAGTAACAAAGCTCAGTCAGTTACGCGTACTTGATCTGAGTGGGAACCAGATCAGCCAACTTCCAACGCAGATTCGCCGGATGTCGAGTTTGCGGGTACTTCTGCTCTTCGATAATAAAATCGATGTCTTGCCTTACGAAATAGGGTGCCTATTTCAGCTCCAAATGATCGGATTGCTCGGAAATCCATGGTTCAATGGATCCGATCTAAAAGAATCGCTGACTTATAAACAATTGGAGGCTTTCACGCAGGGTGGCACGCGACAACTCGTGGAGTATCTCCGTGATATGGCACCTGTATACCGTCGTCCATTGCCACGGGAGCTTGTGCACCTGAATTCAGTTACCAACCCCAAGAACGAAATCTCTTTAATGACTTACAATACGCTCTGCGATGTTTCTTGTACACCACAAGTGTATGCATACACTCCATCGTGGGCTTTAAGCTGGTGGCATCGGAAGCAATTGTTGGTGGAGGAGGTACTCCACAAAAACATGGATATCGTGTGTTTGCAGGAAGTTAATGTAGCTTCGTTGACTGATGTGTGGCTTCCTGTTATGGAGCCTCTCGGTTATAAGTTGTTATACTACCAAAAAACTCGTGCGCGCACTATGTCCCAGCAGCATGAAGCTAAATTTGTCGACGGTTGTGCAACCTTCTACAAACACAACAAACTCACACTGGTGGAGAAGTACCCTGTCGAGTATAATTCCAAAGCGCTTCTGAAAGATGATCTCAAGAAAAGCGAGGATATTTTCAATCGCGTGATGACACGCGATAACATTGCAATCATTGGCGTGTTTGAAGTAACGGCTACTGGTCGACAAATGATTGTAGCGAATACGCACTTGCACTGGGACCCAGCTTTCAGGGATGTAAAGCTGGTGCAAACAGCCCTTCTTCTGGAGGAAACGGAAAAAATGGCACGCAAGTATGCTAAGCTCAATTATGGGAATGACCTTAAGAAGGTTCCGGTTTTGATCGCAGGCGATTTCAATTCCACAGCTGACTCCGGTGTTGTGCAGCTTTTCAACCACAGCAGTGTCCCTGCTCATCATGAAGACATGGATGGCCACACATATGGAAACTTCACGGAGCAAGGCATAAGCCATAACCTACCCTTGAAGTCGGCTTATCCAGAGGAAGTGCAACTGCCTTTCACCAATTATACACCTGATTTCGTCGAGGTGATCGATTACATGGTGTACTCAACGCCCACAATCAAGGTGAATGCCTTGTTCGGAAAGATTGACCCCGAGTATGTTGAACACAGTGTTGCCTTCCCGGACGCGCATTTCCCCAGCGATCATATTTGTATCGGTGGTCACTTCGAGTTCCTATGAAGACACTTTCCTGAACAAAATTTAAAGTAATTTAACTAATTGTCCTACATATACAGCTGCTTTCTGGTTCCCCCGCATAAACCGTACCCTTGTCTCGAACTTACTTTCATGACCGATTCTGTTGAGAGTAGGCCCCGTGAACCACAGTCGTCTGCTGACGCGAATATTGACTTCTCACGTAGAGATATGGCCAACGAACCGCTTATTGTGCCTCTACAATCACAGGACTTTGACGAGCCGGATGTTTCATTACCAGGGGATGGACTACTATTTCCCATCTACCGCCGTTTACTTGTCGCTATACAGGATTCAGTTCGCTACTTGAAACCAGATGAAGCTCTCAGAGTCGTTGATGACTTACTGCTCATCGAGACCCGGCTGGATCGGGCTCGAACAAGAGCGGAGCAGCGCACAGCCCTGAACGTCCTCCAACCTGTCAAAGCGAGCTTACAGAAAGAATTCGAGGCTATGAATTTCACAGAACTGACGCGTAACCTCGAGAGGCTTTTGATAATGCTCGCGCCGGCAATCTCTCGCATGCCACTACGATTGGGAAATAAGATTTACGTCGCATTGCGATTTAGAGACTATGATGACCTCACCGTAAAATTGAGTCTTTCATCTGAGGAACTCCCCACTTGTGTCATTGACGAATTAATCACTGGAATGATGCAACATAAAGTCAAGGACTCTTCCCAGATCCCTGCGGAAGACATTATTGCCGCTGTCGCCAAGCGTCTTGGTAGTGGTCCTCCATATACCGTCATGTTGCTGACACCTTCTGAGGATAAGCTCAATGTCGAAGAGACGTCCAAACGGGATCTAGCCTCATTCGAGATGTTTTTGTCAAGAATGTGGGAAAATGAGCGAACTGAGAAGCTTTGCACGGACTGCTGGTGGGTCCGCAAAGACGCACAAGAGGATATTCTCGCTGGTCTCATCCGAAGCACATGGCGGCTGAGAAACACCTCCTATGATATGATAAATGACCTGCTTTTCCCATAAATTATTTATTCCATTGCCTGCATTTGGCGATAACTGTTCCTAGATAGTAATCAAAATGTTCACAACATCACCTGCGTGCGGCTGGCTAGACATCGCGCCGTGCCTGTATTCGGGTGTGTTGCCCGATCAGCGACCACATTGCCCCCACCTTCCTACTAGAATTCGGAGGTGAATGAGGATGAAGCTACAATTCTATTCCGAAATATGAATCCAAAGAGAATGCATTCAAAGAATCAATACATATCATTCATTGTCATCACCCAATCCACACATCTGCCCCCACCATATATTGGTTGCATGTATCATAACCCTTATCAATCATTCACACATTGCCGATGTGTGGCCGCTTTGCCATGGATCTCGATCCCCACATGGTTCAAACAAAATTGGAATCGCACGGATTCAAAATTGAGAAAAGTGAGGGTCCAGAGAAGGTTCACCCTGGATTAAACAAGGCCCCTCAATCCTTCTCAATGATCTATTGTCAGAGCAAGAATAGTGATAAAACAGAACTGGTTGCTATGAAATGGAGTCTCCAACCGCATTGGACTAAAGAGCCGTTGAAATATCCGACATTTAACACTCGCTGTGAGAGTTTAAAACCATTGAAAACTACATGGAGATCTGCAACACATCGTCGCGGCATTCTGGCAATGCAGGGGTACTATGAATGGGATCAGCACGATCATTTGCCGTACTACATACACGGCCATGATTTACTTTATTGTTTGATAATTTGGGATTCAAATCCTCAATTGGGTGACAGTCCCACATTCTCGATTGTCACCGAGCCCGCGTCTCCCCGGCTAAAAAAAATTCATGAACGCATGCCAGTGATTGTTGCGACTCGGGCAGAGGCCGAACTTTGGACACAAGGGAGTTGGCCTGGCGTTCTCGATCTCATAGAGCCCAACGATGGATTAGACTATCACCGCGTGGCAAAAGATGTGAACAAGGTTGGTATCGAAAAGCCAGGTCTTAATTCGCCGTTAAAAGAGAGTCACATAAAGACTATTTCGGATTTCTTTCCAAAGAAGAGAAAAACGAATGAAGATTGAGATGCTGCTGAAGCAGGAGTAAAGTAAATAATGATTAAACGCTACTATATAATTAAGAAAGACAAGGTAGTCCTCGGTACGGCTATTTTTAGTGCTCCGAAGCCGTTGAAGAAGTATGCCGCCCATTTACATACACCTAACCCTTGATACGCGATACTGCGGGATCGACAGACAAAGTGATGGCGTTGATGCGGGGCATCTAGCATGTGTATACGCCCAAAACATGCGAAATTGCAAACCAAATAACATATTAATATGAAAAGAAGCAGATCTGGGTGCCGGACGTGCCGCGCAAGGAAAATTAAGTGCGACGAGGAGAGGCCCTACTGCCGTACTTGTCTTAAGCGTGGCGTGAAATGCAGCTACGAAATCAATTTTCAATGGATCCCCCATACAGAATTCAAGGCGCCTCAAACAACTGAAGGCAAATTGCGTCAGGGAAGAGGATCATCTTACAAACCCCGTCGCGGCCCCTTCAGCAGAAATCGTGCCATTGGCCAGGAAGCTATAGGTGCCAAAAACATCTTAGGTCCAGAAGCCCTTGAAAAGTTGGAAACCGTCATGACAGAAACTCCCTTTACACCGGATGAGGAAGTGATATCTCAGCTAGACTGCCCAGGCTCCGTACAAATGTTCCGAAAGTTTAGCGTTCACAAGCGAAGGTGTTCTACAGAAATACCTGCTATGGAATTCACGATGACGCCCAGCAATGATGTGCAACCATTATCCCTGACGCAGCCATCGCTTGTAGAAGGCGCACCAAATGCCGTCCCAGCTGGCGTTGATCTACACTCACCGCTATTTCGGCCTGCCAAACTAGGATCCGAATTTGACTATTCGTTCGATAGACTACCAACTCCGTCCTCCCAAAGTGGCATGGAATTGGAAGAGACCACGAATCTACCGCCATCTTGTTTCTTATACGATCCATCAGTGAATTCGGAAAAACCTCAGCTCTATTCATCTACAGCTGGCGTTAATTCGTTGCTTTCGCTCACGGAGCAGGATTTCTTTAACCATTTCGTAAATGTCACTGCCGACGAGCTTGTTCCCATCCCGTATGAGACAAACCCCTTCTTGACCACGCTTCCGCAGCTTGCTATGACGGAGAATGTTATTTGGGACCTACTTGTTGCTTATGGCGCTTCCCATAAGTCTATGCTGACCCATGGTCTTGACCAGGATCCTTTGGATGACCAGTGGGTCCAGAAATTGATCAGTCGGTGTGTAGTGAATTTGGAGCACTTACGTGCGTCTGAGAATCGGCATTCTTTGGCATTACTCACTTCTTGTGTGCTGGCTATGATTGAGGTAGACAGAGGTGATCCAAAGGGTTGGCAGTTTTTCATGATACAGGCCCTCGAAATCATCCGCAGTCGTGCGAATTTTTCGTCATGGGAGCTTGGTCGAGAAATCAATTCTATATCTTTCCGACTCGTTGGCTACATGAGTGGACTAGGAAGTCTATCTCATAGCTCTATGGGAACTATTTTGAGTTTTCCATCTTGGCCTGAGTGGTCCGGATCTCTCGATTATCTGACCGGTATTGATCTTAATCTATTGCCACTTTATAGCGAATCTGCCGAATTAATAAATCAAATTAACGTGCTTGATCCCAATGATTTGCGCAGTCGAGCAAGGATTAATTCAAAAGCTCTCAGAATTATCCAAAGAATGAACGATTACTGGCTTGACGAATATTGGCCCGATAGTGAGATCACTGCAATGTGTGTCATGTTTCAGCAAGCATTGCAAATCCACGTTCTAAGGCGTATTTTGTTAATCCCGATGGATAGCTACATCGTTCAGAGGCTAATAGAATTATCCATTTCAACTCTGGATAAATGGGTTCCCCCTACATCTACCATGCAGCGATCTATGTCCTTCATTCTAGGGACTCTAGCCTCAGAGACATTAGTAGCTGAGCATCGTACTTCATTGCTTGTACGATTGAAACACATGGCTTTAGCTGGATTCGCTTATAACTGGAAACTGTGTGATGATATCCGGAAGCATTGGGAAGATAATACATCTCTGATCACATCCCGCGTATCAAATCTTATTGTATGATTTTTCCTGCTTCTTCTTGCATTTTGGTGATTACAATGTGTTTCTTCATATTACAGACAACCATAGACAACCACCACCATATAGACTATAAATCAAATCTACTCTTGACTAATGGAGGGCAAATTGAAAGGAGAGTACTGGCGACTGATGTTATGGGATTCGCGCCTTGCTTTTTCTTGTACTAGTGCTGAAAGTCGTTCTCTCATGGCATCGACTTGACGCAGCTGTGAATCAAGTTTCAGTTTCTCCTCTTCCAAAGCTAGTCTCTCAGAAGGATTAAGATCACCAAAAAAGTACCCACCGTGTCCATCGAACTGCAGTATTTTATCGTGATACTGCCATAGAGACGTACGGTGAGACACAGTTAACAGCGAAATGCCTAATGACTTAGCATGAGTATAGATAGTCGTTTCAGTATCCAGAGTAACTGAAGCTGTGCACTCATCTAAAATAGCGAACTTAGGCTTATGATAAAAAAGCCTAGCAGCAGCTACCTTTTGTTGGGCACCCATACTCAGATCGTCGCGCCACACTCGAACAGTATCCAAACCATTCTCTTCAGAATCGACCATGGCGTCTAATCCAAGGATTTTCAAAATGTCGAGAAGATCTTTGTCTGTGCCTTTGAAATCTTCCTCACTCTGTGGATAAATGATCTGTTGGCGAAGTGAACCATGGCTCAAGTAAGGGCGTTGCGGAATGTAAAACATATCGCGCCCATCAGGTCTCACTACATTTCCTCCTTCAAGAGGCCAAATGCCTCCGAGTATGCGGAACAATGAAGACTTTCCGCAGCCATTAGGGCCGACGACAAGTAAGTGATGACCCGGATCTATGCGGAAAGTCACGTCATCTACCAATATTCCCCCCCCTGGAGATACAATTGGGACATGACTGAACTCCACATAATTACCGATTGTCACATTCGCACTGCTTTGATTCTCAATGGACTTCTCATGCGATTGGACAGGATCTTGTGACTCCATATCAAGCTCATCAACAAAGCCAGCTACCCGGGAGACGATGCCAGCCAAAGAGCTTATTTCCTTGTAACTAGCCATCAGGCGACCTATTGCATCACTACTGAGGAGCAGTAATTTCCGATTTACCACGTAATTTTGTGCCCGCGTATTAATATCACTGAAGCCACCGAAAATGGGAACGCTACAGAGAATGAGACCCGCAGCGCCCCATAAGTACTTTATCACAAAGTCCTCTAGACTCGAGTAAGTCAGCCGATGGTCAAGCACCCGCTCCACATGACGTACAAGGCTACGGAAAACACCGTCCAGTCTCTGCCTTTCCGGCTTATCACCTGAGTAAAACGCAATTTCTTCGGCATATTCAATAAGACGAGTATGCCCCTGTCGAAAGTCACCTTCTAATTTAGCCTCTGAAGCAACGAATTCGCCAAATGGAGGTGCCGCCAGGCGCAAAAATCGTGCACTCATTTGGATAGCCACTCCTAAAAAGAAGACATTGTCAGCACCAATATTTTGACTCAACTGATATGTATAAACTGCAACATCTAGCACGGGCTTTGCTAAATTGGAGTAAAGTCGCGGCAGAGTAGAGCATAATTTTGCGGTGTCAGCTACCATGAGCTGGCCGACATTGACACCAGAAGATGTACCCATTTGAATTCGATAGTAGACAGGACGTTGCTTGTTTTCGCCAAGGTATCGATCTAGACAATAATCTGTGACATTAGTTCTAATTTGCAGTGCAACCGACTTGCGAATGAACTGAATTGCCGCATTGATCCCCGAGGCTGGTATTCCTATGAGCAACCACATCCCCAGTGATTTGAGGAACTTACGACCTTCACCTCTGACCAGATGTGAGGTGATTTTTCCATCTAGTTTGGCAACCTGGAGGCTGAGATATGTGCGGGCTACTAGACATGCGGCTTGTACAACTACCAGCACTGAATTCAAAGAAAAGTACTTTGGAAATGCAATTTTCAGCAATTTTCCGAGTTGTCTAAGAAAATTGACGTCAATAGCCACTTTACGGGTAACTTTTTTTCTGGCATTCACGGCACTCTCATCACTGGTGTTGAAATTCCTGTAGAGCCTTAATCCAAATGAAGCAATCAATGTCGAGTATAGTCCAATAGTAATCCCTTTTCTATTATTGATATAAGCCTTTTTGAGGTCTGCACCTTGTAAAAGACCACTAGACATCCTCGCTAGGTCATAATGCGGGGAAAGCGTTTCAGGGTAGGAAATGTGTGTGGGCAGTCTTCGTTAACATCCGAAGTATGAAATACAAAAGGGCATTTACCGAGAAGAATTGAATAGCATATGGAGATGTGGATTTAGTACTTTATTTTCTCACCCGCATTTACGCGCTTGCGTATAAATTCCAATGAAATATTCTACCAGTCAATCGCCGCTTTGATTTTAAAGCCTTTAAGCTTGCACGCTTGGTTACAATAACTTTTCATGATAAATCTTTTGATATCTAATATAGCTCTCAGATCAACAATTTCCTACATCGAAAAGCCTCAAATTTGTGAAAATGGAATGGTGTCGTATCACTCGTCTCGTGGGGAACACGTTAATTAGGGCGGGCGGGACCCACAGGCGAGATCCACACGCCATATAAGAAGAGCCTGTCTCTACAGTTGATCTCTACAGTTGAGATAGACTTATGCCAGTTTTCAAGATCATCGGTGGCCACGGCCGAGTCGCTTTGCTATTGGCCAAGGAATTGACTAAAAATCCCGAGAACTCGGTCATATCCTTGTTTAGACTCCCTGAGCAACGGACCGCAGTTGAAGCCTCTGGGGCTGAAGCGAAACTCTTTAATGTTGAAGAAGCAAGTGTATCACAATTTGCTGAGGCTCGGAGTGGTGCAGATTTCATCATATGGGCTGCCGGTGCTGGTGGAAAAGGAGGTCCGCAACGCACTTATAACATTGACTGTGATGCTGCTATTCGCTCAATGCAAGCTTCCAGACAGGTGGTGGGTCTGCATAGGTATGTTATGGTATCGTACCTGGGTTCTTCGAAGGCACCTCAGCTCAGCAAGGACCATCCTTTGTACCACTATGGGCAGGCCAAGCACCAGGCTGACGAGTACCTCAAAAATGTCGTTGGCCTCAAATACACTATCGTGAGCCCGGGATTGCTGAGCAATCATGAAGCTACTGGAATGATTGATGTCAATGAAGCGGCCGAGCGTCACCCTCAAGATCAGTCACTACCGCATTCGATAAGTCGACAGAACGTTGCCCTTATGATCTCGACGCTACTCACAGATACCACAGCATTCGCGCATACCTTGTACAAAGAAATTGAGGCTCTGGATGGGAGGACTCCGATTTTGGAAGCACTGAGGTCATTGGAATAAATATTTATTTTATAGTAGTAATGTAACACTTCCCTTCCTTCAAATATTATATGCGACTGTCTTTGGCCTTCACAACATTTACTTGAGCCTTACCATCTGGGCCACGGCGCACACCAAGCTCTAAAAGCTTGCTGAAGGCCTTTGCGAAATCACGGAAGAAGAGGTCTTTATCAGCTGCATACTTTTCGACCCATACGCGAAATTGGGGATCCTTGATAAGTGACATATCTGTGGGAAGCATCATGAGTTCTTTATCGTCATCATAAAATTGTTTCATGCCTACCGGGCTCTCGCCCAGATGCCAGTCTTGATGCAATAGCAACTTGTAGAAAGTGTTGCTAAACTTAGTTGGGTTCGGCACCCAGGGCCCGTCAAATCCACTCCTATTCGCATGTGTACGACCAAGATTATGAGCGCCAGTCAAAGCAACTATTTCTTGGTCGTTGAAACCCATGCGGTAGAAGATGTGCCGCAAATGGTCTTGGCCAAGTGAGCCATTGGGCAGCCGGCCGTTTGGTGGGACATCATGTTCGTCGACATAATCCACGCGACCAGGCTTCCAGTCAATTTTGTATGAGCCCATATATTCTGCGGCGACGGCACCTGCTAAAGTCCAGAGGTCAGCATAAGTGATCCACGGAAATTTTTCCTTGATGGGTTCCAGGAAAAGCCGGGCAAATTCAAGTCCCGCATTTGCCTCATCCTCAGCTTCTTTCTTATAGCGCATTGTTGCGCCATTAGACCCACCAGTACCAGAAGCCTTGTCGTAAGTGCCTGAGGCATGCCAGGCGAGGCGCAGGATCACAGGCGCAGTGCTACCATCATCATATTCTTCTCGAGGGAAAATGTCCTTGATTGCTTGTGCAACCGCTCCATAGTCGCCCTCAGACATACTCGCACTATAACTTTTTTTCCGTGAAAAGTGTAACCAATTATAAGGTTTATATATATATATACACTTGTCTATGCGAGGGACGTTGGGATTATGCGGGGTAGAGGCAAGGGTGGCACTCCACGCCTATGTCCGAGGTTCGCGCGACCGAGGTACTAAAAATGAAGAGAGGCTGTAAGTAATGGCCGCTTAAAAGTCTTTAAAGCTATATATTATCAGTGAATATTAAAATTGAAGATGCAATTGTTTGCAATATTTCAAGCATATTATTACAATGATGAATCAGTGCCCGAGAACAAACGGATGGAAAACGGCTTTGTGGACATCAATACGTTTTTCCGGAGACCATTCGAGTACTTTTTCGACGAAATCAATTGTCTCTGGGGAGTACTCAGAAAGCACTTCATTTATCGGTGTGGTACCAGGAAGTCCTCTAGATTCGCCCTTTGAGTTCTGCAAAGTCAAAGGATTACCGCTAGAATCGAAAAAAAGGCCAGCCCGAGTGCATCGTAGCAAGGTTTTAAAATCTGGGCGACCAATTACCTGGGCCATCAGCGCAATTTGGTCAGTTTCGTCCACACTGGGGAAGAGTGCCTTCCCTGTAAGTAGCTCAGGAATGATAGCTCCCAGGCTCCACATGTCGATGCTGAACCCATAAGGCATCCCAAGCAAGATTTCCGGGGCTCGGTAAAATCGCGACTGGATATATGTATAGAGTTTGCGACCCTCGTAGCACCCGCTGCCGAAATCAACAATTTTTACTTGGCATTGATCTATGTCACTGACCAAGATATTTTCAGGCTTTAAGTCGCAATGGATGATTTTCTGATCAGCTAAAAATTCCAATCCCTCGCAGAGCTGTCTGGAAATGTAACGAACAGAATTCTCCTCAAGACCTTCGTATTTATTGCGTCTTAAAAGCTCGTACAAGTTAGGCCCTAAAAGCTCGGTGGCAATGCAGAAATGTCCTCTGAATTTGAAATGCTCCACGAGGCGGAGAAAGTGATGCAGCTCGGGCCGTCCATTATGCTCAGCCATAAGTGCGCGCAACATGTTCGCTTCAATTTTCGCTTGACCGTGAATTTCTTTTCGGTTCGCTGTCACTTTGACTGCTACCATTCTTCCGGACTTAAAGTCGCGACACTTCAGGACCGTACCGAAGGATCCACGACCAAGTAAGCTTTCAACACGGTAACGGTAGCCAATATGCTCACCCACCTCATGTACATAGTTACCATCTTCATCTGCTGAGCCTCCTCCAGGTTGGTAGTAGTATACACCACGAGCCATGAATCCCAGAATTTCTAGTTCATCTGCCTCATTAAGACTCATCTTTGAAGCATTCAGCGGCGCCTGACGACAGCTGATATCAATGTCAACAAGAGGCTCGTGAATTCCAGAAAGAAATCCTATCTCGGCTACAACTTCAGGTTTGGGACCTCTGCGAGGAATAAATTCAGGGAAATTGTCGTCGACACCTGAGGTAACTGAGGATGAGGGCAAGTCAGTAGTAGAAGCAGACATTCCCGAGATAGCAGGCGAGTTCGACCTGGAGCTCATCCTCGATCCAAAACGCGAACTCAAGCCAGAACTTATGCGTGAGCTGATACGATTGGCAAAACTCGGAGAGCTTGAGCGGCTTCCATAGTTACTGGACTTACCAGAGCGACTTTTATTAGATTTCCCGAATAATTTTGGCATAGAGAAACTCGGTGAATACGGGGAGGATGGCTCGGACTGAGTACCTACGGGTGTCGGTGGGGTGACAAGATCGCGAATGCACGTTGTAGTAGCCGCAGAAGGTGGAGCGGAGTCTGATTCGTACATCGTATTGCGTGTGTCCAACGGAGGGAGAGCATTGGTCCGCCGGCCAGCTGGCTGGGAGCCCCTGCGCTGCTGAATTTTTTCGAATAAATTTGGGTTTGACGTAGACTGACGCAGTCCAGTCGACATATTAATATTACTTTGGGGATTTTCCGGCAATTGCGGAGGCGGCGGCATGGAGACCGCACTTGTGAATGAAGTCATATTCCCACTAGCAGACCGAACTGAGGTACTGGACGATGTCCGACTACTAAAGCGCATTTGAGCCAATGAAGAAGTAGGTACAGAGGGAACAGCAACGGTATGTCCAGATGTGTTTACAGACGTGGTAGAACTTCCCGCTGATGATAAGTTTTGACGAAGCACACCAGGTCCATAGATTTGACCCATTCGCTTTCTACGCGTGTCGGTGCTGATGCTAGACGACCAATTATTACCTTCAGGGGATTGAAGGTCCGTATGCTTGTTCGACGAGGCAATATTGTCTGCTGTGTGGTTATGATGCATGTACAAATTCGCGGGTGCTTCATGAGATTTTTGAGACGACCAAGATGAATGACGCGAATGTCGGCTCAGGAGATTTTGGTGCGATGAAATCCCGGATTGATTACGCGGGGGAGAATTCTGGACATCGCTTGAATTTTTTGGCCAGTGTTTTCCATAATATTGTGCCGATTGATCCAAAGGCGATGTCAGATGATGATTAGATTGATGCTGAGTCGTATAAGAATAACATGGGCCATACTGTTGGAATGATTGCTGGTTTTGTTGCTGAAAGTACGGCTGCTGCTGCACTTGGTAAGGATATTGTGACTGATAACGGTTCACTTGTGGTACTTGATCTTGTTGAGAATTAGGTGGGTATTGGTGCTGGGAATGACCCCCATATGAATCACTTGGTTCCCGAGCACCTTGTCCGGCTATGATCATCGATCACAAGTAATCAAATAATTAGAAAACGCGCAAATTACACTATATCACATCGGGAGATAGGTAGTTTCACCCTAAACCTAAAACATGCTCAAGGTGCCTACTGAAATCGCGCGTGAGTGCTTCGAGGATTCGCGTCGATCCCGATTTTTAGACTACCCTAAACCACATGCGTCACCCACCTTGTTTTATGTGCATGCGTGACAAGAGGTGATCTCTTGATCTGATTTATTTGGCACAAGTTTGCCGATGTATCAATGTCTACCATTTTTTACGAGTGCATATCAGGGTAAAAGTAGCAAGAGTTAAAAAATTCAGCGATTTGTTCGATCCTCCCAAGGTCTGTTGGTCGCACACTGGAATGGGTGGCATGCTAATAAGGGAACGGGTAGTGCAGTATCTTAACATCACGTGTATACATACGGTTCCGGCAGATCACAAAAAACTTGGTAAAGATTAAAGAAAAAAAAAAACAAATATAATTATGCATTGCGCCAGGGTTTACGTATGTTTCTGCAAGTAGCTTGTGTTCATAGTTTTGTGTTGCCTCGTATTTCTGATTTTTGGCCAATGTGCTTACGTCATTGAGATACAACTCATACCTGCGGAGATAATCTGATTGAGAGGTATATGAGCCAGGAAATTGGCACAGACAAGGATTTACTATGGAAGCTTCTTTTAGCACAGATTGTGTATGATGAGTCTAATGATCCAAATGTGCCGGTGGACTTTGCTAAGGTCGCACAAGTGTACCGCGACCATCCCCTGGTGCCCTCCAATGCTCCGCGCTTTGCCACTGGTAAAGATGCCAACATAGCGTTCGACAAGCTATTGAAGGAATATGAAATTTCACTCGAGAATGATTTGAGAACAAAATCTACTCAGCTGGCCGAGCCACTGTACATTAAATTTCATCAAAACCTTTTAGAAAAAATGCAAGAAGATGTTGACAACTTTGGTAAGACTTATCGCCAATATGAAGTTCAAGAAAACTTCCCGCAAGACGAACGGCTACAGGACTGATTATGATTCTCTAATGATTACCACGAAACGTATTTTATTTAATGGGCTTATTTATGGTTGTTCTGGTGGGCTAGGATCGCTGTGATTGATGCCGTCTCGCGATGCGCAGCGACTAGCCGAGCACACAGGATGCATGCTTCATGAGGCTGTTTCTATTTTGGATGCAATTCCAGAATGGGATGAGGCAGTGTCTACCTTAGAAGCGGTGATGAATTCGCGCCGCCGCCTCTATGACCAAAACTTACTGGCTGTTTGGGGACAATTCGCCGCATCTGAGCAAAGCGACGCACTAGATGTCACACAGACTATAGATTTTCTCACCGCTATTGGTGTAAATCTAGAGAGCCCTCTTGTCTTGTGTATTGCTTACGAACTTCAGGCACCCGCAATTGGAACTATACTGCGCCAGCCATTTGTTGATGGTTGGGCCCGGCTTGAAGCAGCAAGCTTAGCTGAAATGAAGCAATGCGTCTCTTTGTTGAACGTTGAATTCCAAAAATACAAATATTTCCGAGAAGTCTATCATCATACATTCGAACTCAATTTAGAAAAAGACGCGAAGAGCATACCAAAAGATATAGCCATGGCTTACTGGGAAGTTCTTCTGCTACCGCGATACACAAACATCATCAAATATTGGTTTGAGTTCCTCAATGAGGAGCAAATCAGCCGAGATACCTGGAACATGCTGTTAGAGTTCTGTGAGTACCAGATGCAAAGCGATCCAACATTAGCACAGTACGACGAATCCAGCTCTTGGCCTGTAGTAATCGACGATTTTGTTGAATTCTTGAGAAAATCTAGTTTTTTACTTTCATGAGTTAATTAAATATTAAATGGAGTTTTGCATTCTTTCGCCATGGTTGTGTGTCCCCACCCCAGCTACCACCAACTTCTTAGGTTAGGTTTTCCATTCGATCAACTGTACAACAATGAGCGGTCAGACGCGGCCGAGCAATCCAGCGGAGCTCATCAAGACGATGATGCGCCAGCTTCAGGTCGAGATTGATCTAGGTAACCAAAAGGGACGAGAAACACCCGAAGGAATGAGCCACCTCTCGCGTGCTCAGAATATCAAGTCTCAACTAATTCAATTCCAGCAACAGATGCATCGCCGCCAGTCAATGCAGCAACAACAGCAGGCTAACGCGGGTGGTATGCAGGCAAATGCTATGCTCTCTCGTAGTGGGTCGCCGATAGGTGGTGGCGGTATGGGCGGTACACCTGGAAATGCCACAATGGGCAATGCATCGTCGGGAAACGCCACTCCGATGGGCAGTGGCCCCATGAGTTCTGCTGGAATGGGAAACTCGGGCTCTAATGCGGCCCAGCAGCATGCTCAGCAGCTGCGTATGGCACAGTTTGCTCAACTGAATCAGATTAAGCAACAGCAGCTGCGAGCACAAGGGTCGTCGCCGCAGCCGGGCACACCGCGCAATTTCAGCCCGGTCCCACAGGGAACCCAGGTAAATCCTCAGTCGGCGCCTGTGAATAGTCAACCAACCGTTAATATGAACTCAGCAAATGGTCTACAGCAAAGGTTTGGTGAGCTTGACATGATTCGCAAGGTCTACATTCAAATTGGAAACCGGATTGATCAGGCCCAGGCAGCCTTAGCCAATGTTGAGCCAGCAGAAAGTGAGAAAATCAAAAAACAGATCGCTTACATGCGCCAACAGCAAGGTGTCGCTCGGCAGAAGGAGACGCTCATGATGAGGGAACTGAAAACAGTGTTGGATCATCAGGCAAAACAAGGACCAGCAAGCTCAGCACAACGTGTAGGCATGCCTCCGCAGCCTGGGATGCCAGCTGGACCGGGCGCACCCCAGCTAAGCAACCCTTCGCAGAGGGTGCCTCAGGGCCAACAAGCCGCGGCGAATATGCAATCAAATCTGTTGCGCGGGTTGCCGCAGAACCCAAACGGTCAACCTCTCACTGCTGCTCAAGTCAAAGCAGCACGGCAGGCTCAAATGCGAGCAGTGCAATCCGATAACTCGCAGTCATCTACCCCTGAGAAGCGGAGAGCAACTGAAACCGATCCCGCAAGATCGAATGCTGTTGTTTCTGCTCCAAATAGATATCTCACGCAGTCGCTTTCCATCCCTGGCCAACTTGATGTGCCAGCCCCGCAAGCTCTACCTGTGAAATCTGGCCGGCCAACTTTGACTAATGGAGGTGCAACTGATGCTCAAGCATTGAATACTCCAGGACTTGTAAGAGCACCTCCAATGGATCTCAGTGGGGATCGTGCGCTATCGAAGCGTAAATTGAGTGATTTAGTGACTTCAGTTATGGGAGATGACAATGAACCCCTCATTGATGGCGACGTGGAAGAGCTTCTACTGGATTTGGCCGACGAGTTCGTAACTAGTGTTACTTCATTCGCGTGCAAACTTGCAAAGCATCGCAAATCTGATGTACTGGAAGCCAAGGATATCCACATGCATCTAGAGCGGAATTGGAACATGCATATTGCTGGTTTCAGTAGTGACGAAGTGAGATCTATTAGGCGATTTATGCCCACGCAGTCTTATCAGCACAAAACCCAGGGAATCAACATGGCAAAAAGTATGAACAAATAAATTATTCATAATATATATACACATATCTATATGCAGTCTTTTTTAGTTTTGACTATGGTTCTGCGAGATACTTAAGGCAGGTAAGGGTTTCAGGAATTATTTCAGACTCAACCGCTTTTTTTTCGGAGTCATGGTTAAAAGTTATACACGCTTGGAGCTCGAGGCAACATTCGGAATTGTTTCTTCTAGTTCAAGCATAGCTCATATTGATGTTCCCAGATCTCCTGGTTTGGTAATTACTGGTGCAGATGAGGCAGTTCACATATGGGACTTGAAAAGTAGTGAGCTGATTGCCAGATTGGTGGACCTGCAACAAGATCCCAAGGCTCAAGTTGTGCACATAGCTTATGAGAAGCAATCTGAAATCATTGCTGCGGGATACACAGATGGGAGTATTCGTGTTTGGGACGTTCGAAGTCGCTCTGTAATGGTTGTATTTCAAGGCCACAAGTCTGCCATATCAGCTCTTGAATTCAGTTTAGATGGCACGCAACTCATTTCAGGAAGTGCAGATACCACGATTATTCTTTGGGATCTCATTAACGAGCAAGGACTTTACCGACTCAAGGGCCACAAAGCTATGATCACTGGAATGGCATTGATTAATGAGCAGATTATGGTCACTACAGCTAAAGACGGAATCATGAAAGTCTGGGACCTGGCTACGCAATTTGCAACTGAATCGAAGGTTGCTCATAAAGGCGAGTGTTGGGGGATCGTAGTTATGGACCGTGCTCGGCTTGCCACGGTGAGCAATGGCACGGAGATCAAAATCTGGCAATATGATGCGAGAGCAGATGATGGTCAACAGCTTCGCTCACTTGGTGAATTAGAGAAGCAAACTAAACAAAGAGGTGTCAAGCTCTTGTATTACCGCCACACCCTTTTCTGCGGATCGGGGGATGCTCTGCAAGTTTGGAAGCAGCGAAGCCCGGAGGATCTTAAACGCGCTTTAAAACGAAAACAGCGACGTGCTGAAAAGAAGAATGAGGGTGAGAGCAGTGAAGTAGAGTTACGAGCTGCTGATGAATTTATCTCCCAATCAATTATGCGGACGAAGGCAAAAATTTCGGGAGCAGCGCTAGGACGAAAGGGCGAAGTTGTCCTCAATCTTAGATCTAACTCCATTGAAAGCTGGTCTTTCGATGGAGATCGTCTGAATGTGATAGACAGGCCGGGTCAGCGCACAGACGTCAGAGATGCAGCCATTAGTAGCGATGGAAGATTAATAGCTACTGGAAGCAATGGATCCATCAAAGTCTATAACCGGAAGAGTCGTGGAGTTGTGCGCACACTCACCGACTGCGGCTATATTCTATCGTTGCTTTTCATGCCCGGCGATGGTCTTCTGGTTGCCTCCACTAAAGAAGGCACAATAGATGTGTATGACATTACCAGTGCTTCCCAAATTGCCAGCATGGAGGCGCATTCTGGAAGTTCTGTTTGGTCTCTTGACTTGAGTTCTGATGGTACACAGCTAGTTTCTGGTGGTGCAGACAAATGTGTAAAGTTCTGGTCCTTTAAGGTGACCAACGATACGATGGTCCTAAAAAACACGCACAAGTTGGAGTTCAACGATGACGTCTTGGCTGTCAAGATCAGTCCTGACATGCGTTTTGTTGCTGCAAGTTTACTGGACAGTACCGTCAAGGTTTATTTCCGAGACACGCTCAAATTTTACCTGAATTTATACGGTCATCAGCTTCCTGTGCTCTCGATTGACATTTCTCACGACTCTAAGTTATTGGTCACCAGCAGTGCAGACAAAAATGTCAAAATCTGGGGTCTTGACTTTGGTGATCTTCATAGATCTATCTTCGCTCATGACGACTCAGTTCTACGAGTTAAATTTATCCCAGGCTCACACAATTTTGTATCTTCCTCAAAAGACTCATATGTGAAGTGCTGGGATGGTACAAAGTTCGTACAAATTCAACGATTGCTTGGTCACCATTCTGAAGTCTGGGCCTTGGATGTTTCTAGCGATGGTGAATTCATAGTTACAGCCTCGCATGATAAAACAGTTCGTATTTGGGAAATGTCGGATGAACCGTTATTTATCGAAGAGGAACGTGAAGCCGAGACTGAACAACAGTATGAAGAAAATCTTGTGGAGTCCTTGAACAGAGATGAGACTTTTGCGCAGGATGAAGAGGGCGAAGAAGATGATAATTCAAGCAGTGCTGATGTGGTGAAAAAACACACCATAGATTCACTCAAGGCAAGTGAGCGCTTATATGAAGCCTTGGATATTTGTACTGCTGACCTAGAAGAACATCCCAACCCCCGAAACGTCATTTTAGCAGCTCTTGACATTTCTCCTGAGCGTTATCTCATGGATGTGCTGTCTCGTATCAGAGCACCTATCGTAGAGGATGCGTTACTAACTTTCCCTCTCGATAGAATCACGAAATTGTTGAAATTTGTTTTGATATGGTTAAAGAGCAAATACAATTTGACACTGGTCTGTCGCGTTCTCTTCTTTTGCATTCGTAACTTCCAGCGTCAGCTAGTTGCTAATAAAATGCTGCTTCCGGAACTGGAGCAGATCCGAGACCATCTCCGTAGCAACCTTTTGGAGCTCGCAGATACTATCGGTTCGAATCTAGCGGAGATGAGATGGCTTCAAGGTATGTGGGATGACACCCATGTGCGTAAGTTCAATGATACTGAAGCAGAAGCAAATGAGCAAAATCTGAAGAAGCGCGTTTATGGATCCATGCAGGTTTGACTTTTAAAAGAAGTAAAACTGGGATATTAGGTGTCGGAAACGAAAGCATATTCCCCCTAAATCCACTTAAACTTAAATTTTAGTGCCTTATTCTCTTCAAATCAGAGGAAATAAATAAATTAATTTAAAAACATCTCCATTGAAACGAATAAACTGTATGTTCCAAGATTTATCGACAGTTATTTCAGTGATTTATCTGGTTAGAGCTGCGAATGCATTCCACTCTTACGGACCCGAAGACGTAGCATGTCCCTTCAATCATAATATCACTAGAGAAGCACATTGGGGACTGGACCAGCGGGAAAAAAATTGGCTTGCAAGTCGTGATAATGTCACACAACAAGTATTGAAAGAATGGTTGGAGCGTTCATCTTTTCCTGACGTCGACATTGCCAAATTTTTGGACAATAATAATGATCCCCGACCTATTCGCGTGGGTATTTCCATTTCAGGTGGTGGTTTCAGAGCTATGCTTAGTGGTGCAGGAATGGTTGCGGCATTAGATTCTAATATCCCAGATAGTGTGTCTCATGGATTAGGTGGTCTGTTACAGGCTTCAACTTATATATCTGCACTTAGTGGAGGGGCTTGGTTGTTGGGATCTCTTGCAACAAATAATTGGACCTCCGTTGAAAAATTACAGCAGAGTCAAAACCTTTGGAATTTTCAGAAACCATTCAGTCCGTCGAAGAAGGATCCTCTTGGCATAAGATACGACTTTTCTATCATGAGGGATCTGCAAGACAAAGCCAATGGAAATTTTCCAATAACACTCACCGATATATGGGGACGACTTCTTGGTGCGCAACTATTTGACGAAGGCATTGGACATGGCCGAGGTGTCTTATGGTCTGACCTCGTGCGAAAACCTGGCATGTGCGATTTTTCAATGCCGATGCCTATAATCATAAGTGATGGAATAGACTTGAGAAATAAAACGGAATTGAATGCTCAAGAAGCAGCAGATATCAAAGCAGGCGACCATCAGTTACCAGTTAATTCGACCATCTACGAAGTCACGCCATTCGAGTTCGGATCTTGGGATTCAAACGTGGATCGTTTTATCGACACTATGTATATCGGTACGGAGACAATAAATGGGACTGCTGAGACATTAGATTGTACAATTGGTTACGATAATACGGGGTTTTTGATAGGAACTTCTTCAAGTATATTCAATGAGATGCTCAATGAGATCGCTATAGGACCGTTGAAATCGTTTCTCGATAGATTAGATCCTGAATGGTTACAGGTTGGAAAGATTATGGACCTTGCATTGATATCGCCGAACCCATTTCTAGAAATTGAGAACACGTTGAATACAGGGGAGTCAAAGAACCTTGGCATGGTTGATGGAGGTGAAAATGGTGAAAATATTCCACTAAGCCCGCTTCTCCAAGAAGATAGAGGAGTTGATGTGATATTCTCTTTCGATAGTTCTTCAGATACACCAGAGGGCTGGCCAGATGGTACTGCACTGGTTAAGACGTACGAAAGGCAGCTTTTAGAAAATTCAGATGCATTTCCTTATATTACATCCACTAGTGACGTCGTGGCGCAAGGAATAAATAAAAGACCTTCCTTCTTAGGGTGCTCAGTCGACACGTTCGCTAATACTACAAGACCCATTCAACCGGTAATAGTATACATCCCCAACTCTGAGTACACCTTTCTATCGAATACATCTACTTTCAAGTTGAGTTACTCTAACAGTGACCGAGATGCAATGATCCGCAATGGTTTCAATGCTGCTACTCAGAATAATGGGACGTCAGACTCTAACTGGAAATCCTGTGTTGCTTGTGCAATAATTCTTCGCTCCCAGCAACGACAACAACTTACACCATCCTCGCAATGTCAAGCTTGCTATCAAAGGTACTGCTTTGAGTCCAATGGTAATAGGCAGGCGTACTCACCTCTGTGGGATCCGGACGTGTTTAATGATGATGATGGTAATGACCAGAGTCATGAAAGGGGTGATTGACTTTCTTTAGGATCCATTGGAGTTTTTGTTTGGAAGCTACTGATTTTTGATGTATGGATATTTAGTATGAGGTAACTATTTAGCTGTCCCGCATACCAACACAGTCTCCCACTTCACGTTAACTTGTGAGTCGAGATTGAGGCCAGTCTTTTGGAGGAGCTCATCAATTGTCTCATCGAGAATGTCGACTCCATTGGGATTCTCTTTTTTATAATTGTGATATGCGGAGTACGTTTTGAGAAGATCTACCATATCTCTAACAGATGCATTTGCTCGCCGTAATTCGAAGGGACCAGTATGTTCAAAATCATCGCTCTCGCTGACTATTCTCACCTCTTTCGTGAAGAGTTCTGACGGCAGCTTTAAGTCGCGATAGAGATCACGTAGTTGCTTGTGGCCCTTGTCCCAGTAAGGTCCGCACTTATTATCACTCTCACCAAATTCTTTAATAACATCATTTGATTCAGGATAACCTTCAAAAGAGAAACGAAAGTATCCCCAGAATGCTAGGACGCCGCCTTGCTTCAGCAAATTGTGACAGTTGTGCCAAAATTGGGGATACTCAAACCAATGTGCTGCCTCCGCAACAGTAATTAAGTCTAGCGAATGGGGCCGAAATAGATCATTCAGCGACCTGTCGTCAGAGCATTCGAAAGAAATACGCTTTGAAAGCCCAGGATTCTGTACCGCAACCATTTCAAGTCTCTCCTTAGCTTTAGCCAGCATGATATCCGACATATCAACTCCAACGACCTTTTGAGCGAGAATTTCAGCCAGCGGTAAGGATGCCTGTCCAGAGCCACAGGCAACGTCAGCTGCGACGTTGATTTTCTCATCCCCTGAGAGGCCGATATATTCTCGAAGATACAAGTAGAGTGATTCTGGGTAGACTGGCCTGTGTGCGAGATAAGCTGAGGCGTCATATTTTGTCCCACTAAATGTTGACATTCTGAATAAGATGCGGTGGAAATAAACTTATCCGATTCAATTAATACCCACGGTGCACGAATTGATCGCTTATATACTAACTAGTTCGCATATATAAGAGTCACTACGGCCGAACCCGGATCCTGGACCCTTACGCACACCTTACCACGATATTGATAATCACATGACAAAAATCCGGTGCGCGGTAAGTAATCACTTAAACGTGTGCAGTGAAAAACCACTTACGTCGATATGTTCCGCATAGTGGTATTCACAAACGGCGGCATCGTATTGTATGATAAGAATGCCGACCTTGTTCCAACTGCTGTGATCAATGAACTTATCGTCAGAGAATGTGTCGAAACTTCACGATTGGTGAGCCAGGCGCAGATTCGACTTGGCAAATCTGGTGAATTTACGGCCAGGTTGGCACGCGATGCAAATACAAGAGTTAATGCGTCAATATTTTACCCTGTATCATTACGTCTTGCCGACTCGGATCAAATCGTAGATGATATCCTCAAGATTTATGCTGGCGTCGATAATGATTCGGAGAAATTCCATGCCTTAGTGGATCTACGAGTAATGAATGTCACCAGCGAAAAAAACACCGAAAAGCTTCCTCCAAGCCTTAATGAAACTGAAAATATCGCGGTTCCCAGCGATGAAAAGACTATTAATTCTATACCCAAGAAGACTAGGAAGACCAAGGCCAAGACCAAAAAGACTAAGAAAAAGCGCACATGGGATGGGGGCTTTGAAGACTCTGACTCTGATGCTGTGCTTGATTATTCTAGCCCCAGTGAGCAGGTGCAAGACGCTTCCACACCCACAGCGCAATTGAATGCACTAGATTTGGGTGCTAAGTCGAAACAGGGCTTTGTTGTTAAAGAACTCAATGACGAACTCAGTGATATTTTGGATAAGAAGACAGGAATTGAAATTCAAGCCCCTGCTGAACAGTTTGGATTCCTCAAGAAGTTCATTGGTGGTAAGAAACTTAATGAAGAAGATCTGCACAAGGTGCTTGTGGCTATGGAAGACCATTTGGTGATGAAGAACGTGGCCAAAGACGTTGCCAATGCTATCTGTGACAGTGTGCGTCAGGATTTGACGGGCACTTCTACTCGAAGTTGGACCAGCGTCAAGGACACAGTGCGTGGCAGCATGAAGCGTGTTTTGGAAAAAATTCTTACTCCATCAACAAGCACGGACTTGCTAGTTTCCATCAATCAAGTGCACAAAGTAAGTACGGCTAAGCATGACCGTCGACCTTATGTGATAAGTGTTGTTGGTGTGAATGGCGTGGGTAAGTCTACAAACCTCGGAAAACTCGCGTTTTGGTTTTTGCAGAACGATTTTAAAGTATTAGTGGCTGCATGCGACACGTTCCGCAGCGGTGCCGTGGAACAGTTGAAGGTGCATGTTCAACGTTTGAATCAGTTGAAGGGAAGCAATGGCGAGGTCGAACTATTTGACCAGGGATATGGCAAAGATGCGGCAGTAATTGCTAAGCATGCTGTAGAGTACGGTAAAAAGCACGATTTTGATGTTGTGCTTATCGATACCGCTGGAAGGCGACATAATGATGATAGACTCATGTCGAGTTTGGAAAAGTTTGGTGACTTTGCCCAACCGGATAAAATCATTATGGTTGGTGAGGCACTAGTAGGTACAGACAGTGTGGAACAGGCTCGAAACTTCGACTCGGCATTTGGCAAAAAACGTCATCTTGACTTTTTCTTAATTTCAAAATGTGATACAGTTGGTGAAATGCTCGGGACTTTGGTGAATGTTACTTATGCTACCGGCGTTCCCGTTCTGTTTGTGGGTGTTGGGCAACAATATACGGATCTTCGCACTCTTTCAGTAGAGTGGGCCGTCGACCGTCTACTGTCTTAATACATAATTTATTCAAAAGTGTGCTATATTTAACAAAAATATGAAGGTACTGTTACGCGTTTCCTTGCAGGCTAGTACTTATCCTGATTGTAACAATCAAACGCTGATGTAATGATGACAAATGATCCAGGCTCGTTTGCGCACGGGTGCCACCCTATATATATCTCATGTGGGGAGTTATTCGCGACTATTTGTTCCCACCAAAAATGGCATTGAGTGACAGCCGTAAGCAGGAAATTGATTTGAAGATTAAGAACGATAAAATCTTCGTTGCTTCAAAGAGTTACTGTCCCTATTGCAACAAGGCTAAGAGTGTCTTGAAGTCTTTGGGCGAGAGTGCCGATATTATCGAGTTGGACGAGTTGAGTGATGGCAGTGCGATTCAGGATTATCTTTTGGAGGTAACTGGTCAGCGCACCGTTCCCAACATCTTTATCAAAGGAAAGCACATTGGTGGGTCTTCTGACCTGGACGCTCTTCAGCGCAACGGCAAGCTTGCTTCCTTGCTTTAAATATTTCTATAAGTCTCTTATTATTTGACATTTGTCTATTATTGTTTCTTCGTAGCTCTCTTCGATTCTTCTAACTCTTTTCCCGATTCAGATTCATCCTCTTGAGCATCCCACATCAGCTTGTATAAACTGTCGGGGCGAGACAAAAGCTCGCGGTGAGAGCCCTCTTCAGCAACAGAGCCACTTCTGAGTACGAAAATTTTGTCCGTATTAGCAACCGTACGAAGTCGATGCGCAATGAAGGCATTGGTCCGGCCATTGAAATTCTGAAATATATTGAGTAGAAGTGCACGCTCAGTCTCAGTATCGAGGGCAGAAGTCGCCTCATCAAAAAAGTTTATAGGCGCACCCTTCAGCAATACCCGAGAAATAGCAAGGCGTTGTCTTTCACCACCAGAAATCATCAGACCTCGTTCGCCAACTATAGTATCAAATCCTTGGGGCAAGCGGTAAACAAGATCGGATAACGCGGCTTTGTTAACTGCTTCCAAACATTCATCATCTGTAGCCGATATGTTACCAAAACGCACATTATTGAGTATTGTGTCGTTAAATAGGGGCGTATCTTGAGGCACGACTCCAATGGTTTTCCTTAAAGAATCAAGATCGACTTCACGAATATCCTTACCATCCACGAGGATCCGACCTTGTTGAGGCTCAAAGAATCTGAATAACAGTTTCAAAATCGTGGACTTTCCACTACCACTTGGTCCAACAAAGGCCACAGCCTTACCGGCTGGAATCACAAAACTCGCATTTTGCAAAATCGGAACACCCTCACGATAAGAGAAACTAACATTCTCGAATTTTATTTCACCTCCATTGGGTTTCACATCTAAGAGTGGAGCATTGGGTTTCGTGTTAGCAATTTTGACCGGCTGATTTTGTAAGGTGAATAAAGTCTCCATATCGAGGAGGGCCTGATTGAGATCCCGGTACACCGATCCCAGGAAGTTCAGCGGAACACTAAGCTGAAAGACTAGCTGGTTAACCAAAATGAGATCACCAACGGTGAGTGTTCCCGCAGAGATGCCCTGGCATGTCATATACATGATGCCTGTAAGCGCAGTAGAGAAAATCAAATTCTGACCTGAGTTTAAAAAACTTAATGATTTGGCGATTTTGATGCTCGAATCCTCGTAGGACGCTAAAGACTTGTCGTACTTCCTGAGTTGGTGATTTTGATTATTGAACAATGCGACACTCTCGATATTCTGTAGTGTTTCAGTAGCAATGCCAGAGCTCACATTATCGGCTTGATTGGCATTACGACGAAACTGTGTGCGCCATGCAGTAGTTTTGATTGTAAACCAGGCATATGTTCCCATCGTCAGCAGGGTGACGGCAGCAAAGGACGGACCGAATCGATAGGAAAGAACACCACCTACTAAAGCAATTTCGAAGGTAATAGGGACAATGTGGAAAACCATTGCTGAGAGAACATAACTGATACCTTTGCAACCGCGGTCAATGGCTCTGGTCAGCTGGCCCGTCGAGTTAGACAAATGAAACGTTAAGTCGAGCTTCATCATGTGCTCAAACGCCGACCTACTTACCTTTCGTATCGCCTTCTGTGCAACAGTAGCAAAAATAGCATTCCGGAGCTCGCCAAAGAAGGTGGAGCCAAATCTGGCCAGTCCATAGCTCAAAACGAGGCCCGTAAATACCCCAGTTCCAGTTTGCAACGCCGACCAGTCAACATTCATGGCATCAACGATGTCTTTGAAAAAGAAAGGAACGTACACATTCAACACCTTAGCGCCGATTAATAGGCCCAGGGCAAGAACCACCCGAAATTTCGCATTGGCATTGTTCTTGGGCCACATGTAGCGCATTAAATGTAGCAGTATAGTCCTATGAGTCCTGCTTTCATTCTCGGGCGTTTTCAGAAAGGTTAGACCAGTCTTTGGCTTTGTCTTTTGTTTACCATCTTCGCTAAGTACTGCTTTAGTGAAGTGAAAGCATCTTTTGGGGGGATTCAGAGAGCTGAAATTTTGCGGAAGAAGCAATTTGCTCGGAATTCCTTTTAGACTCAAGGGAAATGATTTCCTTTGAAGTCCGCTGAAGACCCGCAACATACTTATTGGTTATGGACGGTATCAGCCGTATGATCCAATTATGGCGCGATCCCCTATGTATACGCTTACTCATCGACTTCACATATCAGTCTTCGTTACTGCCTGGTACCACACACAACACAGGGTGTCAGGAAATTTGCAGATAATTGACCACGCAAATTGTCATATTATCAAGTTTCCCAAGAAATTTTTTGAGGATATACAATTCCGAAATTGGTCGCCGCCTGCATGTTATAGAAGTCACCCTTACCCGTGCGGCTAAATTGCGCCTCCCGTCGCGACTCACACCAGGTAGATCATCTTTCTATTTCTCCTGTTGTCGGAGCTGAGCACACGATACAATGAATAGAATCGTCAAGCGTTCTATCATTGGCTTACTTGGCTTGTTAGTCTGTTCGACTGTTATTTTATTCACCTTTCATGAAGGCGCTCAGTCGGCTTTAGACAAAGCAGTCAAAAACGCTCAGGAAAGTATATCCAACAAGTTGGGCGAGAGCGGCGGCAGTAGTGACAGCACCGACAGAGGTCCTTCGCGTGCCCCAGCGAAGGTATCCGACTTGGGAACAGTCAATCAAAATGCCACATTTTTCACTCTTTGTCAGAACAAAGACGTGAGTGAAATGGTGAGGTCGGTACGCAGCGTAGAGAACAAATTCAATTCGAAGTTCCATTATGACTGGGTGTTTTTAAACAATGACGACTTTGATGATAGGTTCAAAGAAAAAATGAAGGAGCACGTTAGTGGCAACGTTTACTTCGGCAAACTTGATAACGATGTCTGGGGCCCTCCGGATTGGATTGATCTTGATAAGGCTGCTGATACGCGTAAATGGATGAGAGATCACAATGTACGCTATGGTGAATTAGAATCTTATCACAATATGTGTCGCTTCCAGGCTGGCTACTTCTTCCGTCATCCCTTGTTACAGCAATACAAATATGCCTGGAGAGTGGAACCGGGAATTCAAATTCTTTGCAAACCGAAAGAAGACCCTTTCTTACTTATGCATACCAACCAGTACATCTATGGGTTTAATGTGGCGCCTCAGGATATAAGGGAGAGCATCACAACTTTGTGGGATAGTACCAAAAAATATTTGAGTCAAAATGAAAGTATGATACACAAGGATTCCTTGAAAAATTTCATCAGTGATAACGAAAACTTAGAACATTATAACCTGTGTCACTTTTGGACGAATTTTGAAATTTCAGATATGGACTGGCTTCGTTCAGATGATTACCTGAATTACTTCAATTTCTTGGATAAAGAAGGCGGCTTTTATTATGAGCGCTGGGGTGATGCCCCTATTCGGTCAATTGCCGCGTCGCTTTTCTTGCCCAAGGATAAAATCCATTTCTTCAATGATATTGGTTATTACCACGCCCCGTATGGCCATTGCCCATATGACCAAGGCCCTCTTGAGCTCGAGTGTGATTGTCATCCGAAGGACACTGAGTTCAGCAACAAATTCTACGACTACCACAAGAATAGTTGCATGCGGCGGTATTTTAAGGCGAAGGGGCGCACGACTTACCACGATCCAAACCCGGATGAAAAGGATTGATAAATAGCAATTTCTTATCTTAAAAAATTTAAAGTCTTATGCATTAAATAAAAACCTCAGAACTTCAGGTGCGAATATGAAACCTTGGCACCAGTATATGTAGGTTGCATGTGGGCAGCCGGAAGGGTAGGCCCAGCCCTGAAACGCGTGCGAATGCCGAACTCGACACCAAGTGCAATTGAGGTCAATGATGAGAGCAATAGAAGGAGTTATGATTCCCACGAGTCATTAGGATTTCGGCAGGAGTCTCGGCCACTCTCTACAGATGCAGCTTCGGCTTCCATGCCACCGATTCCCACTGCGATATGGGATCCCGTTCAGGGGCAGCCTCAAGAGAACAGCCACTTCCCGCAAGGAGACACGAGAAGTATCCATCAATCTTCATACGGAGTACTGCCCCAAAACAGGGAGGAACTGTTTCTTTCTGATCTGGCGGACAACGCCAACGAAGAAGTGGACGTAGATTCTCCCCAATATTATCAAGAAAAAACATTGGATGACTCCATGAGAATGAACGACACTTCATTTATTCTGGAAAAAGCAGCACACACGGCGATTCCAAGCTCACAAGCAAAAGTTTACACCTCTGAGCCGCCCAAAGGCGGTCACCGCGACTATATAAAACACACTGGATTTCTTGAAAGCCCTGGGGAGAGATTGACCCAGGTTCTCATTTGGAATCTAACCCGTCGCATCAAATATTTAGAACCCCGCTCTGAGGATGTTCGCGATTCGGAAAATTCTGCGATCACGAGTCTGATGGAAAGTGTTCGAGTAAAACTACTCATGCGACAGCTTGAGCTCAGGAAGAACTCCCGCGAGTTGCTCAGCCTAAAGCCTAAAATCGGACGTGAGCTCAATGAACACAATTCCATGTTGTACGACCGACTAAGACAGCGTCGTCTTGACCTCGAAGAGGGAAATAACGCTGCTTTCGCTCTCGAAGCAAAGCTCTCTGCCAAAGCTGAATCAGAAAATATGCCCAGCGAAGCAGATTCTGGTGAGAAAAAACTAGATTACCAACCGAGTCTGTACTCTGATATCCTGAGTCAGTCTTTGCGAATGACTGAAGAGACCCTGCAAGAACTTCTTGCTAGAATTGTTGAGACTGTTGGACGCATATCGCAATATGCGGAACAGCTAGGTGACAAGCTTTCTGATAGATGATTTTGTTTAGATTTCTTAATTAATTTATTTATTTATTTGCTCCCTAAGAGACACACTTAAGCGTCTCTCCTTAAGCTGGGTTGGGTGCGGGTAACCAATTCATCTGTACGGACCCGGCACTAGCGCGACTACTCTTGAATGAGTGGTTCGCTTGGACTGTCACGGGGAAATGCACCAGTGGGCTATACGACGCCGAAATTTCCATCACTCAGTTTCCATTTGACAGAAACGCCGTACACCTCACCTCTGCTCTTTTACAGCTGGGATATTTATGTCTTCACAGTATACTGGCACCTCATATTCTCAGTCGGGTTCCATGTCGCTATTGTAGCTGTTGCGCATATCATTGGACGCCGGGTCGAACGAAAATACCTCACACGGTTTCTGTGGACCCTTCTGATATATATAGCCTTAGGGGCATTCTATGGCTTTGCAATAGGTTCATTCATTGGTCTCTTGCTAGGAACGGTCTACCGAGCGGGTGCACTGCACATGACAACTTGGGTCCCCTTCACTTGGGGTCTCCTAGTAATGGTATTTGCCATTATAACGTCGTATGAGATCTCTGCCATAACGAGTTGAACAAGAACAAACTAATAAGTGTAAGTATATACGAACGTCTTATCATCAATAGCATTATTTCTTACCCTTTTTCTGGTTCTTCTTCTTAGATTTGGGGGTATTACCATTGACGGGCTCCGTCGGCGTCTCCGGCTCCGGAGTGGACTCTGCCTCAACAGGATTTACCGCCTCCGAAGCAGCAGCATTTGATGCTTTAGTTCCACTTTCTTCAGGCTTGGTCTGCAGAGTGTTGTCGCCTTTAAGCTCTTCAGGCTCGGACTCTTCAGGCTTCGACTCTTCAGGCTTCGACTCTTCAGGCTTCGACTCTTCAGGCTTCGACTCAATAGCCTTCTCCGACTCTGCTGTCTCAGTAGCCCCGTCACCAGCTTGCGTCTCTGCTTGCGCAGTCGGATTCGATTCTTCAGTCTCGGGTACCGAACCAGCTACACCTTCCTTCGGAGATTCGGGGCTAGTGGGTTCAGTCTTCCTATTGATATCAACTTCATTCAGCTTGTGAGCAAGGCTCGATGGGGTACGCGGCCGTTGACGAGAATCCTTGGAGGCCAAACTGGAAGAGCTGCCGTTGGGCGAAACCAGTCTTTGAGTAGGTCTTCCTGAGTTGACCGGGGCATGGCTGACAGACGCATTATGGCTTAGTGTTCTGGGCTGGCTCGGTCTTTGGGGCTTAGATTGTGGGGCCTGCTTTGGTTGTGTTCTCTCAACCCGGTTTCGCATCACATTGAAGTAAGAGACTAGCTGTCCTGTCGGAGCCTTAAATGCGAATACAGCATTCTCGATGTCATCGTCGATAAAGGACTGTCCTGACTCCAAGTCTGCTGCAAACTGAGCCAAGAAGTCGCCCCAACTAGGTGCCACAACATATTTAGTGTCAAAATCTCTACCAAACAAGATGACTTGACCATATCTTCCTTTGGGACCAGGGGCAAGATCAACACCAATATTGTTGCCATCATAATCTTTGGCCAATGGAATCCATCCGGTATGCGCGTATACAGGTTGAACGGTATCCACGGGACAACTGCTTTGGTTCTCAATCCAGCCCATCATACCCGCCGATCTCGGCGCGACCGAAGTACTAGCTTTGGGCCCCTTAGACGCATTGCGATGATTCATTTCCTCGATTCTGAGGGCAGTTCGACGCCAAACATTCCACTCCTCGCTGATTGATTCCATGTCCAATAAGGTAATGCCGAATAAAACACCGGTCGGTTTGCCGCCTCGTTCCTGACCATCGTGAGTGCTTAAAGACTCACGCACATCTGGAGGAAGGACGCAGTCAAGGTCATGTTCGAGATCGTTGAGATCATTGCTAGTTGCACCATACATCAACTGGTCGTACAACTCCGGATAGTTTGATTCGATCCAAGAATCTATACGTCCCCAACTCAGTTCAGGGGACGGAATAGGCCCCATTTCTCCCAATTGGATTTCACCAGTGTTGACGGACTCACTACTGCGGCGAGCCGAGGATGACATTTGTGCTGATCTGAGACCAGGAATATACCCACCGTTCAGGCTAGAACTCGAAGCTCTTCTCTCCGCCTCTCCACCAGCCAAGGGCGTCGTATCCTCATGACTTTGAGAATGCGAAGGATCGTATGACGCGTAATGATCGTCTGTAAAGACGGAATGCGCAAAAGACTTAATGCTTCTAAAAAAGCCACTCATTTTTTCTATCGTACCAGGGATAGTCTAGAGTGTACAACAAGAAACGGTTTAATCAGGCACCTCTTCCCGAAATAATCTATCGTCACGTTGTTTTGAAGAGAAGTATTGAATTTGAGCACGTTGTGTACGACAGAAACAAACGGCACGGGAAAGGCTTGAGCCACAGGTGGGTACTGGGTTGTGGGTTTGTATTACAAATCGCTGTTGCGTCTCACATTGCTGCGAGCGGTGTGTCCTAACCCCGAGACTGGACGCGTTTATATTGCATTGACAGGTACAAAACGCCTCTTAGCAGGTAATTTCTAGTACACGTAAAATTTAGTGAGAACATGTTTTGACAATTTACAATGTTGCTGGATATTTCGCGTTCAGACATCAAAAAGGCATAGTGAAAGAACAAGTAGGATAGCAACTCTTGTCAGGAACTATGTTAGCATATCCAAGGAATTTAGGCTAAAGCAGATGTACCCAGGATCTCTTGTAAAGTTAAAAATCCTCATTGAGTGTTTGTTTACTGAGTACGTATCTTAGTGCTGTGCTGTGAATGACAGACTTGCCCATTATCTAGATTTCTATCACGCGTGACAGTTCGTATCTCAGAGTCTACGCAGAAAAGATGGCCTACTTATTTTGGCCGCGGAGTTTCGAGGAACACAATTTCTGATCATATAGAGAAACGTATCGTTTTAAAGTATGTAGTTGTGTAAATTAGGAACCCCTATGGATATTCTTTGACCGCCTAAATCCAAGTCTGAAATATAAATGCGTGTGTTTTTTTTTTTTGGCATTCATTCAACCTTTTCCGTTCGGCACATAGATGTCAAGGAGCTGTTATGCATTTATCCACCTTACCCTGAAGAAGACCAAAAAATTCGTTTACGGAGAAACAAATCCATCAGCTAGCACCCTTACAATGTCGCGTGTTGATGAGATCATGGGCCTCAATGGCCACTCAGACAACGAAGCTGATATGTATGGAAGTAGTGAGGATGAAATGAGCAAGAGCAAGCATTTTTCAGCTTCTCATGATGTGCAATCTCACAGTGAAGACGATGATGAGGACGACTTTGATGAAAATGCAACCAATTCACCTCTCAAAAATGAAACCTCAGACACACAGCTACGCAAAGAAGATTTTAGAGTCTTGACCGAAGAAGAGAATCGTAAAAGACTGAAGCAGATGAAAAAAAGTGGTGTCATTTATCTGTCTACAATACCCCCGTACATGAAGCCTATAAAACTCCGTCAAATTTTAGAAAGATTCGGTGAAGTTGGAAGAATTTACCTGTCACCAGAGGATCCTAAGGCCTATTCAGCCCGAGTTAAGTCTGGAGGCAATCGAAAAAAGAAGTTCGTCGAAGGCTGGGCTGAGTACTTAAATAAAAAGAACGCAAAATTAGCCGTGGATGCCCTCAATGGTAATCCTCTGGGTGGAAAAAAGGGCTCTTTCTACCATGATGACATCATGAATATGATTTATTTGCCTAAATTCAAATGGCATGATCTCACTGAACAAATCGCCCTGGAAGCGCAGGAGCGCCAGGAGAAATTGAAGGCCGAGATTGCTCAAGCAACAAGAGAAAATCGTGTATTTATTGACAATGTCGAAAAGAAGGACAGAATGGAAAGACTCAAGCGGAAGGCAGAGTCCGGGGAGAATGATGATAAAGTGCAGTTTGAAGAGCCCAAATTCAAGCGTACCTTTGATCAAAAGCCAGTTAAGAAGAGCAAAAGGCAGTCTACAGAAGGTTCAGCAGACCTTCAAAATGTACTTTCTAAGGTCTTCTGATACTTTAAATAATTTCAATATATGTTGACATATATATTCGCGGCATTCATAGTTCTGTATGGTCCACTTCCTCAACATCAGCATCGAATTTATGCTCATTTGAGTGGTCTTTTGCATCGGGATTCGCAAACTGGTCAGACTTCTGTTGTTTAAGCTTTTCTGTGAATTTGGAGAGCGTTTCGTCGTATTCAATCCATTCAGGAGTTTGACGACGGGCACGATCCAGCTTCGGCTCCTTCGTGAGCGGATTGTTGCACAAATCTATGGTTTTTGCCGAGTCAAGACTATCATCTGAGCACCATGTTTCGCACCAGAGCCAATCTTCCGATAGAGAGAAGATCGGGATCACAGACTGCATAATGTTAGGCAGATCTTGGTCCAAATTGGCGAGGTTGGCTGGGTTGGCACTCAGCCGCTGATAAGTTTGTCTCATAACGTCTCCCACATGATTACGACGGAATTTCTCCAAGTCGACACGATAGAGAGCGCTGATATGATATAACAATCCCTTCGCCTTCAAAGCTTCCTTCCAGAAACCTTGCTTCCAAAACCGGAATGGCTCTGTCTCAGCTCTACTGTCACCCATTGGTGCAAATGCATATGGAGCATCACCTAGGTCGTAATCCAGTAACTCTTGGAAATCTGTCCTCACAATTTGATCGCTATCCACAAAAATTATGTCGGATAATTCCTGTGGGAACAGGGTGTCCAAGAATAGCATTTTATATCCCCAGATTTCTCTCTGCTTGACATTTTGTTTCCGTAACCAGGAGGGCCACTTGTAGCTCACAAATTCGTAGTCGAATCCGAATTCATCAGCCAGATCAGGAATGAGATTTTTGAAACTGGGACTCATAAAATTTTCGATAAGCCAGAACTTAACGGAATGCTTTGTATGCCTCATGACACTCAGAATCATAATGGAAGCAAAACGTTCATAAAGATGACCGCTTGCCACGGTAAAAATATTCACTTGAGCACTTTGGGGTTCCTTTTCTTCCTTAATGACCATTCCTTTGAGAGCTTGCCAAAGAGATTCTTGAGTTCGGCGTTGAATTTTGGGAGCTTCATCCAGTAGTGTTGATCGAATTTTGGTACCACCAAAATTGGAAATGGAGCTTGATACACACTCAGATGTTCCTGAGCGTGTGGAGAATGACAAGTCATTCTCCTTAAGACAAATTTCATAGACACCGGGGTTTGGTGCTTGCAGTTGAAAATAGCCCAGATTAGCCATGACACTGGTTTCACTAATCTTCCTTCCATCGCTTGTAAAGAGCTCCAATAGAGTTCCACCAACCTTTGCACCAGAGATGAATCCCTCCAAAAGCAGGCTTCGCAAAGAGTATTTCACACTCAAGCTATTCTCTCCGACCGTATTCAGGAGTACATTGTCGAGATCGTATTCACACTCTGAGGCGACCGTTAGCCAAGCCTTGGGTTCGACCAGTTTTGCCGAGTATAGAACATCTTCACTAAGGTTATCGAACACAATAGGCCTATGCCGGTCTAATGATGGCTGATAAAATTGAGAGGGTTGTTCTTCAAGTTCGGAAGGTGTCAGGAAAATCTTAACCTTTAAACCAGCTTTTTGAGCCGCAAGTCCTAAGCCAAGATATTCTTGTCCTTCTGCAGTACCAGGATCCATCAGCAGAGTCAGTGTTGAATTACTCGTCTTCGAGTCGACAAAGATATCAGGCACATCATTCACAGTGATTACCGTTCTCTCTTCCGATGCAGCCGATAGTGAGGCAACACCAGCTCCGCCAATGTCGGGAACTAAATCACGCAATCTCCGTAATCTGGATGCTTCACGCTCCAGTAACTCAATTAGCATTTCAGGCTCTAAGTCGTCACTAGACACATCAATGTACCTTCCATCAATAATTAGGCTTTCTGACTCCTCAGGAAGTCTCCCTGCATCGATAGCAGGGGATTGTGAAACAGTGAACACGCGTGGCTCAGATTTGTGCTCGTAAAAGTGCCCTCTGGCAGCTGCGAAAAGATCCAAGCTGAAGCGGAAAGTATTATAAGTTGGATCCAATAGCGAAGCATAAAATTTCGGATTGATTCCACTCAAAGGTCTCACAACTAATTCTACGTCACCTTGTGCGTGAGCGCGCTTGAGCAGTGCCTCGGCGATCTTGAAAGAGTTGATGTCAGAGAAAGAGGAACTAAACAGTACAGAGTGACGAATCGAATTGCCCTCGCTGTTATCCTCGGGATTCCTGAATATTTGCATTGGTGAGAATAGAGGCCATGGCCGATACTCGATATCCAGCGGATCCAAAATCTTGTTACGTTTTGATTCCCCCGTTGAAAATAAGGTATCGCGGAGAGAGTCAAGTCTCTCAAGATCATTACGATTCCGAATATATTTTGTATCGCTTTCAAAAATAGTTGTTGCTAATTCCATCCAATCGTCTGTTGGGAAAGAGAATCCATTCACAAATACAACGGGGCCTACTTCAGGGTCAACTCCGAAACGATCAAAGAAGTTATAAGCTGACCTTAATGGCTGATGGGGGGACAACTTCCTAGCCTCCTCAGGGTCACTCAGTAAGTCTTCATAGACTTGATTAGCATATTTGGCCGCATCCACTAGCGACGCTCCTGTGAGCAATCTAGTCAAAAAAGCTTGACGGGCATCACGACCTAACTTTGCGATGCTGAGCCATTCTTTGTTGGGTGCTACAATGCCAATCTGAATTGGGATATACTGGCTCGCTTGCTGCACAATGTCAAAAAGTACTGCCAACATTCTTCTGTCAGTGAGATCACCTGCAACGACGGTTGTGTGCATATTCCGACGAAGTGGAACAATCGGAGAGTCGAACCCCTTTAACATGTCAAGATCATCAGCCATCTCCTCATAAATGGAGTCCTCTTCGATGTCATTGACCCAGCCAATAGCTGAGCCCTCTTTAGTGAGATCATATCTTACTTTCTTGGCATTTCCTTCGTCGTCACCACCATAAATCAGTCCGCTGGTCAATATTTCAGGAACATTGGTGCCTTCGGGTGTCTGTGAGTCCAGCGTATGTAGTAATGCAAACTCATTGTGAAGAGCTGTGTAAAATTCAAAGACGCTCACACCATCGAGATGAATACCATCTAAAAACGCAGTGTTAATTCCCGAAAAATCGCTAATGGTACCATCTTGTTCGGGAATCCCGTCAGCTGCCAAATGAGACAAGTGCTTCGGAATGTTGAAAACTAAGTCTTGCAAAGCGTCAAATTTCTCAGAGCCAGTGCCTGCCATATTGTGTACTCTTTCGGCAATTGCAAAACCCAATTTGGCAACTTCATCATTAGATAGACTCCCATAAGCATCACGATTGAGTTCAAAGTCTTCCCCATTAGTTTTCATTCGGTCATCAATAACAAGATAATCTGTGCTCTTGACATCAAATCTCATACCATGACCAGCAAGACTCACTTTGTCATTCCGAACATTAACGTTAATTGAGGGGCGATACCTCAGGACATATGACACACGGCCAGTGATTGCCATTTCTAGTAAGACCTCGTGCCAATCAGGGAATTCCGGAGAATCGATGTCGGCGTAAACCACCAACCATTGATCACCATTACCAATTATCCGATCATCTAGTCGCAATTCAGGAATTTCAGGATTGGTGGGCGCTTGTAAAGCAAACAGAGCAGTGCGGTCACAAGTATACTCACCTTCTGACCACATAATGACCGGGCAATCTTTCAAGCTAGCATCGACAACGGAGTCGAACATCTGGTATTGAAGTTCAATGCGGGGAATGACTGTTCCCAGTTTGTGCTCCTGTCGAGCTGCTTTACTCGCGTATGGTTTTAAAAATCCGGCTCTCTCAGCTGTGTCAAAGATGTACTCTACCTCGTCGGTGAAGCCCTCTTCTTTCATTCTTTCGTTAATCAAGAGTGATAACATTGGAAAATAACTAGATGTGTTATAGCTTGATAGCACTTCCAACGCCAATGTGGATTCCATGACAGGATCCCATGGAGCTTCCAAACTCACATGAATGGGCTTTGCAGCAACCAAGGTAATCACAAAGATCCATATGGACCACAACATTGTGTGCGATGTGTGGATGGTAAGTATAATTAGGCGTAGGGTTTTACCTAGTCGCGCGTTAACGCTGGAAAATGTGGGAGAGACAGGCCTACTACTTCATTTATTTCTGAATTTATATTGTATGCAAGTTACTTAGGATTTTGATGTTTCAAGCTCTTTCCTCACGCTCTTCCTCCTCCAGGGATTCAAGATCATACTCGTCATCATCCTTACGCTTGAAATATGGAGCCACCGTAGACTCATAATAAGGAGGCTTGGTGTTCGACTTGGGATTCTGCTCAGTGACCTTGCGGAAGTAATTGTTATAAACATCGCCATTGTAGTTTCCAATGGGCGCATTGATGTAGAAGTCTGACCAATTGAAGCTATCAGTGAGGCCAATGGCTTGGTCTCTGACTCGGCCACAATAGGTGCTCACCAATTGATTTACAGTACTCAGTGATTCAGTTGGTAGGATTTTAAACTCAAGGAATGCTGCAGATTCTTCCTCGATGGACCATAGAGCAAACAATGTGGCCAGATCTGTGAGGACAGTCTTAATTCCCGGTGCCGCATTAGCAATCTCTTCAAAAAACGCGTTTACCAGGAAAGCGCGAGAGCTAATTCGGCTTGTTTTGAATCTCAGCTGCGACAATTGCTCCCAAGCATTGTCAGTATCCATTCCCGAGGCTTTCAATTGCTGGAATTTGGTAGCAGCCTGCTCGACAGCCTTGGAAGCGACGAGCTTCCATCCACCCAGGAGACTAGTCTGGTCCTCTAATTTTTCACTGCTGATAGTCTGATCTGCCACTTTCTGGGGCTTCGCCTGGATATAAGAGCCAATGAGAGCCCGTCCTGAGCTAAGAGCTAGGATATTGTTGTCACCCTCCCAAGTCACCTGGACTGCGAATGCGTTCCAGTCAATAAAACCATTGTAGGCCGAGTAACCGTGGCCACCACATGCCTGTCGGCATTCATCGATAATCTGCAACGTTGCCCACGTGGTGAATGCTTTCAGGCCTGCACTCAAAGCAAACAGTGATTTGATATCTTGAACAGCGGATGCCAAAGCAGCCTTATCTTTTGTGTTAGTTTCTTGTAACTTGTCAGTAGCACGCGTGTACACATCGTTCAGCCGACGAGATCCTGCATTCATAGCGTAGCAATACGCTAGACGGGGCAAAAGTCGCCGTTGGTGAAAAGTATAGTCAAGAAGCTTCGTTTCCGTAGGAGAGTTCTGAGCAAACTGACGTCGAACTGCTGCATAGCGAATTGCAATTGTTAAGAAGCGAGATGCCCATGTATAGCTATCGTTAACCATGGAAACACGTCCACCGATAAGGGCGCCATAAGCGAGTTGAGCTGGCGCACTTTGAGTGTACCTACCATCCGCGTGTACTTGACTGAATTTCGCCAGCATAAACAAGCGAGGGATGCGGACGTTATTGAATTGAGCCCATCCATTGTCGATACCATCACGGCCAAGCTTTTTGCCGATATCTCCGATTGCGATTCCTGGCAGTAATTCCCAATTGTCCCGGTTTCGCAATGGAACCACGAACTGCTTCACGCCGTAATCCTTGCCATCGATTATCAACCGCGCATAGCAAAGTGCATGGGAAGCAGTGTGGGCCAGGCCTCCAATCCACCACTTCGTAGCAGCAACCGTAGGAGTATTGATGATGAATTCCTCGGTCTCTCGGTCATAGGTTGCCGTGGTCTCTAAACCAGCGACATTAGATCCGTGACCAAGCTCTGTCATTGCAAAACACCCAAAGAAATTTTTCAGATTCCCAGCGCCCTGGGCGACCCAAAAGTTGAGCTGAGCGGGTGTACCACCAGACCGGACTCCAGAGAGAAAAAGACCAAAGTGGACGCCGATACGCGTGGATGCTTGGGGATCTAAGACAGACATGAGGTTCATAACTCGCTTCAATTCCTTTTCGCTGCGACCATCCGTAGCGATTTCGTTAATAGCGCCAACTTTCTTAAAAGTCTCTTCCCGGCACTTTTCGTGATCCCCAAGATCATCATAATAGTTCCTGTTGTCGAACTTTGGCGACCGCTCAATTTGATCCTTGAGGCTTTCCATCTTCTCTGTCTCCTCCACACCATCGTTTAGGTAGTACGTCATTTCTCGAACGGGGAAATTCGTCTTGGCTCGCTCCTGTGCCATCAGCACTGGTGGCTCTGTGAATGAGTTATAGCTTTTACCATTGACTTCGATATTGCTACACTCGTTTTGCGAAATCATGTTTGTTCACTTCAAGGTTCCTGCGACCCTGCGGTTCTGAAGCCGTTTATATTGGCCAGCTATACAAGGCAAGGGTCAAGGGTCTATTAGACGGGTTTGTGGGGTAATTAGGCGGGGTAGCGTTTACCTCCGAAAAGAGGCGGCCGAGGCTATTACATTATTTTCCGGAGTTCAATGCTTATCCGACTCGTCTCGTGAGAAGATGCGTGAGCGGCATATGAGAGCTCATTACAACTTGCCGTTGCGTCCCTCCCTCTGACGGTTGACAGATGAGGAACTGATTCGTGAGGGCATCGGAAAATTGAAATTGAATTCAGGGGGGCATTCATGGCATTTTAGCTCATAGCACCTCATTGAAATGTTTCACCGATCAAATGTTTTGCTGCAGCTCATTCGAAAGCGACGTATACACATAGTGGAGAAATCTGTCTAAAACACTGGCAAAATGATTCTTATAATATAATTTCCAAAATTGGTCTCCTCAATTTTTTTGATGCCTTGCTTTCGATCGAGAGTCTTTTCCTCGTTGCGTAACGGCGCACTACACATGCTTATCAATACTGCAGGCACGTTGAGGATCTGGGTTAGTGGAGCAAGGGCCTAATGTGTAATCCAGACCTTTTGAGCAAGGTGGAGGGAGGAGACGTATAAATATACATAGCCAGGAAAAAGTCTCAAGATTCTTCAAATGGGCATTACTCTCCACTACCTTGAAAAATCCCGAACTACTCGTGTTGTTTGGCTTTTGGAAGAACTGGGTGTCCCGTACCAAACGAAGACATATTTCCGGAATCCACAGACCAAGCTTGCCGGGCCCGAGTTGGCTAGAGTGCATCCCTCGGGTGTTTCTCCACTGATTGAGGACAATGGCGTTGTTTATGCTGAATCTGGGAATATTGTTGACTATTTGATTAATACTTATGGAAAGGAGTCTTCGCTTATTTGGAAAGATAGCGCAGAACAGGCTACAATCAAGTATGCCATGTATGCTGCGGAATCCAACATAGCTATCAGTGGTTTTATGCTTGGAATCCATCGAATTGCTGCCACCAGAGCTCCATGGGGGCTGCAGACGCTGATCTCCACCTTCCTCGGCAAGGTTGACTCTTTCTACGCCAAAAAGGAATTTCACAAGAATCTGACCAATCTTCAGGCACAGATTGAGAAGAATGGCGGTTGGTATTGCAACGGGCGCTTGACGGTTGCTGATATCATGTATGAGGTTACTCTAGAGCAATTCTTTATGCTCGGTATGCTCAAAAACCTGAAAGATGAGTATCCAGGCTTATATGCATGGAATCAGCGAATCAAGAATGAACCTGGTTACATCAAAGCTCTGGAGAAGCAGAAAGAACTCGAGAAAGGACACTAAGTAGATCCTTGAATGATACTGACACGTAGAATATAACCACCACTAGAGAACCACTTCGACGCCTTCAACCTTAGTCGTGCTTGGTGCCTTCCAAGCTACTGGATTGCGGCGATACGCTGGTATAGGTAGGGCGACAATTAAGGACGCGGTATACGTAGCAATAAGGCCCTTGTAAATGTAATCAAAATCGCCCAGCGCACATGCAGCGACAACGGTTAAAGCAACACCACCATATATAACCGCACTCGAGATAAATTCGTACAGTTCCTGTCCTTTGAAATCAATTGTACCGGCAAGCTGTGTTTGAAGAAGCTCCTTAATCTCGTCCATGTTCAGCGCGCGCGGTCTTGACGCTCAGTGAGGGTTCAGCCATGAGAGCCATATGGCTTCACGTGATGCATGAGCATCTCGGAGCTACGCTCAGATGAATAGAAAATGGAACGTCGTAAGCAGGCTTGAAGTCTTTAGAATAGTAAAATCATTTCAGTCCGCACTCAAGAAACTGGTTTGCCGAGGATGTTATCTTACGAAAATGTTAAATTTTTTTTAATTTACTCGATAACTTGCTAGACTAGAATATTTAGTCATTATAGACAGGTGCACGCGCGACATCTTTGGTGTAAGAAGTGATCCCAAGCTCTGCATCGAAAGTATCTTGCTGAGACTTGCCAGACTCGCTGAAAGATGGTGTCTCACCGTGGGTGGTCACGCGCACAGCGTGGCGCGCATGAGGATAGAAACCAAATGAGGCCGAGTGTGCGGTGCTACGGTTATCCCAGAAGGCAACATCATCTTTCTGCCACTTCCAACGCACGGAGTTAATAACATTCGTGGCCAACTCTGTAAACAGAAGGTTGAGAATGGCATCGCTCTCAGCCTTAGGAACGCTAACAATCTTACGAGTGAACCCCGGGTTGACAAATATAGAGTTGAATCCAGTCACCGGGTTGGTACGAACCAGAGGGTGTTCAGTAACAATGGGATCCCGGCGAACAGTGTTTCCCGATTTAATTGCTCCGTTTGCCTGCTCTTCAGCCGAATGCAAGGCAGTGAGTTTGGACAAATACTCCTGGAGAGGCTTGGACAGAGAATCGTAGAGTGCGTAACCATTGGACCATAAAGTATCGCCACCACCATGCTCGGGGCCTTCAAGTAGTTTCAAACTAGTATAGGCTGCAGGTTGCTTTTCGTAGGTGACGTCAGAATGCCACATGTTGGTTTGGGTGAATGCTAAACTTGGAACCCGGCTAGGTGACGCATATACAACGTGAACATCGTAAAGGTCCGGGTCCTGTGCTGCTCCACGAGGAAGACCGGTAGTGGCATGCCTATGTAACCGCCCCCATCGACGGCCGAGCTTCAATTGAGATTTGATATCGAGGTTACGTTGGTTCCGAACAAAAACAGTACCACGAAATGCAATGAAACGAGCTAATTCATCTTGAGCTTTCTCATCGAGGGCAGCCACGTCAACTCCATAGAGAACACTTCCAAACTTCGGGGTAAGATGCTCAACCTCATCAACATACTTCCACAAATTCCGGTAAGTAGGATCGGCTCTGAAAGCCACGTCTTCTTGATCCTCATATTCGAGTGGAGCCCACTTGATGTCAGGGAAATGTGGCAGGAGATCCTTGAACTCGTATTTATCTTCGTCGAAAGGAGTTTCAATGTACTCCTTTGTCACATCCTTGCCATCGATCGGAGCCTTTTGCGTTTTGGGATTGAAACGACCCGGTGCAGTGGGAAACACTAAGGACCGGGCTTCATCTCGCTTCGAATCAAGCGAGATGTTGGATAGTCTCTCGGCAGCGTGGTCAACGCCGGCGCTGGCAGAGGCACTTGGGGAAAGAATAGCAACAGGCGGGGTCATTTAAGCTGTTAAGATAGTTCACTTGCAATTAAGATTGATTGCTTTCTTGGTTCTTATATATTAGTCGCGAAGATGTCACTTCACGTGCAAGCTTGCATAGTACATGTGATATGACGCGTAGATTCCGGGAGGCGAAATCAACAGATTAGCAACCAAGATCTACTGTAGAGAGATTACGAATTCATATGCTCGCTTTCTCACTATTAAGAAGTCTCAAAAGCCAATTCATTATTCCTTTTAATTACTTATCTTTGCAATTTTCCCGTCTTTCCCCCACAAGTTCTGGGGTAAGGTCCTGTTGCATGTGAAGAACTCGTTGCACAGATAGGGTAAAAGATAAGCTGTAAGAATCTAATACATACTAGGTGGGCCGCCTCTTCTACATCGAGCTTTTTACAAGAATAAAAAGGACTCCAATATACAGAGTCCAACTAGAAATCTCATGGTTTTTGTTTATTCAATTAATGGATTAATAATACAAGGCACTGCACATACTCCTCTGGTAAAAATCCTCTAAAAATCTGTAAATATATATATAGATATATATGAGATTTCCTTTTCCAGATTTTCAATCATTCTATCATTTGGTACTCGAGCATGATCACTATCTACAAGAAGAATCCTCTTCTTGGAAGCCGAGATGGTGATGTTCCTCGGGAAGATCATCTTAGTCATTGCTTCTTTCACTTACAGCCATCAAGCGACAGCTGAGCAAAGATGGGTGCTGTGTTCTCATTGCCTTTCACAATGGCTGGAACAGCCGTCGCAAGCTTTGTGGGCACGAGCGTGAGCTCAATTCTGGGGAGCATGGTGTCCGCCGTTTTCGGTGGCACAATGAATGGTATTGCTGCACGCATCGCTTATGCCATTTTGTTCATGTTTAATAGCACATTCTCATGGCTCACGTTGAGTTCATGGTTTCAGTCAAAGCTCGAGCTTCTGAAATATGCCTGCAAGGGCGACGAGTGTACTAGCTTTGTTGCTGTTCACCGAATCAACTCATCGTTGGGTATGCTGCACTTGATTTTGGCAGTTATTCTCACCTATAAGTATCGTACGTCGATCCAGAATGGATGGTGGAGAACTAAGCTTCTGAGCTATGTTGCACTGCTGTTTGTTTCCTTTTTCCTTTTGCCAGCGGGCTTTTGGATTAACTGGGGAAATTACGTTTCTCCGGTATTTTCATTTTTGTTTGTTTTCATTGGTCTCATTTTACTGGTTGATGCCGCTCATTCATGGGCTGAAACGTGCATTGAACACATCGAGGAAGAAGGTGATGATGAGCGTATGTGGAAATTTATATTGGTCGGATCCACTGTTGGCATGTATCTGGGAGTGTTGGGGCTTTCTGGTGTGATGTACTACAAGTTTGCCACGACCGGATGCAATATGAATCAAGCTGCCATTACAATGAATATTATTTTCGCCATTATCGTGAGTGTTATGTCCGTCCACCCTACTGTACAGGAGTTCAACCCCAAGGCTGGCTTGGCCCAGTCAGCAATGGTATCGGTATACTGCTCCTACCTGATATTGTCTGCTGTCACTAGCGAACCGGATGACATGCACTGCAATCCCTGGGCGCGCTCAGGGAAAACAAGGGGCATGACAACCGCCATTGGTGCCACATTTACGTTTGTTGCTATTGCCTATACGACTACCCGCGCAGCCTCCCGAGCGATCATCGGTGATTCTGAAGATATTGAGGCCGGGCAAATTTCTCTTACCTCAGAGTCAAGACGTGAGGCGTTGCACCAAGCCGTTCGCGAAGGCTCACTTCCGGAATCAGCCCTTGACGATGCTCAGTGGGTTGACGAAGAGGATGAGGACTATACAAGTGCCCGAGATGGGTACAACTACGTCATATTTCACATTGTTTTCTTACTTGCCACCCAATACACTGCATCTTTGCTGACCATTAATGTGATAGCGGATCCCCTGGATGACTTTGTTCCGGTAGGTCGTTCTTACTTTGCCTCGTGGGTGAAGATCATCAGTACTTGGATTTGCTATGCTCTTTATTCGTGGTCTCTAGCTGCACCTGTGTTATTCCCTGATCGTTTTTAAAGTAAAATAGTTATTTATTATGCATTTTTAAGTGGCGTATTTGGAGGAAGTCGGTAAGATCCATAGTATTCCCACCCTCGCACCCACCAACACTGTCTGGTTATATTATGCTGAGTAAATACCCTGCGCAGGTGATCACTCAGGCCTCATGAGGGGGGACTACATATTCGTCAAAAACCTTCTTGCCAAAGCTGTTGTCGGCCGTGATGCCTGGAAGCGCAGTATATCACAACCCATTCGCATTAGTTTGGGGATAAATGTGGGTTCGCGGTTAATAAGAATGGGCCTCACCGATGACTTGCGTCGGACTCTGAACTACGATTCCCTGTCAACAACTATTTTGGAACAAGTTGAGACCCAAAAACATGACAGTGCTGAACAACTTGCTGCGAGCGTATCCCAGATTATACAATCAAGGTTGTCCACCGGTGAATTCGCCAATGTTACTGTAAGTCAAGAAAAGGCTCGACTTCTAATTGATTCAATCGATACGACCATGAATAAGAAGAGTAAACTTGTCAATGAGAAGGTTAGAGGTCTCAATTTACCAACAATAATTGGAGTAAATGACTTGGAAAGGTTGAATAATCAGATCGTAGAAGTGGACATCGAGGTTGACCGTGAGCCAAATGAAGAGGTTTTCAGTCATGAGTTTGTGCAAGAAATCTCCGAAAATTTAGGGAAAAGCAAATTTCTCACTATTGAGTCGTATGCGAACAAACTTGCAGAGCTAATTTGTGCGCAGCCGCATGTCCATAAAGCAATTGTGAGAGCCGGTAAACCAAGTGCTCTGAACTGGGCAGAATCCGCACAAATACAGGTAGAGAGAACTGGTCTCCCAATCACTAGTGGCAAAGATGTGTATATTGCATTTGGAAGCAATCAGGGTGACTCAATTCAAAATATTCGTGGTAGCATTGCTGCATTGAAACAAGCTGGGGTGATTGTCTTGCAGACTTCTGCAATTTACACAAGCGAGCCTCTATATTATGGTGATCAGCCGCGATTCTATAATGGAGTGTTTAGGTGTTCTACAGATCTGAAGCCCATTGAGCTCTTGAAAAGGCTGAAGGACATCGAATATGGAATTTATGGTCGCATCAAAAAAATGGATAATGGACCTCGGACGATGGATCTAGATATTCTTTTATATGGTGATGAGGTAGTTGACCTACCCGAACTGAAAATTCCCCATGTTGATATGCTGAACCGGTCATTTGTAATGAAGCCACTAAATGATGTCGTCCCAGGATCCACCGCTGATGAGCCTGCGTTCCCTGAAGAAAGGAGCCTTGATGGCTCAGAGAGGCTTGTGATTCCTCTTCACAGAAACTCCGTACATGTACCTGAAATCCTCGAAATCGGAAAAGAAACGATTTTGATGTCAATTATGAACGCCACCAAAGACAGCTTTTCTGATGGTGGTGACTTGTGGTGTAACAACGTCCATGCAATGGCTGTTAGACACCTCAATGCGGGTGCCGATATTCTTGATATCGGTGGCCAGTCAACCCGACCAGGGGCAGAGTGGATTGGTAATGAAAAAGAAGCTGAAAATGTGTGCGACGTAATCCGTGAAATACGATCACACGAGGATACCCGAAACGCGATTGTTTCTGTTGACACATGCTGGGCCGATGTTGCTGAAGCGGCCCTCTCAGCCGGTGCCAACATCATAAACGACGTATATAGCGGTGTTCTAGATCCAGGCATTCTGGCTATAGCCGCTAGAACTGGAGCGCCCATCATACTCAGCCATTCTCGAGGTGATCCAACGACAATGGGAGGGTTGACAGATTACCCCCATGGGGTGGTGGATGGTGTAGCGAACGAGCTTCGTGAAAGGATCGATGCTGCTTTGGATGCTGGCTGTAAAAGCTGGCAGCTAATTCTGGATCCCGGTTTGGGTTTCGCTAAGACAGCAGAACAGAATATTGAACTAATTCGTAAATTCAGTGTCCTCAAGCACCACCCAGCTTTAACCAATGGGTTGCCACTATTGCCCTGGCTTGTAGGGCCCAGTCGCAAGGGATTCATTGGTCAGTTGACAGGAGAATCTGAGGCGAAGAATCGCTTGATTGGCACTATATCTAGTCTGACTGCATTAAGCCAACAAGGCGCAGAGATTGTTCGTGTTCATGACACTAGACAGGCATGGCAAGCATTGAAAGTCGCCGATGCTATATATAAATAGTATAATTTACATAATACTACTTTCTATGCTTTTACTGACTCCCATTCTGCAGCTGCTAATTTTTTCCAAAGTCTCACTTTACGGTTCCATCCCTTTCGCGCGTAAGCCAGAGACAGCTCCTCCATAAGCATAGCTGTTTGAGCCGGATGATCTCCCGACCCAAGTATTGGATTAATGTCCATTAAAGCCATCGATAGGATTTCAGCTGCCAGCAGCTGATCACCTTTATCCACCAAGCAAAGAGACGTAAGTAAAGCGCAACGTAATGCATGCGCATACGAGTGAATACGCGAATTGTAGGTATACATTGCGGAGTCAACCGCATGGATGACATCGCTTGGACTTAGCATGATAATTGCTGCCGTTACGGCAGTCATTTCGCTAGCGGCACCCAATTCTGCCCAGCGCTGCGTAGCACTGAAAGTTTTTCGCAAAGAGTCATATGCCGAATTTGCAAGCGTGTAATTCTTGACCATGAAGGCGATATCAGCCAGTCGACGAAACTGCATATCAAGATTAACTTCCGGTCGTCGCGCCGGTATTGATGCCACGTGCGGCTGCATACTGCGGCAGACATCAGCAAAGAGATTATTCTCTGGTCTTGGAGGCCCTGAGTTCACAAGTTTTTTCAAAAGTTTTCCGAAGCCAAAGGAATTGGATCGCTTCGAATTGCCACTCTCCTGCCAGGCCCTCATGACATTATCCAGATATGGATAGACAGAGTCCTGGGCAATCGTAATTAGACCCGTTTCCAAAGCTTCTATGCCGTCAATCTTGTAGCAGTAAGGGCCAAACTGGGCATGTACGGTTTCGAAATCTTCTCCTCCCTTTGCTTGGTCACTTTCAATCTCAACATAAAGTACACAACGTAGACAATCAGCACTGATGTGTTGGGGCAATTCTGCGTAGCTCTGCTGGTATAGCTGGGTCAACGCACTGATTGGATTTCCGTTTTCGCTGCTTACAACAAGTATCGAAGCCAGAGGATGACCCCATGTCTCATAACTCTGTGCTCTACGGCCGAGTGTGGTCTCAGTGACAACCTCTTCTATCAATTTGGGCTGAACCTTGGCATAGTCTTCAATCCCGTGGGAGCACGCGCTCCGTACCAGCTGCTCCACATCGAGCGGTTCGGGCTTCGAGTCCAGCTGCAGGAGCCCTTGCACACGAATTGGATATCCACTCTGGGCCAGAATTGGCTCTTTCTGGTTCAGTAATTTGTTTTTATAGACATCTTCACAGTCGAAGCTTGCCACTAGGGCAACATTCGGCACAAAGGTCTGACTTCGAACCTTCTCCATTTCACGAAGGACGGCTGTTCGGTATCGTGCGCAAACACTATAATCTTAGGTGTGCTAATCCCTTTCCTTGATCTTAATTCTTCACCGGGGGAGGTATAGTACTGGAACTCAGCTTCTTCTCTGTCGTTCAAAGCTTATTGAGACCAAAGGAGGTTTTGTATTCGCAGCGACGGCGGTACAACGTCAAGGGTGAGGGTTGTAATGCCGACATAGAGCGCGAACAGCACACACAGTAACAAAACAAAACAAAAATCTACCGGACTGTGCACGAGGAAACAAGATGTTTTCTGTGCTACTAGCGCTGATAGGATATTCTGTGGCCTGGTACCTCCCTGGTATGGCCCCTACCGATTACGAAGAAGGAGATACTGTGCCTTTGTCGGTGAATAGGCTGACGAGTAGTGGCCATGGACACGGCAAAAATAGTATTCTAGGCATCGACTACTATAATTCGCATCTTCATTTTTGCGAGCCGAAGGGCGGCAAGAAAAGTCAAGGTGGCAGTTTGGGCGCGATCTTGTTTGGCGACCGTATTTACTCGTCGCCCATCACACTTCAGATGATGAAAAATGAAGAATGCAGATTTCTCTGCACCGCAGAATACTCAAGTCTGGATGCGGATGTCGTTGTTGAAAAAATCATGCAAGGATTTGAGCAGCATTGGCTGGTAGATGGTCTGCCTGCGGCTGGGGTTAATAGTGATGGTGAAGTAACAAGCAGCAATGGCTTTCCACTTGGTCGCCCTGTTGACCTCTCTGGGGAGTCATATGAGGAAGCTGAACTCAATAACCACTTTGACATTGTGGTCAAGTATCACTTCAACCAGGCTGTTCAAAAATACCGCGTTGTTGGGGTACAGGTTCAGGGATCTAGCCGGAACACGCAAATAAGTGAAGCAGATTTCAAATGCAGTGTCGAAGGAAAGGAGGAGAGTACTGTAACGCTCCGCACTGATCATACCCAGCCGCGAAAGGTGAGCTTCAGCTACTCTGTGAAGTGGGAACCCAGTGAAACACCGTGGGGCACGCGGTGGGACCAATATTTGCAAGGCAGCGAACCCAAAATTAATTGGTTTGCTTTGGTAAACACGACATTGCTTGTGGTTGTTCTTTGTACAATCTGCAACGCAGTTCTCACTCGGATGCTGAGAAAAGATATTGCTCGCTACAATCACGTTGACCTCGGCAGTGACGATATTCCTGACGAAATGGGTTGGAAACTCGTAGCTGGAGATGTGTTCCGGGCTCCTTCGCATCCGCAAGCATATGCGATAGCTATTGGGTCTGGATGTCAAATGTTAGTGACCATGATGGCAACTTTGTTCCTTGCTATGCTAGGATTTCTATCTCCAGCCAACAGGGGCTCTTTTACAACGTCATTGCTTCTTTTGAATACGGTCTTCGGAGGTATTGGTGGCTATGTTAGCGCTGTGGCATACAAAACATGGGGTGGCACGCGATGGAAGGCCAACCTGCTCTTGACCCCGTTGGTGATTCCAGCAATTGGTTTTGGCTTCTTCATGTGCATTAATCTTCTACTCGTGATCCATGATGCCTCCGGAGCTGTGCCACTGAGTTCTATGGTGGTGTTACTCCTAATTTGGGGCGGAATTAGTTTGCCGTTGTCACTGGTGTGTGGATTCTTTGGTTTCAAGAAAAATCTTCCGTATCCTCCCAATATGCGAGTGAACCAGATTGCTCGACAGATACCGCCTCAGCCATGGTATTTCCGTAAGTTGCCCATGATGCTGTTTGGTGGAATCATTCCTGTGCTGGCAGTCTCTTTGCAATTGCGTTATATCATGTCCGCTATTTGGTTCCAGAGAATTTATTACATGTTTGGCTTCTTGTTCTTTTCCACAGTTGCCATGATTATTCTGAGCGCATCCTCGTCCTTGCTTGCGCTGTACTATACGCTGGTTTCAGAAAACTATCGGTGGCAGTGGACTACATTCTGTGTTGCTGGCTCGCCAGGAATCTACGTGTTTTTGTACTCGTGTTACTACATGGCCTTCAGCATGTCTCTACAAACGTTTACAGGAAGAGCCCTCTATCTTGCCTATTCATTCTTGGTGTCTATGTTGTGTTTCTTGGCACTGGGCAGTGTGGGTAGCATTACATCTTATTTCCTCGTGCGCCGCATTTATGAATCCATTAAGGTGGACTGACCCTAAAATAGCTATTTTCTTTATCTTTTTTTTTCTTAGTTCGCATATAAAGAAGGAAAATGCATTCTTACGAATTCAATAATTATTGATGATTATTTCATAATTGGACCTTTTTCAATGGCGACGATAGTGGTCCTGACGCGACCCGCACGGGTAAGGGCTTTGTCCTCCTCACCCGTAGCCCGCGCCTCAGATATCAGGCAAGTGGAGTCAATTTCGGCATGGACAGAGTTCTAGAAATCTTGAAGCAAGGGGAACTCGTTCCTGAGCCAATAGTGGCTCAAGTTTGTCTACTTGTCGAGGAGCTGCTCATCAGAGAGAGCAATATCCAAATGATCCCCACCCCAGTGACAATATGCGGCGATATCCACGGCCAGTTGCATGATCTCTACACTCTTTTTGACACCGGTGGGGAATGTCCTTCCACCCGTTATTTATTCATGGGAGATTTTGTCGATCGCGGTTTCTACTCAATCGAGACATTTGTGCTGATTATGTGTCTTAAAGTTCGATACCCAGACCGAATTTATCTTATTAGAGGGAATCATGAGTCTCGGCAGATATCAGCGTCCTATGGTTTCTACGACGAGTGCCTTCGCAAATATGGCTCTGTGGCAATCTGGAGAATGTGTTGTGAAGTATTCGATCATTTATCGCTAGGGGCATTGATAGGTGGACCTGGTGGTGTTTTTTGTATTCATGGTGGATTGAGCCCGGAGATAGCCACCATAGATCAAATAAGTAGAATTGATCGGAAACAAGAGGTTCCCCATGAGGGCCCAATGTGTGATCTGTTATGGTCTGATCCTGATGACACTTTACCACCAGACGCAGATTGGGCGGTTTCTTCACGCGGAGCTGGATTCTTGTTCAACGGAAACCCTGTGGAACAATTTCATTACAGAAATAAGACTTCCCTCATTGCCCGCGCCCATCAGCTGGTAATGAATGGCCATAACGAGATGTTTGGGGGTCAGTTGGTGACAGTGTGGAGTGCACCAAACTACTGCTACAGATGCGGGAATTCAGCAGCAGTATTAGCTCTCGATGATGATCTGAACCGTGAATACAAGGAATTTGAAGCCGTTAGTCATCCGGAACTTGATCAAGTGGTTCCAATCCGGCAACCTTTACCAGAATACTTTTTGTAGTAACACAATGGCGCAGGCGCTATAAATGAGTTACAGTGAAGAGATTAATATTTAAAATGAATATTTATATCCCCAAAAAAAGGTCGACGAAACGGCATAAAATTTTATGGTTTCTCCAGTGGTTTGTTTGTCTTCTTATGATTTGTATGCATGTAATATGCATCGGACGCGAAGCCTCCCGACAATGGGGCTTGGTTAGTGCAGATCAGGATCAGGATCAATCACCCACGTTTATCAGGCTGCGCAGACTTAACAGCGTTAAGTCCCAATTTACCGCGCCCACAAGCTGCACCCCGTAAGCTCGTGGCCGTTGCGTGACTAATCACTTCCGTATTAGGACCTCCGAATTCGGTGTCGACCAAGGTCAGAATTAAATCGCGTTAAAAGGGCTCAGCGCGATTTCCTCAATTCTCATTAAGTGAGTAACTTGTGCCTCCAGTCGTGATGAAGTACTGTGAGACCCCCGAGCTTACCGAGTTTGCCAACAAGCTCTCTGGTGTCATTGCTGATACCTACATAAACGTTGGTTTCGAGCTCTATACAACCAAGCCATCTTCAAGCGACCGAAGGTTGATCAAGGCACTAGATCAGCAGCTCAATGACGCGACTTTTGTTGTGGAGAGCCCTGTGATAGGTAGTTACAGCGAGTTCCCATTGTCGCCGCCTAAAGATCGCATTAGGTCCAAGCCATCGCATTCAAATTTAAACGGGAATCCAGCAACTAATGGAGCATCTAATTCTATCACTTCGAATGGCGCCGTGCATAGTGGTGCAGGGTCCTTGCATACTGGAACTGGCCCCGTGGGTGGTATTTCGAAACGAAGGGCGCTTTCCACGCCTGCATCTACATCTCCAATGGTTGTGGGGTCACCTTTTGGCCCCCTTGCGGAAGTCGGAAATATGAAGCAGTACGTTTACTTGATTGCCGTACTCAACGCCAGTGATCCTGATCGGGATTTCAGCGCTCTGCAACCCAGCAGCTTTCGAAGAATATACCAAGACGTTTTCAATCCCTTGGAGCAATCTATCACTGCCCTAGGTGTGAATCCTCCGCCAACTTTATGGACAACTTTGGATGCTGAAATATCCATTAGTGACTGCAAGGCATATTCCCTTGAACTCCCACAACAATTTCTTGAAGACGATGACAGCGGCGTTTCATGGTCTAAAATGTTCTTCTTCTTCAATAAGCGAAGGAAACGAGTTCTATTTGTCAATCTCAACTCTCGACCCGCCTCGTACCATAGAGAGAGCAGCAGTGACAATGAGGGCGTTGTGGGTGAATTGGAATGATTATTAGTGAATATATAAATATGACTAAAGACGATGCTTCATAGATATACAGCAAATTGTTTGCGCATTTGCCGCTGGACTTGTGTCTTCTGGGCCCCAATAAATGCCTCCACTGTGACTCGAATAGCCCTGGTAACGTCCTGAGGAAGCACCTGTTGGCTTAGACGCATCCGCGCGAATGCCTGAGACAAGCGAACAACACTCTCGAGATGACGCACAGTAATTGGAATAGCGCCGGTTGCTAGCGACACCGCTCGCAAGTCCTGATATAATCTTGTAATCCTGGCTAACTGGTTCGGGTTCGCCAGCTTTGGAAAGACTCGTGTGCGAGCAATATGGATGATGTTGCGAAGAACTCTTTGACTGATTGGTCCATGCGCCCGAGCAGTCTCATCTTCTGTGTCGTCATTTTCATCCGTGCCGTTATACTCATCGTGGACGAGTACCGACTGAGCATGGGCGGTATCGTGAGATTCCACAACAAACCGTGCCAACTCCTCATCACGCTGCGGGTTCACAAGATCGCGAACAACACAGAGTACATCGAACCGAGACAGAATTGGCTCAGTCAAGTCAACATTCTGACCAAAGGTCAGACTTGCATTATATCGCCCTCCGTAGGGGTTTGCAGCCGCGATCACGGCACAGCGAGCTTGAAGACTAGCAACAATGCCAGCCTTAGAAATAGAAATGGTTTGCTGCTCCATAGCTTCGTGGATAGACGTTCGATCTGTGTCATTCATTTTATCAAACTCGTCAATGAGGCAGACACCCTTATCAGCCAACACGAGAGCACCACCTTCAAGGGTCCACTCTCGAGTGACAGCATCGCGTCGGACACTGGCGGTGAGACCCACGGCAGAAGCTCCTTGACCGGTGGCGAAAACAGCTCTTTTTGCAGTTTTCTCCGCATATTTCAGCAGCTGAGACTTAGCCGTACCTGGGTCACCCAAGAGAAGTACATTAATATCGCCACGCGTGACCGTACGGTCAGACTCTTGAGAGACACCACCAAACAGCGATGTGGCAATCGCAGTTTTGATATCGCGGTGACCGAAAATTGACGGTGCGATAGAAGATACTATATCTTCCACAATATTTGGAGAATTGCGCACAACTTCCTTGGCCTCTGTCTCCTCGGTCTCTGTCAGAGTATCCGTGCCGTCTTGGCCAGATCTTGTTTGGACATGGTTAGCCTCCAGAAGTGTGCGAAAAACAGGGAATCCATTGCGAGCATTCAAAGATCCATCATAAGCATTCTTGTAGATACCCGTTACCTCGACGTCATCGCCTGGCTTAGCTGCATCGATCAAATCCGACAACAGAATGACATCGCGCTGTCTTGGTAGACGGCCTGGTGGTACTGTGCCCGGACTCTCTTGAATCGTAATCCGTTGATAATTGCGATACATGGTCTTTTCACTGTTTAGCGTGAATGGGCCCCGGGACTGACAATTATGGCAAAAAGAAATCGAGACCTCCTGGTCAGCGTCCTGTACATATGGTCCCAAAACTTGCCCACACTTGCGGCAGTCGAACTTAACATACTTCAACTGCGGGAATACACCAGTACGGCGAGTCACGACTCCGCTCACGCGAACCAATGTGTTAAGATGATGTTCGCGCAACTCACGCAGGGTGAGAGTGACGGGCAATCCAGCGACTCGAACATGAATTTCTGAGTGAATGTGTCGGTACATCGGATATACGAGCTCAACCGCCTCCATGGCCACAATATCCATAACTTTGAGCACTTCCTGCGGAGCCTGCACAAGAAACGAAGCCAGAACTGCTCGACTTTCTGCTAAGTGGCTATAATCAACCACTAAACTCTCCGAATTGATTTCACCCAGGGTCGTGATGCGAGCACCGTACACAGACTGGCCATTCGCATCGGTGTATTCGACAAGGAAATTTTTGAATTCGCGCATAATCGTATGTGTTACCACAGGTCTTGTTACCCACTCAGCAACGCTGCCTGCCTTGACATCTCGCAACTCGTCCAACGATAGTGGGCGGTCCTGGGGGTCCATTTCTTCATCGCTGTTATTAGCGTCCAGCTCTTCGGCAGCAAATCGCGAACGGTATCTGCGACGACTTGGAAGGGCATCAGCATTACCCAATCTATCATCGCCATAGGCATCATCACTACCGAATTCCGACAAGAAGCGAGCGCCTTGGCTGGAGCTGTTAGTTATGCGCGAGCTTCCTGCACCTCGGTCTCTTCGCTCCAGTGCTGCATCCACAGCTCGTCGGGAGCCAATATCCATTGCATCGTACTCTCCTTCATCGTCGATTTGGTCATCATCCACATCATATCGATCCTGTGCCTGGTCTTCTTCATAATCTCGACCCATGGCATCGCCAAAGAGATCCTCACCTTCATCTTCTTCGATAGCCTCATCCAATCTATCTACATCATCGACTTCGGGAACGTCGTTTTGATCATCTTCTTCAAAGTCCGGACGTTCGAGGTCATCTAAGTTGAGATGCGGCGGAGAAGATGGCAACGAAGGGGCACTGGGAGAGCTCGGGATGTCGCTGCCATTTTCATGGCCATCGTCTTCATCTCTACCTCGCTTACGGGGACTAATTTCCGGTGCCATTTGAAGCTAAGATGGGAAGAACTTCAGTGGGTGGAGATGGGGTGGTGAGGCGTCTTGGAGTATCTAATTTACATGCACACACCCTGGATAAAGTACGCGTCGCGTGCCCAGTTCCTTAATTGGGAAGGGAAGGGGTAGTGATCTTTGAGACCAACCCTTGACCGTAAAACTTCTGAACCCTGGCGTGTGCCCGCTGTTTTTCAACCGCACCGGCGCTACTCCGGGGCTAATGGCATCAAACGAATTAAAATGTATCAATAAATAAAACTATCATTCAATATCATTCTTGGAGCGTAAGCCCAATTGACTCATTTCTAAAATTGCAGTGCCTTGAAGAGCCCATTTTGAAAACACGACTCTCGCTACGCGTGCACTTGACGATGCTCGCATCAAAATTAGGCGGGTATCCACAAAGTCCGCCATTGTCATTGCGTATTTTGGTCGCACTTGAAATTGCTTTAGAGGATTCGAATCCCCTTCCACATAAAAAGCCTGTTTGCGATACTCGAAGGGATAACTGTCCATCGTATTCGCTGGTCTTTTTGTATCACTCACATGATTTACAACCACGATCGCCGCTTGCAGATCATGGGCGATTTTCCTGAGCTGCAACTCTTCAACTTCTAGTTGAGCGTCAGTTTCTTTCATATTTGACCACAATGCGCCAATGGAATCAATGATGACAACATCAACATTCGCGTAATGCCGCTTTAGAGTCGCCAATGCAACCCTGAGACTAGATAAAGTGCGTACGCTGATGAATCGGGCCGGTGATAGCACTGCCTCATTTCGGGAAACGTCGGCCATGCGTCTCTCGATGGAGCTTAATTTGTCCTCAGTTGTAATATAGATTGTGGACTCGGGATTTTTCGTGGCTATTTGACAACATAGACACGTTTTTCCTGCGGTCGCCGTGCCACTGATCTCGGTCACAGACCCGGCGGGCAGCCCACCACCCAATAGCTCATCCAATGAAGAGACCCCTGTTGTCACCGACCTTTCTACGACAGTAGCCACACTACGTTTTTCTAAAGGCGGGATTTGCGTTCTGTACCAATCCCGAAATCTGGAGATCTCATTGACACTTCGACAAACTCTGTGCGCCAGCTCGTCAGAGCTGAAAGCCAGCAGTTCCCATTGCTTTACCCCATTCCGATCAAAGGCTTCCGAAATGGAACTGAATTCGTCCATTCCCGTGGTGGAACCGCCTATGATGCAGGCAAAACCTTAACCACTGGGGAGGATGAGGGCCTCCGCCGCATTTACTATGGATAGGGAGGTGCGTGGTTCGGAATTGCTTGATGAGCAGCTATGGCTAGAAAAAGAAGCTAGGAAGAAGTTTCCTTGGGACCCAAGTGAGTGCACGCTGTATATGGACATCCCACCTCGCCAACTTTTATTTGCATGCCTTACATGTCACCCCACAAATGCCATATGCTACGCGTGCGGACTAAGGTGCCATGCAGATCACGAAATTGTGGAATTATATACGAAGCGGAACATTCGCTGTGACTGCGGATCTACTCGAATTGCCAGCAATTCGAACTCGTGTGCCCTGCGTCGCACTCGGGACGATCCACCATCAAATCCCGGAATTGAATACGGTCACAATTTTGAAGGCCGATTTTGCGAGTGTGAAGAACGCGTCAGTGATGAGAGCTATGGCCATGCAGCTATGTTTCAATGTCTCGTGGGAACGCGATGCCAGGAAGATTGGTTCCATGCCCGATGTATCGTGAACGTCAATCGAGACGAAGAGGTTTCACGCCAAGAAGCTGTAGAATATGAATCGGAAGAGTCTGGGGATGATCTAGATGCGGTGTTCCCAGAGATTCCCAGCGAATTTGGTGCGTTGATTTGCCCAAGTTGCGCGCAGGATGTCCCGCAGATCATCAATTCTTCGGCAGTGCTAGCCGAATTTAACAAGTACTATTTTCTAAAAGAAGATTATGGTATGATCTTGGCAAAGGAATTACCACATCTGCTCCATGAGTTCCCATTTCTGAATGGGAAGGAAGCAAGCTATACGCCGGACGTAGATGCGGACGATGCGACGTTGCTTGAAGCAGGCGAGGCAGCGTTGAGTCGTCTCCCTCATGAAGCAGTGGTAAATGGACTGGAGAAATTCAATTCTATGAAAGACTCATTGATGCTTTACCTTCAACATGTTGGCCGGGATGGCCACGCCATTACGAAAGAAGATATTCAACAATTCTTCAATAAAGATTGACAAGCATAATACCTACATACGGGCGGAAACTCCTCATATATTTTTATGTAGTAGGGTTGAGGCATGCATTGTTTACTTGGTCGCATGAATGGGGAGAAACGAACAGACTGGGTAAAATCCACCAGAATTCTAACTGCTTTTACAAAAAAGGCAAGCGAGCGAGGTGTTCAATTGCGGCAGCAGTCATTGAAGCGGCAGTTCACATTGAATGGGACGATTGCCTCACAAGACGATGCAGTTTCTGAGCGGTCCCTTGCCAAAGAGAAATTGAAGCGTCTATACCAGGAAGTTCAGAGCACGATTCCCGAATTGGAAGCCAAAGTTACCAATCTACAGACTTTTATAAACACCGAGCATAATCCAGTTTCTCATTGGCAACTAGAGACCCTACGAGAGCACCAGGAGCGGCATTGTCACCTTACGTTTGAAGACTTTCTTGACTTTCTCACCAGTATAAAGTTCTAATATGTAAGCAAAATAAAATTTAAGCAATATTAGTGACTGTACTCTTCACCACCGTGTAGTCCTCGAAGCCGTAGTTCGAGTTCTCGCGGCCAAAACCAGACTCTTTAACACCACCGAACGGCAGGGCAACTTCCGTGATCAAGCCAGTGTTGATGCCAACCATTCCCACCTCAAGGGCCTCAGAGACTCTGATACAGCGGTTGATATCGTTGCTGAAGAAATAACCACCGAGACCCGCCTCATTAGAGTTGGCTAGCGCGATAACCTCCTCTTCGCTGGTGAACTTGGCCACCGCTGCGAGGGGCCCGAAGGTCTCCTCAGAGAATACCTTGGCTGTGTGGGGATCAAGATCGGCCACGACCGTAGGTGCATAGAACCAGGGCCCCAAATCGGTTCGAGGCTCGCCACCGGTAGTCAGCCGCCCACCTTTGCCCGTGGCATCGGCAACATGTTCCTTGACCTTCTCCAGACTCTTCTCATTAATCAATGGACCCTGAGTTGTGCCCTCATCAAGACCATGTCCGGGCTTGAGTGCTTCAACTGCCCTAGTGAACTCGGCCACGAATCGGTCGTAGATACCCGACTGGACGAAGAAGCGGTTGGCGCAAACACAAGTCTGACCAGATCCGCGGAACTTGGAGGCGATCGCATTAGGAATCACCTTTGCGAGGTCGGCATCATCGAACACAATGAAGGGGGCGTTGCCGCCGAGCTCGAAGGAAACCTTCTTAACTGAAGAGGCAGCCTGCTTCATAAGAAGCTTGCCCACGCCGGTGCTGCCGGTGAACGTAATCTTTCTGACGTCCTTATTCGTGGTGAGCTCCTCACCAACATCAACCGTGTGACTCTTGGTAGTGATCAAGTTGAGCACACCGTCCGGCACACCGGCCTCCTGACCCAAGTAGAGCAGAGCCAATGCGGACAGTGGGGTATCTTCAGCGGGCTTCACAACCACTGTGCAGCCAGAACCAATGGCTGCTCCAACTTTGCGTGCAAGCATCAGTGACGGAAAGTTCCAAGGCGTGACAATACCGCACACACCAACCGGCTGGCGGAAGCTAGAGATACGCACGTTGGGCACCTGAGACGGGATGGTCGCGCCATTGTAGTGAGGTGCCAACTCACTGAACCACTCGAATGTCTGGGCACAGGACAAGATCTCGCCAGTGGCCTCAGTAAGAGGCTTGCCATTCTCGGCCGAGATCAGGGTCGCCAAGTCGCTGCTGTTCTCGCGCACCAGCGCTCCCCATTTGCGGAGCAGATCACTCCGTTGACGCGCAGTTGTAGTTTTGAAGTCATTGAAGGCTGTACTGGCTGCCTTGATAGCCGCGGTTGTATCCTCGCGCGTACCATCTACGACGTCAGCAATTTCGGCGCCTGTAGCTGGGTCGAGCACGGGGAAAGTCTTGGCACCGGCTTTCCAATCGCCATTGATCAAAAGCTTGTTAATAACTAGCTCGGGGCGTTTAAGACTGAGAGTCCGGGGTTTCAAGCTCATTGTAGTTAGATGTGTGGGGTAGAACAGGTGGTATTGACGAATTATAAAGGCATGGCCCACCGTTTGGCAAGCGCCATGTGGGGGTTGTGGATAGGGTAGAGCGGCTATCGGCGGCAAATACATGAGCGTCTACGGGCGTGTTCCCCCATGCAAACAATATAATTGACCGCCGAGATAGTATAGCAAACTGTTTAGCTATTTATTTAAGTTTTTGGACCTCAACGGGTTGGCCCTTGAGCTCGCCGGATTTCACGGCTGCTGCTATGGCAGCATAGTGGTGGAATGCCTTGCGGGGCGTGGCGACGATAAGCGACTTATCCTTCTTATCGAGAACCTCAGCCCAATTGATAAATTCATCCACGACTCCGTTGAGCTCGTCTTCGGGCAGCTGTTCCGTAGTATGGGTTGACTCGCCAGCATCAGACTTTGTGTAGACCGTAAGCTTGCCGCCAGCCGGCGATGGCCGGTCATACACAAGCGAGCCATCAGTACCGAAAATCTGCAGGTTCAGCACAGATTCGCAAGGGCCGGAGTAGCGCGACTGGGTGTAAGTTCCGAAAACTCCGTTGTCCTCCATGCTGAAAAGGCTAGACAGAGTGTCAACCGTTCCTGAAGCCTCGCGCACCTGCGTCGTGCGGGCGGAGATTGAAGCAATTGGACCAAGGACCTCTGTCAAAAGACCCAGATCGTGCACACCGGCATCACTCAAGAACCCACCGATGTGCTTCGGGTGTTGGCGCCAAGCCGTTCCATGATACTGCGACAGGCGAAACGGCCCAGATGCCTGGAAAGTGAAGTGCGTCACCTTACCGATCTTAGGAAGCTCCTCCTTGAGGCGCTTGACACCATGATGGTAGCACCAGTTCTCGAGAACGAGTACCGGGACTGGTGTCGACTCGGCAAGCTTCACAATCTCAGCGCCATCCTCCAAAGATGCAGCAATGGGCTTCTCGAAGCTGATCGGTTTTCCAGCCGCGATCGCTTTTTTCACGATAGACAGGTTCTGATCAACGGGCAAAAGGGCATCAACGCTATCCACATTGGGATCAGCAAGAAGCTCGTCAATGCTACTGTAAATAGTCAGACTCTTTGCGCCTGCCTTCTCGGCTTCCTTGGCGAATGCCTCCGCCTTGGCAGACGTGCGATTGAAACAACCGGTGATCTCCAGATCCTTGTTTTTGGCAATAGCTGGGAGATGCTTTTGCGTGGCGAAAATGCCAGTTCCAATCACTGCGACAGTATGGGTCATTGCTACAAAGTAGTTGTAGTAATAGTTGTGAGAACGCCAGGTTTAGCTTCCGGGCGCCGCGATCTGTGCTGTCGCCTGCCCCACGGCGGCGGCATGGGTATGATGTGGGGCCGGCGGAAGAGATCGTGGGACAGGGTATATCGTGCCCCGTGGATCCAAGGGTAGCAGGTAACAGACCGAGGTAAATCTCATCTGATGAGTCCTTTGAGCATAAACCGACTCCCCAAAACCCCGGCTTCACTATTGCAGCTGTGGATAGATGATGCAATTCAAGCAGAGATAGTGCTTCCCACCGTTGCGAGTCTGGCTTCGGCTCAATTACCATCAGGTCGGGTGAGCAATCGAATGGTTAATATTAAGGGCCTGAATGATAGTGGCAATGTGCTAGTTTTTTCCGACTTCAACCAATCCCGAAAAGGTAAAGACTTGCATACAAATTCACACGCTGCACTGACTTTTTATTGGCAAAAACTAGATCGAAGTGTTCGTGTGGAAGGCAAAATAAAGCTGATGTCAACCAAGAGTTCGGAGCCGTATTTTGACGAACGTGATAAGAAGTTCAGAGCCAGCGTCCTAGTCGGGGAGCAGAGCCAGCCTGTGAATGACCGACAAGCATTAGTCGACAGATATCAAGAGCTGATGCAAAAAAAAGATACCGAATTGTCAATCCCTCACTTTTGGTGTGGCGCTGAACTAGTCCCTGACTGGTTTGAATTTTACCAAGGATCTCCCGATCGCATAAGTGACCGCATCACCTATACTTTAGAAGAAAAGGACTGGAAGGTGCAACGAATCAGTCCATAGATTAGCTAGTGGTCTATTTACATAACTTCTATATATATATGCCCCCAGAACTTTTCACTCTTGGCTGTCGCATATTCTTTGATTGCTGTGGTCAAAACCTGTGTCGTTGATCAAAGATGCTAAACTTTCTGGAGAGTCATGTCCGTGTATCACTTGCTCCAGGGCACGCAGCAACCTGGATGCGCGTCGACGGAAATCGATCTCTTCCTCAAACTCATGGGACTTCAACTTGGCAGCCTTCAATATAGACTCCGGTAGTCCTGCAAGTCGGGCAACATTTATACCGTATGAGCGTGACGCCTGTCGACGCACTACTTTGTATAAAAAGGTTACCTCAGATTCGGTTTCGGCACAATCCATGGACCAGTTCTCGGCCACTCGGTACTTAATTGCGGTCTCGCCCAGAAGAGGGTAGTGTGTGATGAAAAGTGTGAACGACTTGATGTCTTCAATGACGTAGTGCAACACAGCCTCCGCTATGGCCACCCCGTCCATAGTGGAAGTGCCTCTCCCGATTTCATCCATGATGACCAAGGAATTTGGCGTGGCTTTTGCCATAATTGCAGCGCATTCCTTCAGCTCTACTAGGAATGTGGATTCACCTCGCATGAGATTATCAAAGGCGCCCATTCGGGTATATACGGCATCCATTAGCGATAGTCGTGCCTTAGAAGCTGGGATGTAATACCCAATTTGCGCCATTATAACCAGTAAAGCCACTTGTCGTACGTATGATGATTTTCCGCCCATGTTCGCTCCAGTGATGATCATTACCCGATTTTCACTCGCATGCATTTCAACCGAGTTAGGTATGACGTCGGCCGAGAGTAGTTGTTCAAGCATTGGATGGCGGCCGTCTTCTATTTCCAAACAGCGCCCGTCCACTAAATCTGGCTTAACATACTCAGGGCGTGAGGAAATCGCAGCCATCGAAAACAAGCAGTCCAAGACTGCGATTTTTGAAACGCAATTTCTAAAGGCTTCAAAGTGGGTCTCAGAAATATTTTTAACAAAGTTGTCATATGCTCTCTGTGAAGCCAGCGCTTGTTGCTCTAATAGAGGCTTGAGCTTTTTGGTTTGCTCGAAACTGAACGGTGCCCAAAACCGAACTTCTGTGGATATAGCACCTTGGCGACTCCAGGACGCAGGAATCTTGGATGCTTTACTTTTGGGTACACCAATAACAAACGTATTTTCTTCTCCCACTGGGAAAACCTGCTTGATTGGCAGACCTAGAGAGTCAGCTTGTGAAGCCACGAACTCCGTGAAATCAGCACGGCACTTAGTGATTTCTGCGTCAAATCTTTTAAGTACTTGCAGGTCTTCATTCAAATCTTCGTCTGGAACTTGCTTGTACTTGAAGTACAAAGCTAGGTCCACACCACCATTGCTCCCACCATTACTCGTGTAGTTGTTGGTATAAGATCCGCGTGCAGCATTAGGAGAGATCTGATCTAACAAGGGCTCGACAATCTGTCGCATAGGATCAAGACTATCGAGAATAGACTGTAAAAGAGGATTGTGAATTTTCGCAGAGGTTATTTCCGGAGACGTAATACTGGTGAGGAGGTTCTTGAAGTGATACAAAAACCAATATAGCTGTTTCGGTGCGATCCGTCCGTGATATGTTTGCAGTGTATAACGCTCTAAATCAGGCACTTTGGCCAAGCTTTGCCGCAGCCTCTCAAAGAGGAGGCTCTTAAATTCGTCATGATTCATGATTTCCTCCATAGCCTCAACTCTCTGGGCCAACATATCACGATCGAGCAATGGTCGACCAATCCAATTGCGAAGTAGGCGGCGCCCAAACGGTGTCTTCGTGTCGTCCAGAGTCCAGAACAGGGAGCCACGTTTTTCATGAGTGGTTTGATTCTCGTAAATTTCTAAAGAGTTGAGAGTATCACCGCCAAGATACATGAACGATACCAAGGTAAATGGTTCGAGACCGAGGTTCAATGCGTGTGACAATTGAAATTCAGATAAATACTGTTGCAAACAATCCCAGCATTCCTTCAATTCCGGAACATCAGAAATATACTTCGGCACGGTGGATTGTTCCTCCTCTTCTTTGATGTCAGTGTTAGCTGTCAGTTTCACCGTACGAACATCCAGAGCATCTACCATGCGGGCAGCAATACCAGTTAAATCAGACCCAACAATTATGATCTCACTGGGCATGATATGAAGCAGCCTAGTTTCTAGCTCCATGGCAACTGATTTATCGTCAGTAAAAACGTCGTAATATCCTGAACCAGTGGCGAGTTGAATGGCGATAAGTGCGAACCCATTATTTGTTTGATTGATGGCTAAAAGATGACCTGAGACCATGCTAGAAGAACTCAATTCCTCAACCATTGTGCCTTGGGTGTATACATCCGTAACCTTCCTTTGAAAAGGCCCACGCTTATTGTTTCCCTGTGCTTTCAGAGCAGAAGTTTCCAGTTGCTTTGCAACTGCTACCTTCAAACCTTGAACGACTAGCTTTTCGACATAAAATGGTAAGCGTTCAATGGGAAATGTTATGCTCGCGAACCGATCATATAGAAAGTCCTCGGGATTGCCAGTATCATGAAGAGACCGCCAACCGGATACAGGGGATCTACCAAGAAATCGACCCGCTATATAAGCGTCCTCACCCATTATTTGGTACTTGTAACCGTTTTGTATCATGAGTATGGCATCTTCGTTTTCGGTCTTGAGATCGATGAACTGAATGTCGTACGGCTTCATTGCCCGACGCCCGGTCTTTGACTGGCTTGCCAATTTCGAACCAGCTATTTGTTCGTAGAATTTCTGGTGTCTTTTTCGATACGAGGGATTGGTTTGATATTCTGACGAAACAGCATGACCAAGGGCATATGAGTTGAGCAGTGGGGTCGGCTTTTGGGATTCGAACTTTTGAGGCCCTGATCTTTGGGGCTCTAATCCAGACTCAATTTTCCTTTCTTTGGGTGTGCTTTTGTCTTCAGTAGCAGATGCTTTTCGTTTATTGACCCCGAAAAAACTGGTGATTGACTGTTGCGCCATTGTCACGTTGACTGTCGCGTCTGCCAGGGCGTGTGAGACAAGTAGGGTCCAAATCTATGTGGAACGAAACTCGAGCCACACACATGGCGGATTTAAGCAGTACTAAAGGTAAAGAGTATGCGTGCTATATATCATATTTTTATTATCGTTAATCATTAAACAGGAACTTGGGTCTGCACGTTGCGGTCCTTATCCTCATCCTTGACATTGAGCTCCGGCCAAGCAGCGTTGACTTGGGCAGCATCCACCTTGCCAAAGACAGCGTCAAAGACCTCGTGATAGTCCTTAACAGGAATCGGAGTGAGGCCTTCCTTGACTTGTTCGGGCAGATCAGCCCATTCAGCGCGATTGTCATCAGGGAACACAATCGTCTTCGCGCCAGCAGTCTTGGCCGCAACACTCTTCTCCCGCAGACCACCAATCTGAAGAACCTTACCCGTCAAACTGAGCTCACCAGTCATGGCAACATCATTGTGCATTGGTTTATTCATAGCTAGGGACAGCAAGGAAGTTGCGGTCGTGATTCCGGCACTCGGCCCGTCTTTCTTAATTGAACCCTCCGGAAAATGCGTGTGAATGTTGGCATGATATAGGAATCGATTGCGCGGAAAATTGCGGGCCATAAACATGCGAGCGAAACTGTAGGCAATAGATACAGACTCTCCCATAACTTCACCCAGCTGACCAGTCTTGGCAAAATTGGGCTTTGACTTAGGAGACAGAGGTTCCTGTAAAACAGACTCAATGAATAGAGGCATTCCTCCTGAAGGGGTCCATCCCAGCCCCATGGACACACCAACGGGAAGCACGTCAAACATACGATCGGAGTTATGCACGGGAGGCCCAACATATTTCGCAAGAGCATCGCGACGGATATCTAGCTGGAATCTGCCAACCTTCTCGTGCAAGGGCTCTTCTGTTTCGCTGTTTTCCGAAGCCTTAGCTTCCCCATCAACTTTGGCATCAGCAGAAGGTTTAGCATTCGAGCTGTCGAGTGTCTTTGAATTTTCAGCGTCTGTGAGTAAGTTGACAGCCACCTTACGGAAGATCTTCTCAATATTCTTTCCTAAACCACGAACACCAGCTTCGCGAGTGTATTTGCGCACCAACCAGTCGAGGGCCTCCTTGTCAATATTCACCTGTGCCGCAGAGAGTCCAGCCTCGCGTTGGTGTTTGGGTGCAAGATGAGCAGCAGCAATTTCAACCTTCTCTTCCGGAAGGTAACCAGGGACATTGATGATTTCCATGCGATCCATCAGAGGCGCTGGGATACTCTCGAGGTAGTTGGCTGTGCACAAAAACAATACACGAGAAAGGTCTACCGGAACTTCAAGGTACGTATCTTGGAAGTTCTTGTTTTGCTCCGGATCGAGTACTTCGAGCAAGGCAGCACTAGGTGATCCATGTGTACCACCATGGCCAAGTTTGTCGATTTCATCTATGAGAATGACGGGGTTCTGTGTCTGAGTGCGCTTAAGGGCCTGAATGATACGACCAGGCATCGCGGCCACGTACGTTCTACGATGTCCCTTAATTTCACTCGCGTCATGTAAACCACCAACCGAAAATCGGTCAAATTTGCGGTTTAGTGACTCGGCGACCGACTTAGCGATCGAAGTTTTACCGACACCGGGCGGTCCGGACAAGCAGACAATTTTACCATCCACACTGCCGTTCAGCTTGCCCACAGCCAATAATTCCAAAATTCGATCTTTAACATCCTTCATACCATAGTGCGAATTATCGAGTAGGCGGCGTGCCTCCGGCAAATCGAATCGATCAGTACTATACTGACCCCACGGGATTGACGAAAGCCAGTCAAGATACGAGCGTACAGTATTGTACTCGCCAGATGTCGGCTCCAAAGTGCGGAACTTGTTAAGCTCATCGTCAAAAACACGACGAACATCTTTGGGCATATTCACCTTGGCGACTTTATCCAAGAACTTATCCGCCGATTTTGACTTATCGTCACCGTCTATGCCGAGTTCTTTCTTGATATATCTAAGGTATTCGTTCAAGATCATCTCTCGGTTACGCAGCTCTGTCTGATTGTGGCCATAGCGGGCAATGCCCTCCTGAACATGCAAGTACATGACTTCCTTCGAAGCGAGTTCGGCCACAAGCTTCAAACGCTCAAGTACATTTGTTTCGCTCAAAATCTGTTGGAGAGTATCATTTTTCGGTAGAATGGACGCAGTGAAGTCGGCCAAGAAGTCAGGTTGCGGGAAAACACCACCGGGGGATTGAGGAACTAGCGTGCTAAACTCATCAATGAGGCGTTTTGCACCACTAGAGTTTGCAGAAATTTCACGAAGGGCATCAATCACGCGCACGCATAGTCGCTGAATATTATCATCAGCGACAGCATAGGGCTCATTAGGCAGAGCAGAAATGTTCTTCATGTATTGGACAGTAACTTGATCTAAGGCCCTTTCAGAGGCAGCGGTTTCCGACTGTTCCCACGATTCTACTTCTTCTGGTTGTGTTTGAGGGGCCGGCGTCGTTTCGACCTGGGCCTTGACATTTTCCACCAGCTCACCAACTCGAGCACGGAACATTGGGAATACTGCTGCGTATGTCGAGAATCTATCAGTCTCGGGGACCTTGTTGATTGAGATACTGTCGAGCAAACATACGCATCCGATTTCGTGCACATCATCGATATTATTTACAAGCTGGGCCGTTTGGATTGGTGTTTTACTAAGAACAGCCATAACACGATGATCCCAACCCGGCGTATCGTTGAGCTTGCGCAGAACATTCATAAGCTGAGCGTCTCCACTGACCATGAAAGTAGATGCACCCGGATAAACTGGACGGAACGGCAACTGAATAGGGAGCAAACGATCGTTCTTAGAGATTGGGGGTGCATTTCCTTCTTGCCTATCAAAATCACGGGGATTGAACATGTCAGCCTTGCTGTTTTGACGACGTCTATTGTTAACTAAGATTTGACGCTTCTGCTCCACAGACTCGGGATCAGACTTCGACTTAGTCTTGGACTTGCTGGAATCCGTTTTGGGCTTCCAGCTGGACCGGTCGTCACTAACATCTATTTTCGACGACTTATTCGCATCAGTGGCGTCGCTGTCGGTATTAGCTTTGGCATCTGGCTTTACGGACGAAGGTTTCTTTGGTGATTTCGCATCTTTGGAACTTTCAGAGTCTTCGCCATCCGGCGGCGATTTTGAATCTTTTGAGTCCTTGAACCATGCAGGCGTCGTATGCAGTTGTCTCGTTAAAAGGGGAGTGTAGTACAAATTCTTCCGAGGTAACGGCCGGGAATACACATTTCTTGTTACCCGCAAAAATCCTTTGCTCAACTGCAAAGGGATCATCCTGGATTCTCACCTCTGCTAGTTCTCTACTTTGTTCGAAAGTGCGGAGAGGATGTTACCAGGTGACGTGCTATTTGTGGTTGTGGTTCTTCGCGCGCAGTTACTAACAAACAGTCGCCCCCCCACCACTAACGCCGCTACGTTTGTGGTTAGGTCTTCCGAAAGACTAGAATCTAGAGTGTGATGCGATTATAGAGGTTTATGGAAGAATTCACTCATATAAATATTGAGCAAGTTGAATTTGAGCGACTGGGCTTGAATTGTATGCGATTAGAAGATCCATTTGACTTGACATTGTACCAAGTTCCTCAGAAGTAAATATCAGATATTGAGTGGTCGTATTTTTTGATCAAAGGTCTTGCACACGCTTTCCGGGAATTCGCATGAGATGATAGCCACGGGTGTTTGCGCACATCTGCAATTGTTGCTCTTGTTTCGCAAGATTTGTCGAGCATATGCTGGAGAAGATTTTCCAAATCTTCACTTATCCAGGGCGGACAAAGTAATGGCGTAGCCACGATATGTCGGTAAAGCACCTTGATTTCTTTCTTGGTTTGAGATGGAAATTTTGAATCATCGTATGGGAGATACCCACTAGCACATGTAAATAGCGTGATGCCAAGCGCCCAGATGTCGGCCTTGCAGCCGTCTTGTAATTTCTGCGGACAGCATACTGCTTCTGGAGCACAATATGTCGGAGATCCACATGATCCTTCCACAAATGGAAATCCTTGTGCACGGAAGTCATGACACATTTCGAAGTCAGTGAGCACCAAGTTTTTGTCCGCGTCGACAAGAATGTTTTCTGGTTTTATGTCACGATGAACGATGCACTCGGAATGTAAGTAGTCAACGGCCGTGACGAGTTGGAAGAACCAAACTTTGGCCTGAGACTCGTCTATGGGACCATTACGTTTCAGATAGCCAAACAGGTCGCCGTTGCACGCCCAATCCATAATTATTCCGAGATGTTTCTCGTCAATAACGACCTCATGGACACGAATTATATGTTTATGCTTCAATCTTTGCAAGGATTTGAGCTCATTGACAAGTGAGCTCAAAACCTCGGAATCTAAGCTTGTTTTGGGGATCAGTTTTGCCGCGAACACCTTATTATCCCGAAATACCTTCTGTACAATGGCACTACTGCCTTGTCCAAGAACGGGCCCAGATACATAATCACCAAAGCGCTCAGTCTTTGACTTGAATAGCTTTAAGCGGCTCTTGCGAGAACTAGAAGGAACACTTCTTACAGTGACATAAGGTTGTAACTGCTCAATCACATTTGCATCCATCTCTTATGATATGACTGAGCAGCATTCGCTTTCTTTTTTAGTACTTCCTTGAGAAGCTTTTTATGAATACCCTCCCTTTTTTTGTGGGTTTTTTTTTTTTTTTACCTGAGGGGGGTCCGATACGTTTCAAAACAAAAGTTATTTATAGTAATCCCCTTGCCAAGTCGAAACGGCGGTTTGGGCAAGGCCGAAAGATTTACTTAACGGACGAGATCTACCAATATGTGCAGCCATTGAATATTTTGAAAGAGATGTGTGTATGAGATTTAGTCAGAAATTTTGGCTCAATATGATTAGTTATGTACATTTACCTCATTAGCAAGGTCGAAAACACTGAAACGACCGCTCAACAGTCTTTGCTTTATAAATTCGATGGCTGATTCCTCTCCCTTTTCGAGAACTAGAGCCCCCACCAGAGCATGCACAGCCCGGGCCTTGACGCGAGGTCCAAGGTGGGGCTGGCCAGACTTGTAAAACAGAGTGGGTTCGAGGCCGGCCATTTCACAAACTTTAGCTACGAGCGGCGTCGATGTGAGAACCTCCACAGCGTTCGGAGTCACGCTAAAATTCTTGCCGTTAACAGCGACTTCAGCGGACATTGGTTCCGATTCTTCGACTACCGAGCGGAAGGCTTGAAGTCTGAAAAGCTGTGAACCCAGCACAGCAAGCTTTTCGTTATAGGGGAATTTAGCATGCGCAAAAGACTTGTGAACCAAGCACTGACGCAGAGTCTCGTCTGGGAGGGAAAATTCACCTAGGAAGTCGCGCGCAGGCTGCAAGGTTTCCGCTGTACCAGGGTACTTCACACCTGCTGCCGAGTAGAGGTAATCGTCTGGATTTTTCCTGAGTCCTTTGGTGGCAGGCGGTTGCGCTCTCGCCACGGCGAATGCCACACCACGGGTCCCAAACGGACCCAGAGCTGCTCTCCAACGCGGTGCCAGCATAGAGAAGGATCGATAAATTTTCACCCCTACCCGAGATGTCACACACCTAAGCGGAATGGTATGGGAATGGCAGCGGCAACAGACTGTAGTTAGTGGTACCGCTACCCACCCATTTTAATATATTTTTCATACGCATTGGTAGATGGACCTGTTCAAATTACTTTCACGAGGTGCGACCATTAATCGCAAGCAAAAGCAGGATCTTTCTGCTTTCAATGGAAGGAACGCATCACAAGAAAAAACTGATGCGGATATAGACAGACGTCTCAACTTTTTCGCGGCCCCTTCTAAAAGTCGGAAGCCAGCAAACAATACAAACGATGAGAAACCTACACATATTGTGCGCATAAAAACACCAGAAGATGCTGCAGAATTCCGTAGAGCCCACAAAACCAAGGTTTCTGGTGATGCACCCTTACCGATTGCTTCGTTCGAAGATCTAGTTAGTCGGTACGAAATGAGTTCAAAATTACGTCGCAACTTAGAAAAAACAGGGTTTGATTCTCCAACTGCCATTCAATCTGAAGCAATTCCAATAATGATGGAAGAACACGATTTGATGGCGGTTGCCCCGACCGGATCTGGTAAGACTCTTGCCTTTGTCGTGCCTTTAATTCAGGCCCTTGTATCCTCTACAGAGACTTCATCTAGGGGCCCTCGTGCACTAATTGTGTCTCCTACGCGTGAGTTGGCAACACAGATCTATCAAGTAGCTGTTGGGTTGAGTCGGGGATATGATACATCGGTGGCGCTCCTTAACAAAAAACAACTGGCTAAACTCCGCAATAATAACGCAGGAAAGAAATCAAGTATGGACCTGATGGTAGCCACGCCGCTTAGACTGATTGAGGGGCACAAGGAGGGGCTTTTCACCCTGGACAATGTGCAATGGCTTGTGCTTGATGAGGCGGACAAATTACTGGGCCATGGATTTGTTGAGCAGTCGGACCAGATAATGTCGCTCTGCACAAACAGTCACCTCGTGCGGGCAGTCTTTAGCGCCACAATGCCGGCTAACATCGAGGAACTTGCCCGAAGTGTCATGACGACGCAGCCCTGTCGAGTGATTGTTGGGCACAAAGAAGGTGCTGCTGACACAGTGAACCAGGAGCTTGTTTACTGCGGAAGTGAAGTTGGCAAGCTTACGGCAATCCGACAACTTCTAATGGGCGTTGGCACTGGTAATGCGCACTTTGTCCCACCAATTTTGGTATTCGTGCAAAGTATCCAACGTGCAAAAGCCCTCTTCCATGAACTTATCTACGACAAGATCAACGTAGATGTGATTCACTCAGAGCTCTCCCAGAATCAACGTGATCGTGTAATTAATCAATTCAAACAGGGTGATATTTGGGTGCTTATCTGTACCGACGTGCTGGCACGCGGTATTGATTTCCAAGGCATTAACTTGGTTGTAAATTATGATGTTCCCTTGAGTGGTCAAGCTTATGTGCATCGTATTGGCCGTACAGGTCGCGCAGGCCGGCATGGTTCTGCTATAACTTACTACACCAATCAAGATTTAGAAACATTGCGACCTATCGTGAATGTAATGCGCCAAAGCGGTATCGAGGTCAGCGATTGGCTAGTGACTGCTACAAATTCACGCAAGCACAAACGGGACCAACCCGTGAAACGCCAGGAAATCTCAACGGTCCCGCGGGTTGTCAAGCAAAAACACCGTCATAAGCGAGATATGATCGAGGCGTCTAAACGCAAGAAGGCCGCAAGCGAATAGCTATTTATTTATTAGTTTTATATCGGAATATTGATGTCCAGTTTTTGTTGAAAGTGCTACTTGCGGCTTAGGAATTTACTTCTGCACGCTTGACGCACGTGAAGGCCGCCGCCGGATGGAAAACCGTAGGGTTGCTGCAAAGTGCCGCTACCCCAGGTCCAGTGCTCCCCACGTGGTGATCAGAAATAAATATAAGATAGTGCGCGCCCTTGACAAAAATGGGATTCTATACGCAACGTTTAGATGTGAGATTCTACTGCTAAGAATGCAAACGAAAGTATTATTTTTTGGGAAATAAGCTTGGAAATTTTGTTTGAACCTCCCTGGTTTATTAGTTTCAGCTTACTTTCACTCATCGTGGTCTGATGACGGGGAAGATTCTGTGCCAGTGCGGAATGGCGGTATATACTCACCAGCAACGCTGAGTAGCTCATCCATTTTGGCTGTGAGCGACTCCCAATCGTTGATGGTTATGGGGTTGCCAATCTCTTTCATAATGGCAGCTTCTTTATTATGGTTTCCAGTGGCCACATGAGTCTCATTAAAGCTTTTGATGACAAGTTGATCGCAAGTTCCATATTTCTCACCACAATCTGGAGTTTGCTGGAAGTCTCGCGGAATACAGTATACGTGTCGAGAATTCTTAAACCCCTTGAGATATTCTTTACAGGTCTGCTTGAATTCCCACAATCTGGTCTTTGAATTGAACTTCCATCGTTTGAATGCGGGATTGGCCCAAGCCTTATATTCTTTTTGCAGCCATGGCTCATAATTGAGGGGCATGAGAGATGGATACCCTTCATAAGCAGTGCGACGCAATCGCGACAATGCCTCTACCTTATAAGAATGGCGATTCTTACAGGCCGCTTGTAGTGAATTAGCGGAGATACGTGCCAGACCTGTAATATCAATATACGCACCGGAATCAACGTCAATGAACCGTGCGTCAATCAAATTGTTGCCATTTCCCTTAGCCCGTTGGACATATGAAGGAGCAACGTCAACCAAATACTTACGCTGGCCTTCAGCAGTATTTTGAACCACCAAGGTGCGGTTGAAATCCCTAGCAAGTCGGTCGAGCTCCATCACGGGAACTTGGATGTCGTGATCGCTATCCCACGGCATCGTCAAACCATCCCAATGATAGCCCAACAGAGAGCCATGGGCAAACCAGTAAATGACGCCCATTTGTTCAGCAAACTGCTGCCATGCACGGGCAAGGAAATGGGTTGCAGCTCTATGCTGATCATAAACCAGGATGCCGCGGAAAAACCGCCAGTCGTAGTGAACGCCGTAACCAGCTGGATCATCCTTAATCCAAACCTCATGAAAGTACTTCGGACTTGAGGGCGCATAGCCGGTGGCTTTCCAAACAGAATAAGCGTGATCGTCCACATGGATGTCGTCATTGTTGCCATCGTCATTGCGTTGTTTGACGATCGTATCCGCATCCCAGCTGAACAATTTCCCGTCCACCTTAGGGAAAAGGAGATCTTGGCGACTAAGCTCACTTGTTTTTGTCTTGAGATCCGGCATCAGGGGCTCTGAAGCTTCGTAGTACTCAGTGGGTTTGTGGTGTCCATGCTGGAAGTGGAGGCGATCTTTGTTCACATGTTGAGCGCGGTACTGTGTCATCGGACCACTTCTCAAATTATCGTCCGACAAAATAACATTTGCAGATTCAGAACCGTTATGAGCAAGAACGCGCGGATCTCCCAAAGGAACCACTCTGAATGGTGAAGTTAGGTGGTGTTTGCAATAGATACGGGCAATCATGGCTTGCTCCTCCGGCGAAGCATGAACTTCATATGGCATTGCCGGCTCTTGGCCCTTCTTGAGCTTGCTAAGATATGGATAAGCTTTGGCGCTTAGAGATTTTTTCTCAAAAAGCTCTGTGCTATCGAGATCAAGCCAGTCAACCCAGTCGAACTCAGGGTGTCCATCGGAGAGCTTCTGTAAAAGACCGCTTATGTCCTTGTGTTTCTCTGAGCTAAATGCACCTCCTTTTGTGGAACTCAATCCATCACGCACAGTCTGATAAAGCCTAGACCCACGATCCCCATAAACTCCAGAAAACAAGCTTATAAGGAGTAGTGATAGAGCAAGTACAATAACTAGCCGAATGAGATTTTTCTGAAGCATTTGTGCAATAATTTTTTATTTTTCCTCTTTTTTTCGAAGGGAGCGTTTAGCAAAGATGTCGCGTCTATGTTAAGCGCTTCCTTCTCAAATCAGATCCACAACAGCCACGGGGATAATATAGTAAACCAGGCCTAACTCCAGTCTTCTACCACTTATTATCGGTAGAGATCTAGATATCTAGGATATGTTTTGTATGAGATCTCACGCTCCACACCTCCTCTGCCTTCATCCCTTTGCTTGGGTTGCATAAGCCTCATAAGGCGCAGGCGGGAACATGCGTCTAAGGTTAGGGTGACAGTGTTATGGACGCCGTCCAACTCCCAATTGTACCGAGCTTTTACCGAAACATGGTGAGGGGAATGTGAGGGAAATGTCCAGCTTTCTTCCCTTTAAAATAAATTATAATTAAATATATGTGCAAAGATAGCTAGTCTAAATCTATTTAAAGAGTTTTGAATTCATCGGAATAAGCACAAGCGGCCGATATCGTTTATTGTCTATCTCCTCAACCCGGGATTGTGATTATGTGGCCGGCATACTAGTGTTTAGGGTTCCTATAAGGGCGGCAATTCGTCGCGCATGATTCGTGCACAAACGCGCGCCGCCGCTGCGCTGGCATAGCAGAGCCTGCTCGTTTTTTTCGTGGCATGTAGTGGAAATTATCTAGCGCGAGATCCGATCAGACAAATTCTATTGCCAATTCACTCGCATGCTGCCCGTGTTGTTCAATTATCTTATTAAAAAAATTAAATCTAGCTCACCGCTCATTTATTCGTACTATACGTATGTATATTATGGCTCAGTGAAACTTTTGTTTGGAAAGCCACTGCTTGACCATGACCAAAGATTGCTTGCCCTTGTCGTGAGGGACCATATGGCCGGCATCATAAACCTTCATCCAGGTAAGGTGGCCTGCAGCTTTGGTTTCGCCAGCAGGTTTGCCATCGACATACCACACACTCAACGGCTTTGAAGTAAATTCGGCGTGTTTTTCATACCGCAGACGCTCAACTAGGCGATAGACACCGGGCCAGGAGCATATCCAGTCGAGGGCACCATCATAGAAGAGGACGTCGATTCCGGCATCCAACATAGCGAGAACATCAGGCGCCTCATTCTGAGTAAAGTCCTGAGCAAGGACGAAATCGGCACCAACCTCATTAGAGCAGCCCACAAAGTCGTCGACATCGCTACCAACAGCCTCAATCACTTCAGGTAAACGCATGAAATCCTGGATCGCATCGACTTCAGGATAGCACTTATCATAGCACACATCACTGATGTCATAGGGGTTACGACCTGTACTTAAGTACGGTTCTTCGAGCTGATTGCAGTACAGCGCAGCGCCGCCACATACAAGTGGGTTTTGATTCGAGGCGTAGCACATGTTGAGAAGAGTTTCGCAGCGAGGTACTTTATCCCACAGGTCTGCGCATGTATCCTCATCAAGAACACTCGGATAACCACCGTCTCCACATGCCATGGCCACAGAGCTAAAGGCTTGAACAGCCGGATCCGTAATCGGATTGCCGATTAAAGCGGATTTGAGGTCAAAGCTTCTCTCCGGGTGGTTCAGAATGGCCTTGCCAATCGCGGGCAAGTACTTACCGGCATAGCTCTCTCCACTGATGTGGAACGGTAGATTAGCGTACTGAGGTAGAGCATCAAAAAGAACCTCGAGGAACGAGTACACATCCTCACCAGCCATAGTGGAGAGACCGACGCGCTCGCTTGAATACGAATAGCCCACATTCACCGGCTGATCAAGGAAAATCATCGTCGCTTGCTCATTCCATGCGTACGGGTTGTGACTGGTACTCAAGTTCGAGTGGACCATAGCTGGGCCGAGCTCGAAGAATTCACCCGTGGCAGACGAGCACCCCGGGCCTCCGTTGATCCAAAGAACGACTGGATCCTTCTCCGGTTTAGATCGTGATTCCCATAACCAAAAGAAGAAATGCTTGTCCTCATCGATGATGTCGATGTACCCACTGTACTGAGTGACGGAGTCCAAGTTCAAGTCTGGTGATTTAATGCGAAGCTCATAGTTCGGAAAATCGGGGTGCTTGTGAACAGTGAACCCGTCTTTTTTGGAGATCTTAAGTGGGGGAGGGCGAGATTTGCTAGCCGAATCCTCTGGCTGGAATTGGGCAATAAACTTGCTGGGATTGTGCGCATACGTGGAGTCAAGTGCCTCCTCAAGCAATTTCAACTCATCCCTGGACAAATGGGATAGGTCGCCACCACCGAGAGACTTGAACGCAAGCTGCGCACCCAATGACGAGGGGAATTGAATAGACTCCTGGTCAAGACCTGCTGCTCTGGAAGCCGAACCAAATAGCAAGAGCGAGAGAATTGAGCTTAGCATGTATGTGAAGGCAGCAGTATGTATAGGACGGTGCCTTTCCCAAGGGAGAAGTTGCGGAGTACTGGGCTTGGCGAAGAGTAGTGGTTAGGCCGCGTGGCTAGGGTACTCTGAATGCTGATAAGCTGTCGTCGCTGCATGCAGTTGAATGACAAGCGTGATCAGAATCTCTATAGTTATCTATGGATCTGCTAACATTTTGCTCCTATATGCCTCAATTCAGAATTAGAGAAAAGCCGAGTAACCACTAACATAATTTTCAGTTCGACAAATTATTGGTCAGGCCAGTTTGGGCAATGATTATGCGCGCTGACTGTCCTGTGGCAGAGAAATAGAGCCAATGATTTAGAAAAACTATGGGCGGTTCGGGCGTATCCCGGAGCAGCGTGCCAGGGTACGGCGTCCACGACAAACGGATTAATTTTTTGATCGCTTCGCTGGGATTGAAGTCGTTGGACACGTGATAATGCCAGCATTCTCCCCAATTCTTCATCTCCCCCGCCTAGACTGACCCTACGCTTGGGCGGGGATAACCCGAAAACCACGGCCGTCCCTATCCCGCCTTACCATATCTGCTGTTTAGACGACCAATGCTGTCTAGTAGTGTTGCCAGAGCCGCTCGTGTTTTTACGCCTTACGTGCCTCGTCGTTTCGCTTCGGTCCACGTGCGTGATGCTATCAACGAGGGCCTTGCCGAGGAGATGGAGTTGAACAACAAAGTCTTCCTAATGGGTGAGGAGGTTGGCCAGTACCAGGGTGCTTACAAGGTCACCCGTGGCTTGCTTGACCGCTTCGGCCCCAAGCGTGTTATTGACACGCCCATTACTGAGATGGGTTTCACTGGTTTGTGCGTTGGTGCCGGTATGGGCGGTCTTGTTCCCGTTTGCGAGTTCATGACCTTCAACTTCGCCATGCAGTCCATTGATCAGATTTTGAACTCTGCGGCCAAGACCCACTACATGTCTGGTGGCACCACTGCCCCGATCAATGTTGTCTTCCGTGGCCCCAACGGTGCCGCTGCCGCTGTCGCTGCCCAGCACTCTCAGGATTATACGTCGTGGTACGGCGCCATTCCCGGTCTTAAGGTTTTGGCTCCCTGGAGCTCCGAAGATGCCAAGGGAATGATCAAGGCTGCGTGCCGCGACCCGAATCCCACGGTTGTTTTGGAGAACGAAATGCTCTATGGTGAGGCCTTCGAGGTCAGCGAGGACTTCCACAAGCCTGAGTTCATCACTCCGATTGGCAAGGCCAAGATCGAGCGTGAGGGCACTGACGCTACTATTGTCACCTACTCGCGCAACGTTGGTCTCTCCCTCGAGGCGGCTGAGCAGCTCAAGAAAGAGCACAACGTTGATGTAGAGGTTATCAACTTGCGTACCATCAAGCCCCTCGACGTTGAGACCGTTGTCAACTCCGTGAAGAAGACCGGCCGCGCCATTTCCGTGGACTCTTCTTTCCCCGCGTTCGGCTTCGGCTCAGAGCTCTGTGGTATTATTATGGAGTCTGAGGCTTTCGACTACCTGGACTCGCCCGTCGTGCGTGTCACTGGTGCTGATGTGCCCACTCCTTATGCCTCCAACCTGGAGGCGATGGCCTTCCCGCAGGTGCCGATTATCAAGGATGCCGTCAAGAAGGCTCTGTACATGGAGTAAGAAAGTCTTCTCAAAGAAAACTAAAGGTTACATAATGCTTAATGATAGTAGACTTTTGTATATACTGTCTAGACCTATACAAGTCACATTTTTCTCTTTTTTTTTTCAGTAGCGGGTGGTTCCGTCATCACCCGCACGTGTGTATTCTCATTTCGTGGTGGCTCTCCATGCTGAGGGTCGAAGAGACTGGAGATTCTCAACAGCCCTGCGCAGGAAAAAATGGAACAGCAGCAATCCAATGGTAATGCACAAACAGTTCATGATGTAGTACCCATCGCGGTAGATGACACATTTTCCACCCAGTGTGCTGCATTGATCTTTAGCCGCTTGAGCTACACAAGATTCGCCGGAAGCGGTACATTTAGCGTCTGTGAAGAGATCAACACCCCATAACACGAGTGCCCGAGGCCACTGCCCGCCTAAATTGGCAATTGTGTTGAGTACTGTCATATATGTCCCACCAATCTCTGGATCCGAAATGCGGGTGTGGAAGGCATTTATGGACACAAACTGGAGTGTGCTCAAAAATTGGGTGATAATGTGCACGGACATGATAAATAGCAAATACCAGAAGTTGATCCCGTGGGCTGGAAAGAAATAAACTTGGAGCATTCCAATGCCAACAAAACCGAGACGTACGAGGTATGCATATTTCCACGGTTGCAAGGGCCGCTTTCCAGTCGACCACTGTGCTGCAAAGTATCCGCATAGGATCTCGAACGGGAAGTCAGCCAAGACGACCAGTGCTAAGTCCTCCTTGGAGAGGCCGTGCTCGACCAGTTTCAGATTCGTGACTTGATCAGCACACTGAAATGCGATCTTAGCCAGCATATGAACCACCAGGAGTGATTGTACGGCTGGCAACCGCAGAATCTTCACCATCTGGCCGTAAATGTCACTCACAGACTCGTCCAGCGAGCTCTGTGGAGGATCTCGTCGACGCCCGAAGGCTGCCAATGCTGTTGCTATCAAAAATACTACAGAACACAAAAACAGATACTCGGGAAGCGTAATCAACCCGCGCGATATATCTGGCTGCGACCGGAAATACTTGTTAGCAAATTCGGGAGAACTGAGCGACAGAAATACAGTGAAGCTGGTGAAATACCCAGTGTTAATCCCAATGGTCTGTGCCGTGCTTGCATAGGGCAATGCTGGCTCACTGAGAAGAGTTAGAGACCAGCCATCAACAGCAATGTCTTGCGTCGCACTGCCCATCACGAGTGTCGTGAACATAATTGTCAAAGTGACCAGCGAGCTCGAGGCCGTTTCCATTAAATGGGAGATGCGGAAGCTAAGGGCAAATAGCACGAACGCGCTAAAAAGCTGGACAGGGACTATCCATGATCGTCGCCGGCCAAAGCTGCGGCTATAAATCGCGTCTACTATAGGGCTCCACAATAGCTTTAGTGAATATGGATACGTTGCGAGAGAAAAAATGCCAATTTGCGAGTAGGATAATCGCTCCTTGAGAATGAAAGGAATACTTCCAAATGCCAAACCAACTGGAACACCCTGTATAAAGTAAAGAAAAGTCAGAAAGTAGAAGTTTCTTCTATCAGATATGCTGAGATCTTTGAGACTCATCTCCGATACCGGGATGATCATCGCGTCCTGGCCGCTTTCAAGCATATCGGGTTCAGCAGCAGCAACAGTGAATGCTTCATCACCGCGAAACTCAGGGGCATGCAATTCAGCGAAATTTAGATTGTGATGATCTTTAGGATGACTCTTCAGTCCTATCGAGTCCTTCTCACCTTCCGCACGCATGTCTAGGGAGGGCTGCGTTTACGTGGACAAAAAACCCTCGCGTCATCCCCTCTGCGCGACTGATAATCGTACAGCTCAAAGAAATTAGACAAGTACAAGTATATGGATCATTATTACATTCAATGTTTTCAGCTTTTCTAATTTTGTGATATAGCAACTTCGGATTCTTTTGGCTGATTCGTTACGATGTCAGAGGAATGCATCGCCTGAGCACCACCGGTAAGTTTGTCAATAAAGAAATAGACGAAATACACTTCCACGAGAGCAGCAAAGAATCCTGTCACTTTTTCACCAAATGAGTGGAAATAGACGCATGTGAAAAAAAGCATGATATAATTTAGAGCTTGAATGACAAGTACGGCCCATGACTTCTTGCTCTGTGAGAGCCGGATATCTCCAGCTCTGATGGCCTTCAGCGTTTGCCAGAATTCGAAAAGAATAACCGTGCTAGAGAGCGTCAAGAGGAAAACGTGACCACTGGGATCGTGACCACCAGACCAACTGCCACCTTTTCCTCGACAGACCTTGCTGGTGGAGACTACATTATCAGAATCAGATAATTCGCAAGATCCCCCTGTGGCTGTGAATAAACGGTCCATTATCGGTGGGCCTAGGAGCCACTGTGTGAAGAATACCCACCAGATGGTAGCGGCGGCATACCGATATGAGGAAAGTAGGACGTCTCGTTTTCCATCTCTTCGGGAAAATACTGCAAGCCAAAATGCGACGGTAAACCAGAGCCAACCTCTTTTCACGAAATACTTATTGAACAGATTGCTCTTGATTGCAAAATAATGGGTGCCCTCGATGCCAATCAGCTCTGTGTAGCTCAATACAGAGCCAATAGCTACAATTATCCAGCTTGGTGCCACAATTAGTTTCTTCAACCGAGATTCGACCCCCAAGTCACGCATTGCCGCAGAAGGCTTATTTGGCTAGTGTGAACGTTTAGAACTTGGTGGTGGGGGACGTGGTTTGGGGTTGACAAACATGCTGTGGTGGCAAATTCGTGTATTTTTCATGGAAAATTATTTGGAAATTCTATTTAATGGATAGTGACTGATATACTCTGCATCTAAATTTGATTTATCAAACTGACATTCCTTCGTAATCTTTGAAAAACTGTTCGCGATGGTGACGCAGGGCGACAGTCTGGGGAATGCTGGGACCTTACCCAACGCCGCGTGTTGAAGCTGCGAACTTCAATTGTCTGTGGTAGTCTTGAAGTCCACGGGTGTCTTCTCTTACCGGACAAAAGAGTATATAAGTGGATCTTGGTGACGTCAACATGGAGTTTTTTGAAGAGGACGATCCCAATCTGATCTTCGACGAAGCACTGAATGCCGACTTCAACAGCTGGCTCGACCCACAGTCACTTGGCGATGGCGACCAAGCTGGTGATTTAAGCGCACCACCTGGTTCTGGTATGATGCCGGACGCTATGTTTTATGATCCCCAGATTGGACAGCAGCTGCCTAACGACATGGCTGCTGCACTTTCGGGTCAGCCGAACCAAGCCTCCCATCCATCCATTCCAGACATTTCCACCGGAGCCGTGAATCCTACCATGAATCCTTCCTCAAACATGGGAGCCAGCATGGGCCCAGCAACGGGACCCGGGATAGGTCCTAGTGTTGGTACCGGGGCAAACTCGGGTGTGAACTCTCCTGCTGCGATGTCACCAAGCATGCCTCAGTTTATGCGACCAGGAAGCGCGCACTCTGCTCATAGTGAACGGAGATCCGTGCCAACACCCACATCGGGCCCGTCAATCAGTAATTCACCCCATGCTTCCGTTTTCATGCGATCGCAGATGCCACACAATATACAGTCGAATCGAGCAACTCCTGTTCAAGGTCCCCCCATACCAGTAACCGGGAACTCCCCGCATGGACCTCCAATGAGGTCGTCTTTGATGTCGCCTAATCCAGCCTCGCCGCAGCTCAATGCTCCAAATGCCAAAGGTGCCCCTGCCACAACTGTTCCTCAAAATACACCTGGCTCTATGCGAGCAAGACCTGATGATATACCTAGTGAGGGATTTGTGCGCCGGCAAATGATGCAGCCAACATCTATGTCACCAAATATGGCTATGATGTCGCCTAACATGGCCAGAATGTCTCCGAATTTATCGCGTTCAACGGGAATGAATCTCACCGGGCCTCAAGTGGGACCTCATATAGGACCACAGCCAGGTTCGCACATGGGAGGCAATGCTGTGAACCCGGAAATGGGCCAGAATTGGGACATAGATCGTTCTATGCTTGCACAAGGCGAGCCGCGTATGGTTAAACCTCAGATGATGCCGACAAATGTAGGAGCAGCACCAGACACTCTGCGAAACCAGAGCTCAAATGCCCTCAATAATCAGAATAACTTGCCGCCAAATATGATGGGGAATTACCACCCCAATTTGAGCGGCAACGATATGCAACGTCGGCAGAGTATGAGGTCAGGATCCATTCATAGCGGCACACCAAGCCCGTCTTTTCCAACTAAAGACGATACGCACATCGTAGACGAAACGCTTAAGCGATCAGGACGAGGCTCCGGAGCGCAGGCGTTGCCTAAGCAAACTCAGCAACAATCCCAACAAATTAAACAAGCGCAACAGGCCCAACGCATGCAGCAACATCATCAACACCAACAGCAGCAGCAGCAGCAGCAGCAGCGGGTGCGTCAAATGCAACAGCCGCAGAATGCAGTACCAGCACCTCCAGCTTCAGTTGGTGTTCTTTCTACTCTTAGCTCAGCTGGAATTGATGACGCTAAGTTACGCCGAACCTTGGTTGCTTTAACGTTGTATACTCAAGCCTTGCGTTTGGGTGTGCAGACTGCAAACTTGGCTGATGTTTTGAAGCGTGTAGATTCGTTTTCGCCTGCAGAACAGCGCATGATGATCAATAAGTTTGAACAAAGTCGTAAAGATGTTGCGAGTCATTTAGTCAATTTGCCTGTGATGCGATTTTTGCCTCAGGTTTTCTGGCGGGCTGTAAATGATGTTTATGCTCAAATTCACCGTCCCCCTGTACCAGAGCAAATCATGTTTGGTGGTCACCGCATTCCTTTGATGATTCTTTTCCAGTACGTTCAAATTTCGGGTGGTCTTGTCCAGGCATCTTTAGCCGATAAATGGGTGCAAATTGCGCAAGCTCTTGGAATAAATATCGCGCCAGACGGGAGTCCAATAATTGATCTTGTCTCCCTTTACGTGAATACAATGTTACCTTTTGAAATGTTTGCTGATCGCAACGAAGTTATTCGTCGGAATTTAGTACTCAAACTGGGACCCCCACGAGCAATTCCTCCTGTTCTGATGAAACCAGCGCCAGTTCCCAGATCGGCTTTAGGTCCTGCCAAGCAAATGGGGGATGATGCGCATATATCAGCGGTGACACAAACAACGCGGCAAACAATGCCTCAAGGTTCCCAAGAAATGCTTCAAAATATCTCGTCGCCTTCTTATGGCTCAAGCTCCACAGGGAATCCAGGATTGGGCCATCCCAAGCCAGGCGGACTTCGCACTGTTGAGAATGATGATGCAGCTTCTCATGCCGGGGCCAGTGGGCTCGTGCGTCCGGGAACAAAATCTAGAAGTTCTAGTCAAACTGGGAAACCAACTTTGGAGAGAAATCCACTCAGTGGTTCTACCGGAGCTCCAATTCAAGCAGATGTTTATAATTCCTCAAAGGCGGCCCCAAGTTCCTCATCAGTATCTGGTATTGCAGGCGATGGAACCGAGTTGCCATCACACTCCAGTAATCCCTGGAATGGGCAAAGGCCATCCAACACGGCGCTCCCTGACATGTCGTCTAAACGCCCTTCAAATGTCTCCGACACAAGTATCTCGAATAAACGGCAGCGGCTTTCTGCACCTGAATCTGTCAGTACAGCAGTCCAAGGTTTCGTAGAGGATGGGAAATATCTGCTGCAAAGGCAACACATTTCTACACATGGAGGTCGTGACGTGCGCTATTTGTCTTCTCTTGGTAATGATATTCAGAATTGGTACCCTGAAGTTGCTTTCCCGCTTGATCTAGGAACTGTCGATTTACACGCCGTAACCTGTAGTCTGGCTTCTCGAATTCCCGCCGAGGTGAGACAGGCTTTGGACAAGCTGGCAGCAGTTAGTGCGAATCCGAAGGTTCATGAGAGTGTCCAGCACTGTCCTCGTTTGCTTGCGAATCTTTGTGACTTAATTTTGTCCATGCTACACCAGCTTCTCCGGCCACCACCGTCCAAAAACAGTAATGAGGCGAACCCATATGCCCTCAAAACTTGCAATAGTCGACCTGTGGATCTTGAGGATGACAACGTCAAACTAGTTGCTCAATGTGTCCCTGGTCTCGATGCCATGAACAATGTTCTTAAACGCTTGAGAGATGATCCCATCAGAAATGAAGAGTCCAGGGGCGAGATAGAAATCGAGACAGATCCGACGACTGGTTTTGAAACCGGCAATACCAAAAGCCGCCCTTTCGCAAAGTATAATCGTACGCGTCTAACTGAAGATACATGGCCATATGCGAATTGTTTGCGTAAAGTTGAAGAAGACGACTATCACACTAATGATGGCGATAATCTTGATGCTTGTGAAGACTGGGGTGCCCCTATTTCAGAATTCAGTGGTGATGAGGATAAGCCCTATTATTTCCCGAGTTATGGATCACGATACGAACGTATTGAGAATGAGATTTATAGTCTCGATGATCCTAAAGATGAGAACAACACCTTTTGGCTCACCGCATTGTGTGACAGGCTGTTATTAGCTACTTGCGTTCTTCGCAACCTCAGCTTTAGTGTTGCGAATCGCCCAGTCATTGCCCACAAGCCCGAATTTCAACGATTGTTATGGCAATGGTTACAAATAATGGCGGAAAATCCCAAGATTTTGGATACAGAGCTCCGCACACTCGATCTGAACAAAGATTTTTTGACAGTTTTAGGCAATGTTGGACTCTATTTGCGATTACCTGACACTCGGAAGACGTTGGATCTCATGCTATTCCTCCTGAGTTTTAGCCCCGTCGAGTCACCTTATACTGCTGATGGTAAGATTAAACTTATGGACTTCGACATTGATGTTCACCGTTATCTTCCAAATGCCATAGATGTTTTTGTTAAAGTGGCTTTACGTGAAGACCCCAATCGTAGACTCATCGAGGAAGTCCTTTTGGGGACCTCAAAGGATCCTGTTTATCATCATCTCATTAATCGATGGTTAAAGTCTCAAAAGCGTGACAAGATATATCCGGCTGAGTTGCTCACCCGCATGTTTTCTCTCGCTGTTGCCATGCTGCCATTAACTCACTTCCGTCCGCCGTCCCGCGACATCGAGACCCGTCAGCCGTATTTGCTTCAGGGCTCCTTGGCAGCAGAGGTCATTGTTAATATGATCCCTGATCGGGATGTTTTTCATTACGATATCGCTGCTAATTGGCTTAACAGTGTCGAATGCTTCGGTGCTCGTCTAGTTCGCACGATGAACTTCATGGGTATGGTTGTTTTGAATCAGGTGGATGGTGAGTCTCACAGGCCCTTTGCCAAAGTCACCCAAAGATGTGTTCATGTCATACAAAAGTTGTTCACCAAGGCGAAAATGAATCCTGAATTTCAAGCAACTGGTATCGTTCCTTCTATTGAGCACCTTCTCGGTGGTCTAATGGCGGCTAAGATGGATAAAACTGTTGTGAAACATCTAAGTACAATTTTTGATGAAAACTTTGCCCTTGAGACGACAAATTTATAAATGCTATTTAATAGATTAATCTGAATCATAATTTTCTTTTCTCGTTATTCAAAAACCGCCACAAGGTTTCGCCATTAGGAGAGCCGAGAATGTCAACAAGATCCTCTCGGCTCATTTGCACCAGTTCATTAATGTTGGCAACCTTATGAGCAATCAATGGCGCATTTCGAGGTGACAGTCCCGGCATTACTTCCAACATAGATAGTGCTGCAGAATCCATGAGCATGGACTGGCCAGCCTTGGCACACTCATCAGGCACCGGCTCAGGCTCAAACTCTTTGAGACCCTGGATGATTTGTGCGCTGTGGACTGGAGAGCTACTCCAAAGTAGCCGTAGTTTTGGGAACCGAAGCATGAGGGTACAAAGATTTTCCTGAATCTCACGCTGCACATCAGCACTGCGAGTTCTAATATCCTTAAATGGCTCCATTGTAAAATATGACTTATTATCAAATTCCAGAAGAAGACAAGCAATTTTATAATACTTCAGCATGGCTTCACATTGTTGATACAGCCGCCCATCTCGGAAACTTCCGATGAGATCAGAGATGCTCTTTCTTTCCACAACAATATCAGGCGTCAATATGTAGTCTCCAACGAGCAAAGTTAAAGGAATCACATCTACCCTTGTCTGCCAAATATGAAATGGAAGAGCACTCCTAAATTCACGAACATCAACAACGACACGAGCTTGCACCTGATTCATTTGATACTTTCTTCTTGACGAAGACAACGAAAGAGAGGGATTGGTTTCTTCTGAGCCCCCTGTTGCATCACCGTCTTGTAAATGCATAGGCATCAACCCCTTTTCACGAATAAGTCGAGAAAATGCATCTTTCTCCCGACGCATAGCTGTAAGATACTGAAGTTCTTCAGCAGACTGCTGATAGTACATGAAGTGAACCTCGACCTGACTTTTGCCACTACTTTTATTTTCTGATGCGACGAAACGTTCAACTTCCCGGGTGAAATATAAGTTGGGATCATACATAATGACATGATCAGGATGAACTTTGTCTAGAGATTGATTTCCTCTGTATGTGGCGATTGTCACCTCAATTTTATCATAAGATGAAGTGATTTCATCATTTGAGAGGTCCAAATAATCTGGCTCGTCACCGGTCAAATCTATTTCATCAAAAGCTCTCTTCCCAGTACTTGATGTTTCTTCATTTTTCGGATCCCTGTCCTCAGTTCCTTCCTCTTCCACTTCTTGTTTAACTCGCGGTGTGCTTGTTACGTGTCCACCACCTCTGACTCTCCTTCTCCCCGGACGTCCCGCATTAATGGCTGCTGCTTCTTTAGCAGCTTTCAATTTTAGATCTTCTTCATCCTTTTTTTTCATTTCCGCTTCTAGTTCGCGGAGAGCTTCTTCGTCAGCCGCGTTATCTTCATCGGGCCGACTTAGATATAGATGAAGATCCATGACTGTTTTGAGAGAATTGCACAATATTATGACCTTAGAACCCATAGATAGATTCTTGAGAAGGTCACGAACGTGATAAAACTTCCCTGGCATCCTCCTTAGAGCTGCTGATCGTCGAGCATCTGATAGCAAGGACGAAACCACGGGGAGATCAGTCCAAGGCTGAGATGTATCCCTTCTTGCGAACTCTAATTGGACATAAAAGGTCTTCGCATCAAAGACAGTCAAGGTATTTTGAAGCTGTTGGAGTGTTGCTAAGGAGTGAACGCTATTGCGGCCATCGATACTGAGTTGGTGCCATACACCATTTAGTGCATTTCGCACACGATGCGGAAAGTCGTTTGAGGAAAGTAAAGTATCGACATTCATGGATGCATGTAAACGGTCTGGGTTGCTCTGTTGAGGACCTAGCTCGGGGGCCAAGAAATCAACGTCCAAATGTGGAACGCGCCTCTTGATATCGCTGATGACAGCTTGCATCATTTCACTTAATAGCGCCTGCTGTCCTCTCACGGCAGCATTCTGCTCAACGATGATCTCATCAACAGCAAGCTTAGGAAGTGAGCGATCTACAGATAAATGGAAACGTGGCCACAGCATTAAAGTCGGCACACCGAGAACTCTTAGTTTCAGTGGCAAAGATGGTGGTATTATGAGTCTTTCTGGGGCATCGCTCAATGCCTTTATGAAAGCCATGGGATTGCGTTGCTTCAAAAGCCGAATTACGAAGGCCATTGTGGAGTCTTCGCGTACAGATTCACCATGGGAAATAACCAGTCCGGAAATATTTGAACAGTCTAATACACCAGTAAGGATATCAACCACAGCAATAGGCCCGGTTACATGGTAAGCTCCGCCGCTTTGGTACAATTTGGAGCGCTTCGCACTAGATACGCCAAATGTGATCGTCTGAGGCTCATCAGACTCTTCATCAGTGATACTACTCACATCAGCATTGCCAACGCCGTAACTCTCATCTTCTGACCGGTGTCCCAATACTAGTACGAGGGCATTTGAAGCAATCTGTCGCACTTTAGCCAAAAATATTCGCATGATGATTGCGAGACCCATTCCTTTACCCAGTACTAATAGAAAGTCGTTCTCTAGCATTTCTTTGACTATTTCTGCCACGAAATCAGGGACGTTGCGAAAAAGAGAATCATTACGCGCGTCAAAATCCTTCAAGAGAGATGCAAGCTTTATCCGGTCGACAACAGGCTGACTACTAGTCGTATCATTTGCATCAGCATTGCTCTGCTCGCTTTCATTAGCGCTTTTGCCCATGTCTCCATCAAGATCCGCATCTTTTGAAGGGGCCGCGAGCGAAATATGAGGTGCGCCAATTGACGGCTCCATAAATAACTCATTCACATTATTATTTTCCGGATCATCATGGGGTTCTGAGCTGTCCGCCAAATCGATGACTTCATCCTGTTGAGGATCCTCTACAAAGAGTGGCTCATCATTCTCCTCCATCGCGCTATGCCCTGAATAGTATTAGCGTAATAAGGGTATCACTAAGAATGATCGGGGGCTATGATAAACGCTATTCCCTTGAATATTATTACTATTATGCAATTATTTTTATCAAGATTCATGAATATATAAGTTCATAAAATTGAGATCTCAATTTTTTTTTCTCCTTTTAATGATCCACAATCAATTCTTCACATCCCCAATCTTCGAAACTACCGTCTGGCAAGTACCGCCGTACAACGAGTGGAACTTTGCGCTGAGAAAGCTCCTTAATAGCAATTTGCAAGGGATCTGTCTCACCCTCAAGATCCACGAGAACTGGTGCATTCATAGAGATTTGTAATGCGCGGGTTCCCAGAATCCGTGCCCGTTCATATTTGGTCATATAAGGAGTGGTACTCCGCTTTTCTTTGGGAATAGCGAGTTCCTGCTGGGTCTTTAGGCGGCCTCCGCCATTTGGACCAGTACCACCGGAAAGGATTTGCCGGCCGTCATCAGCGAACTGCGGCTGATCCTCCTCGTCCTCCTCGGGTGCCTGGTCACTAAATTCATCCTCGAAATCATCATAGGCATTCTCATATCCGTCGTTGAAGGCTCCCTCCTCGTCCGACATTCTAGCGCGTTGTTTTCACAATAGTACTTGTGTACTAAAAAATCACAATTACCTAGGGTGGGATATGCTTACAAACCGAAGTCTTTGCCATCATCACCAACGGCAATTTTTGCGGTAGGAGACCCATCTGTGGTGACTAGTTGGCAAGAGTCAATTCTATAAATTGTGATGAAAGCAAGGCCAAGACAATTTTGTGGTGTACCTGGATGTGGTAAAAGTTTCGATCGACCTGCGAAATTACTCGTTCATCAGCGCAGCCACAGTGGTGAAAGACCATTTCAATGTGCGCAATGCAAGCAGAGTTTTGCCGACCGGAAGCATCTTCGTGTACACGAATTGCAACACTTAGAACACCAATTGAGACCTTTTGTATGCTCTAACTGCAACAAAGGATTCGTTGCGCGACATCAATACGACCGGCATATCCAAACGCATATGTCTCGAGAGCCCTTTCAGTGTGACCTGTGTCCTATGGCTTTCATGCAGGCTAAATCGTATACTAACCACAAAAACCGTCACCGGATCTGTTCGACGTGTAAGAAAGTATGCAAAGATGAGCGTGATCTTTTGCGACATTATTCAAACCAACATGCGCTGAGGTTCCATTGCAGCTTCTGTGACTCTAAATTTGCAAACGCGAATGAATTGCGCTCACATTGCACTAATTTGCATACTGATCTGTTGAAAACAAGCAATTCAATCCCAGAAGCGGTCGCTTTCATCGTGGGATTGCAATATGACGAAAGGAAATTCGCTTGTACACGAGGATGTGAGAAGCGTTTCAAAAGAGCCTATGATTTGGATAGGCATATCTTGAAGGAGCATCCAACTTAGTCTATTCGTTTATTTATTATATATTTATTCATTAAGCGACTGCAAGTGGCATTTGGTCGGTCGCTCTTGACCACCTATACCCTAAACCTTAAAAGAATTTGTAATGGTTTATTTTTTCAGATTAACTGTGCCCACACACACACACACACCCTCTTTAGTTAAAAAAAAAAAAAAAGCTTCTTTGGGCATTAGCACTTTCAGGGATGTCAGAGGCAATTGCCAAACGCAAGCGTGACGACACTCTTATCAAGGATGATGTCGAAACAATTGGTTTGGATACTCCTTTTCCTCGTGGCGGCGGCTCGGCACTAGCGCCATTGGAAATCAGAAAGGCTGCTGCCGAGGCCACCAATGATGTTTTCGATCAAATGGTCAAACAGAAGAAACACAAGAAAAACAAAACGAAGACTATCACACCTGTTTCTAGCCAGATTAAGACGGAGCCTTTAATTCTGAGTAAAATGAAAGTTGGCACTCAAGTCTTAGGTGAAGTCGTTGATATCAAATTCACGACCAGGGAGCTTGTGGTTTCGTTGCCTAATAATCTCACTGGCTACTGTAGGACTGATGTTCTCAGCGCCAACTTGATTGGTCGATTCTTACGCTTTTCGGTAGCAGAGTTCGGCGAGTCTTCCAAACGCAGACTTTTGCTTAGCGCAGATCCTGAGTCTGTAAACTCATCTATTGAAGCATCAGAGCTTGTGAATGGACTCGCAGTTCAAGGTCTTGTCGAAAGCATCGAAGAAAAAGGTATTCTTCTTGATCTGGGTGAGACTCTTGGTAAAGGTTTCGTGTCTGGGAAGACCGATAAATTCACAGTCGGTGAGCCAGTTCTTGGGTTTATTTCTAATTCAGAACGTCGTATTAAAACGCTCACATTAAATCCTAAGACTAGTGTGGCTACAGTAATGTCTCAGGCGTCATTAGCTCCTGGAACTCTCGTAGTCAGTGCACCAGAAGAACGCATTACTCCTATGGGATGTGTCTACAATCTGCTGGGACACATCACTGCTTCTTCTGATGCTATTCATTCTCAAGGTGAGGAATCTGCTGTGCGAGTCTTGTTTAGCTATCCGCCCCTGCAATTCAACGGCGACCGTCAGTTGGGTGTGACTAGATTGCCGCATCTTTTGAATCTTACCTCAATAGATGCTGCCACCAAAACAGGGACTGTCATGGTTGGTACCGTCAAGCAGATTCGGCCTAATCTGGGCCTCTTCTTGACCCTGAGTGATGGCCTTGAAACAATTGGATTTGCTCATGTTTCGCAGATCAGATCACAATCTGGCGAAAAGCAGGTCGATTTGGACACGCCTGAATTCGCCGAAGGCACTCAACATGCTGTGCGGGTAATTAGTGTTCCTTCTATTGATGGAACGCCTTATCTTTCTCTGGACCCAAATGTCATCGAGCAGAAATTCATGTCGCTTGAGGAGATAGCTATTGGTGATGTTGTCAAGAATGCGACTGTGGATCGGATCATGCCTAAAGGTGGAGTTTTGATCCGAATCAGCCAGGGAATTGTCGGTATTGCGAACGAATTACAGCTCAGTGACTCTTTGATGAAAAACCCTGAGCAAAAATATAAGATCGGTCAGAAAGTTGCCGTTCGCGTTCTTAACGTTGACATGGAACGTGAGCGAGTTGAACTAAGCTTGAAAAAATCAGTCGTCGAGTTTGGAGGGGAAATACTTGTCAGCTACGATAGAACCAGTGAAGTGACCATTGGTACCGTCATAAAAATCTTGGATGGTGGTGTAAAACTTGGATTTTTCGGAGGCATCAAGGGCTTCCTTCCAGCCTCAGAAATGTCGGAAACTGGAGCAAAGCCCTCTGATATTATGCGAATTGGTCAGACCGTTCGAGTGCATGTTATAGAAGCTGATGCGGCTCGTGATCGCCTGATTGTCTCTAGTAGACCAATCTCTGAGCTGGGAGCTCACGTAGGTGAAATTCTTGATGGCCGCGTCTCTAGCAAGAATAAGCAGGAAGCTCGAGTCGTTCTTGGCCATCAGGGCTCTCTTGGTGAGGCAACACTAATTGGCTCGTCTAAGCACTTCAAGGTCGATCAAGAAATCAAGGTGAAAGTTCTCACAGATCGGTTAGTCACTAATGACTCTAGACTCATTGCCTCAGATCTCCCGACTGACATTGATGACATTGAAGTCGGTCAGCAGCTGACTGGGTTCGTCACAGGAGTTCAGTCATCTCTCGGAGTTTTCGTCGGTTTCGCTGCTGGTTTCGTTGGACTTGTACCGGCAAACATCATAGGCTCGAATTCATGGCCCAAGCTTGGTACTGTTATCACTGTAAATGTTGATACAGTCGATTTGGCCAAAAATAGGGTGTTTCTGTCATTGCCAGTCAAAACCTCCACCATTAGTGCCACTATCACTGCTGTCAAAGAAACTCAATTGAATGTGGTAACTGATGACGGCCAGCAAGGTAGGGTCGATATTTCTGAAGTGTTCAAAAATTTCGATGACATTGAGAACAAATCCAAACCACTCTCTGTGTTCCGCACGGGTCAAAAATTGGATAATCTGTCCGTTGTTGGTCGACATGATGCGCGTAACCATCGCTTCTTGCCATTATCTCACCGCACTGGCACGCATGTTGTGCTTGAACTCGTCATGAATGCGGCCTCGCCCTTAGTTGCCGGGGAGAAGGTTCTTGGATTTGTCAATAATTACAGTGATGATGGCCGGTCTGTGTGGGTAACTCTCTCCCCTACACTGCGAGGTCAGCTCTCATTAGTTGATCTTACGGACAATATTGAAGAGCTTGAGGACCCTATCAAACATTATCCTGTGGGTGCAGCCCTTCATTTGACAGTTCTCAGAACGGGTTCCAAACCAGCATTAACTGCTCTTCAGAATGGCCCAAGTGACTTGGCGCTCATTTTCAGTGTTGATCCTCTGCGACTAATGGTCAGATTGCCATATCACAAAACCGCGGCTATATCTTGTGTCGACACTGGTGATGAATTTACAAAACTGAAAAATACTTTCTCGAATGGTGACATTGTCGAATTCCATCGCGTTGAAGGCCGTGTCACGTTGCGGTCTCAACCTCATTTGCCTATAGAGGATGGTCAAGTTCGTTCGGGTTTTGTCTGGAACATTGCTAATGGTGGTGTCTTTGTGGCCTTGGCCCCAAATGTCATTGGCCGTGTTCAAATCGGACAACTAAGTGATACCTATCTCAAGGACTGGAAGTCCTTTGTCAAAGTTGGCGACGTCGTTGAAGCCAAGATTCTTTCTATTGGGGGAGGTAAGGCGGACAAAATCGAGCTTTCATTGAAACCAAGTGTGGTCACTGGTCGTAAGCAACCCAATATCGATAACGTTGAGATTGGTAAGAATTACAATGGACGCGTAAGACGTGTTGAGTCGTTTGGTGTGTTTGTAGATTTCCATGGCGTCACTGGTTTGGCTCACCGGTCTAACATTAGTGATCGTGTTATTGACGACTTGAGTCGAGTTTTTAAAGAGGGCGACTCTGTGCGCGTAAGAGTTCTGGATAAAGATACAACTGCTGGTAAGTTGTCTCTTGGAATGAAGGCAAAATACTTCGAGAATGATGATACTGTTGAAGCTGATAATGTATCGGACGGTGAGAGTGACAGTGCGCCTATTGAGGATTCTTCCGAATCTAATGAGTCTAGTGATTTGGATGTTGATATGGGTGACTATTCTCAAAGTGATGCCAACGATTCTTTGTCAGAGTCTGAGATAGATGCGGACAACTCGAAATCGGATTCCGATACGAGTTCTGAAGATGAGACTGATGGTAAGAAACACGGCATCAGTGCCGGATTCGACTGGTCAGGGGACATTAATCAGCCTCCTGCTCAATCTGGCGATGATAGTGATAGTGAAAGTGACAGTGATGACGATGAGCCGAGACAGCGCCGCCGCCGGAAGCGGGAGGATTTCGTTCAGGACGAGACTGCCAGTTTGCAAACACGATTGCCTCAGTCTGACAAGGACTTTGAACGATTGTTAGTAGCTAACCCGGAGAGTTCTGTGCTTTGGATGAACTATATGGCATTCGAACTTCAGTTGGGTGAGATTGATGGAGCTCGGCAGGTTGCTCGTCGCGCTCTTTCAATGATCCCTCAGCGTGATGAAGATGAGCGCCTCAATATTTGGGTTGCCTTGCTCAACTTGGAAGTGCAATTTGGCAGTGAAGAGTCAGCAACTCAAGTTTTTAAGGAGGCCCAGCAATTTATGGACTCGCTAACCATCCACCTTCGAATGGCAAATGTATATTCACAAGCAGGTAAGATCCAAAAGGCGCGTGAAACTTACAAGCGAGCACATAAGCGTTTTGGTGGTGAATCTCTGGAACCTTGGTTAGCTGAGATGCGCTTCCTCTTCACAGATGGAATTGACAAGGTTGCTGCTCGCGCATTGGCTGATATTGCGCTTCAAAGATTGCCCAACCGCTTGCATCGTGACTTCACCCGCCAATTCGCACTTATGGAGTTCGAATACGGCGATGCTGAACGGGGCCGTACACTTTTCGAAGCACTTTTGGCTGCTGCTCCCAAACGCGTGGATATCTGGAATGTCTACATCGATCAGGAAATCAAACACGGTGATGAGTCGCGATTTTCAGCCCTGTTTGATCGCGTTCTCCAACAACGTATTTCTATGAAGCAAGCTAAATTCTTCTTCAAGAAGTGGATTGACGTTGCATCTGACCAAGATTATGTGAAGCTTCGCGCCCAAGAATATGTTGAGCAGCGAGAAAAGCCTGACAGTGATGAGGAAAGCTCGTGAAAACAATAACATATGCAAATAAATTATTCATTCGTCAACACGAGTATAAATATATAATATGGCGCCTGTTTGCTGTCTCACACGGACAACTCTGATATGCTGTCTTTATCTCGAGCATCGCATTCTTCGCCTTGATGATTATCTTCCGATTCATCACGCAAGGTTACTGGGGGAACTTGGCTGTTGGTGGGTGCTGGATTCTTTGGTTTCGTCACTAGAAGGATTATTGAAATGACGAGGCCGAGGCCAGCAACACCACAAGAAAAATACTGGGCGCCTCTCCATGCCCGCCACGGGTCTTGCGGGCGTTGCTTGAGAAGTTCTTCCTCCACTGTTCCAGCGAAACCAAGAAAAATGGAAATTCCATAGTTCATCATCACGGAAACTAATGAACCTGCCATTCCCTGATACTTTGGCGGTAGGAACTCGCTCAACATTATAGACGCCGCTGGAAATGACCAATCCATTCCAAGTGGTCCGATCATCCACATACCCATTGTATTGCGGAAATAACTTTCGTCAATTTTGGCAGTAGTGAGGGCTATGGTCATTCCTAAGAATCCCAGCATTGATCCAATTAATATCAGTTCCACAGTTTTGTGGGAAATTAAGAGCGCGCAACTGATTCCGGCACATAGTCCAAAAAAGGGAGCTGGTGTTAGACCCACGCCAGCAGCGAAAGGAGTATAGCCTCGGAAATCCAGATAAAGCGTGTAACAATGGTAGACATCGATTGCATATGAACCCCAACCAAAGAAAACACATAGAAGGGTTAACGGTAGACGGCTGTTTCGCAACACCGCTTTTGGCACCAGCGGATTGGATGCCCACTTCAATTCCCAATAAATGAATACACAAAGCAGAAACACCCCTATAACCAATAAGGCAATGGTATATCCTTCTTGCCACCCAACTATTGGAGCATGATTCCAGGAGAAATTGAATAGCACCAATCCTGATACGCCAAGAATTGAGCCAACTATGTCAAGATTCTGCTGACTGCCATCTTCGTTTAACACATGTGGAAGGTCAGGCACAGAAATATGCGTCAAAGCACCCACCAACAGAGCAAAAATTGCATAAGCGTAATAATTCCAATCCCAGCGCTCAGTCCTCACGGCGATCATTCCGCTCATAGTGAGACCTAGCCAAGCTCCTGAAGGGGCAGAAAATCCAATGAGGCCGAATACCATCTTTTTTCTTAAACCGTTGTGGTATACCCGACCGACAGAACCTATTATATTCGGAAGCACGAATGCAATTCCTACTCCTTGGAATGTCCGTGCAACCACGTAGAAAGATGGTCCCAAATGTTGAGTATACCAGGAAATTCCGGAAAGAATAGACCACAAGACAGTCCACAAGTACCCACCTAATAAAACCTTCTTAATGCCATAGACATCACCGTAGCGGCCACTGATTAGAATTATAGTGCCAACAGAAAGACCGAATGATGCCATATACCACGGTTTAAAAGCGGCTGGAGAGCCAAAGGTTTTCTGTAGTTGGTTCATATGTGTCAAAACATCGGTTGTAGCAGCTAATGTCATGACTTGACCAAAACAGGAGGAAAGGATAAAGGCATATTCCATGTAAGGCTGCGTCCTAAAATAGGCCGGGTCTGTGAACTTTTCAGACATGAAAAACTGAACAGAAGGTCAAAGAGTGTTTCTTAACTCTCAGTGCAAGTTTATCGGCCCTGTGAGGATGGACTTGCCTAAAATATATATACTTATGTGGTTAGGTGTAATAATTGACCGACTTCATCTTAGTGACTAATAAATAAAAATATAGCACTTTAAAACGTATTTCTACAACACTTAATGAAAACAGTACTTATATATATGCTAAGTTCTTATTTCGAGGTTATCTTATTGTTTGTGGTTCCATAATTGTGCAAACTCCGGCTTTTTCAACAGCTAATTGTCGGTGCTGAAAAACCCTAATTCACGTACGCTTGCATAGGGGTCTTGACCTCATCGATCTCTAACAAATATATGTGTAATCAGAAGGCCTCACATCTTAAGTCACATCATATTGCTATGGCACCAAATGTCCCTCCGTCCGCAACCAGGTTAGATGTAAATAACAGCACATGTAAGATGGGAGAGTGCTGACCCTTTCCTCAGCTTACCCCACCACCAACATCCACGTCGTACCCACCCAATTACTCCTGGTAACATAACAACCCCTATTCTTCTAAAATGTCCTCCGGAGTCGGTGTCAGTGACGATGCATTGAAAGCATTCAACGAGTTCAAACTCGGTGGCGGTAGAAAGGATGCGCCTAACTATATCATCTACCGCATCTCTGACGACAAGTCCACCATCATCATTGACTCGAAGGGAAAAACTGAGAACTACGAGGAGTTCACTGAGCTGCTGCCTGAGAACGAGTGCCGCTATGCTGTCTACGACTTCGATTACCAGCTTCCCGGAGGTGCTGGCAAGCGTGCCAAGATTGTCTTTTTCACATGGGCCCCCGACACCACCCCCATTTTCAAAAAGATGATCTACGCGTCCTCTCGTGATGCCCTGCGTCGTGCGCTCAATGGTGTTGCTGTCGATATTCAGGGTGCCGACTTCTCAGAGGTTGACTACGACTCTGTTTACAGCAAGGTTACTCGCGGTACTAGCTAATCAAGTAATGTTTGTTTGTTGGAGCATGGGAACATATGTACCATAAAATTACAAAAGCGTGCCCGTTCATGCAGTGAATCAATTTTTGGTATCCTATGTAGTGTGAAGCAGTATTCTGAAAAAAATGCACCGAGTAGTATGCGTGGTTTTTTTTCAAACGATTGAAGGAGAGCTAGTCTTGCCAATGTGACTTTTAATTTAGCTTAACATTATTTGTAGAGAGCACATAATATGCGATTTACGTTTTGATAAAAATTGACATCTTAGCGTTCTTTATTGATGAATAGTATCACAATAAATGTATGCTCATGACCACTCATGAAATCAACCTAGCTGGTTGCTGTTTTTATCTAGCGAAGTCGCTTTCGTCTTATGATCTGCCGGGTTGGCGGCTGCTTCATACTGCGCTATTACTGGTGCCCGCTTCAGTTCTGAGAATTCACCACGTAGACCAATGTACAAAAGCTTTGTCTGCTCGCCTCCATAGTTCGATGGGATATAGATAGTCAGTGACTGAATGTTGGTGAATTTCGGCCGGTTCACCGCAAACTGAACAATCCCCTCGCGAGTCTCGTTGGTGCTCACACCGGCACTCACACCGGCAGGATTTGTTAGTTTCTGCACTGGTGGCAAACTTGCGGCCTTATCGAAATCGAGTTGAGGCTGGTCTTTGAATAGGACAATATCTTCCGGCGCTGATTCGTCACCTAAAGATCGAATAAGGATGCTGTGTAGTTTCACCATACCTGTGAAAGGTATCACTATCAGTAGCTCCTCGTCAACATCCGATGTCAGGATGGGATCGTCCAGCAACCTCTCTTCCCAGGGCCTCACTATCCGTGCTGCATGTTCCGGCTTAGTGGCATTGCGGGCTGTGACGTTGCTCAAATCAATATATGGGTAGAGCGTCTGGATCTGATTTGTGTCAGGCGGCGGAACATGATCGTTCTCATCATGGCCATGGTCATGATTGTGTATATATTCGTCTTGACAGCTCATGCTTGAATCGCAGTTTAAGGGTAAGTCGAGAAAGCAAGTTCAAGTCGATATGTGGACTGATTCGTATTTCCGTGGCTAGAATATCCAGGTCAGCTCTTCGAAGAAGCTAATTCTATTAAGCAAAAACTTTTTGGGATTAACATCGAATGATGCATATCTATAGTGACAATACCGTTCATTTCCATCTATCGTATTTCAGTGCACCGAGTGTATTTACTGTGATACGCCTTTTTCTTTTTAAGTTTGATTAGCAATTAGAGAATTAAATAAAAAAAAATAATAAAAAGATATGCTACGTGGTGTAATTGAGAAATACTAGGACTAAGTGGCGCTGGGTTGGTAGAATCTTAGCGCGATACCCCGCGGTCATGAGTACGCTGCGTAATCAGCCAGTACAGGCATCACGCCTGCCCTGGTTGCACAACTGACAACAACAAGTGGTTACTAGAGTCCGAGAAGGACCTCAAGAAATTAACTTGCTAAACACGAATGTCTAGCTTTTTTTCGAAATTTAGGTCATCTAAACCGTCTAAGAAAAAGGCCAATGCCAATCAGAATGTTCCACCCGTTGGGGGCAGTGTCTACTCCAGCAGCAATAACTCTTCGCAGGTTTCTTTGGGCACGCGCTCATACGCGTCCAATAACTACCAGAATATGCAGCAAGCACGACCATCACATACAGTCTCTTTCCCCCAAGCGACACCGTCAACAACTTCCTTCACACCCGGCTATTCTTCCAATACGAATGTTGCCAGCTCCAATGCCAGTCTGAATAAATTTGAAGGTAGCGGGCGTGCCGAACAGCAACAGAATGGACTACCGCCTCCATTGTTTATGCGGCAGCCTTTCATAAGATCAGCGCTAGTGAAGGGGCGCTTCCAAACCATTGTAGAACTTCCCAAATACGTTGATCAGAACGAGTGGCTGGCACTTAACTTATTCGAGTTCTATGGCAATATCTCACAGTTTGTGACCATGTTATCGGATTACATCGATCAAAGTCATATTATGAATGCTGGTGCTGGGTATGACTATTTGTGGATCGACACTAACAAACAGGCGGTGAGGCTTCCGGCGGCAACGTATATCAATTACACAATGTCATGGATATCAGTGAAGTTCGATGATCCAACGCTCTTCCCAACTCGGCAAGGTGTGCCGTTTCCTCCCAATTTTCCGAGTGTTTTGAGGAGCATATACATCCAACTGTTTCGCATTTTTGCATACATCTTTTACAATCAGTATGAAAAAATTGTGCATCTGAGTTTGGAAGCACATTTCAATTCGTTGTTCTGTCATTTCGCATCATTCGGTAAGAAATTCCACTTACTCGATCAGAATGAGATGGCTCCGCTGCTGCCTCTCATACAAAATCTCGAGGCTCAAGGAAAAATAGTATGACTTGAACTCAAAAAAGTTCAACAGTCGTATATATATATATATATATAAATGCACCAAATGGCAGAATAAATCTATGTACAGTAGAACTTCTCCTCAGCTGAAGAAGTATGGTGAGCTCAGCACATTATGCACATCAAAGTCACCACGAGGTGGAATAGGAGGTATGCGTAAAGGTACGAGTACTTTGATTGCTCCACGACGTGAAGCACGCTTAGGCTTTTCTTCAGCATCATCAAGAGGTCCTTCACTTGGTTCTTCCGATTCAAGAATCTCATTCAATTTCTCAACGCCGAACCCAGAATGCTCCTTGGATTGCTGCAGCTGATAAAGAGCGGTCAAATTCTTGTGACCCTCCTTATCACCTGAGACCTCAGCTGAAAGAGCATCGACTTCACTGCGATCCATGGACATCATGATTTTTAATGGAGAAGGATCCTCTGGTTTGCTTTTAAGTTCCATGTCGATTTGATCAGGTATTTCTAACTTTAAAGCACGTCCATATTTCTCACGACTATATTGGTCTCGCAAAGTCTTAATTGCGATACCAGGGGCCGATTTTGCGGGAATCTCGATAACTTCCAAATGGTTACCGTAACGGGTTTGAAACTCATCTTTGAGTTTGACAATGAGATTGTCGCTATGCAAGGTCACGAAGCATTCACGTAAATTTTTGTTCATGCAGTCAATGTCAGCTGCATGAGTCCAATAGCTATCATGCACAGAAGCAAAAGTAATACCATCTTTGCTACACTGTAATGCGCTCATAAGCATGTGTGAAGCATCGAGGGAGTGGATATAGTTTGGCGGGAAGGCTGTCTTCTGCTTACGCGGATTCACACTCTGAAAAGAGTAGGGATCAGAGATATGAATAGTTTGCAGCTCCGTTTGAACTTGCTTACTCTTGGGAACTCGGTAAGGTTGCACAATCGGGAGACCGAGTGGGGTCGTCCAAATCACGGAAGATACAAATTTGGAGTCAGCACCGTGTAACGACGGGTCAAAAGTCACTGCTCGGGAAATATTGGATGCATTGTCACCCAGCCAATCCTGGATCTCGTGAGCTGAAGTAAAAAGTTCCCGGACAGCATCTAGAACTTTTTGGGCAATATATGCAGCACTCTTGAACACCATTTCATCTGGGAAATTATCAATGTCTTTAAGACGGTTGGCCACTTGTTCGCGAGCTCCAGCATATGTGACGCCATAGACATGGGTCATGACTGTCTGCTTAACAACTTTGCGGTTGAGAATAGGGGCAACAAGTTGAGCGACAGCGATATGTCTTGGATCAGTTTCATTTTGGACTTTCTCCTTGACAATTTCACAAACACGACTATAGACATCTTGGGGTCGATCAGCAGCTTGCAGATTAACCTGATAGGCACCTTCAAAGTCACCACCAAGAGCAGCGTAATGCTGAAGACCATTACAACTTCCATCCTGATGTACACTCAGATGACTCTCAAAGTTTTCCGGACCCTCAGGATGTTCCAAGGCACTCTTTAACTCGAAACATGTAGCCAATGCCTGGAAGGGCGAATCAGCCTCTTTCCACCAGCCGCCGTTGGGCCCAAGTGGCTCATTGGCTGAATTGAGAATATCATCCATGTGTGTATCAGCGAATTGGACTCGTTCCTCATGACTAGCCTTGTTTACACCAAAAAGATTGGCCAAATGAATTTTGAGCCAGTACAAACCACGCGGACCCAATTTCTTTCCCTCCCAGAAAATGAGCAAAGAACGGCTCACGTCATTTCCCATATGGTTGAAATGAGGACTTAAAGGATAAGCTCTACCACGGAAGTCCAAATTGTGCGGCATGTAGAATCGCTCTCCAAGCAATGCACGAGCAATATCCAGTTTATAGTTGAGATCACACCGTTGCGAGTAGAGTCGCCCATTCTCTAGAACTCGGTTTCGACATTGCCGTCGGTAATCGCGGAGCTCCCCGGGATCCGAATCTCGTGATGGAACAGGTATGTCACTGAGGTCAGGCTGGGGTTGGACGTGCGGCGGCACGTCAAGGAATTCTTGCTTGGAATTCCAAATCTGAGATAGAACTTTGAGAATTGGCTTGTTCACGGTCCAGGCGGTCTCACCAAGTACGTTTAGTCCATCAAATACGGCCTGCATCTGGCCCCGCTCACTGGCAGCAGCGATGTATGCAACCTGTTCCGGGCATTCCTTACTGCGAACAATTGTACTGGGTGAGTACCAGTACCCACCATTATTCCAGGAGGTCCAAGGACGCGGTTTGCAAAGCATGGGCAATTGTTGAGGTTGGAGAGCCACTCTCTCACCACTTAGATAATTGGCAACCACTGTATGGGGCCTAAGAACGCCGATTTTGGTACCGTTTTGATATTGGTAACTATGATGAAAGGCCGGGGCCTTTCCTCTAACCCGTTTACCACTCACTGGATCAGTCCCAGAAACGGGGACTTTTGCGACCTGCATAAAAATAGAGATCAAGAATGAACCGATTTTAGCGCGAATAGCCACCGGCCATGAATGTGTTGTGGAAACAGATACCGGAATATGTGTTGGATCCTGAGCACCACCAGGAGAAATGACACCAGCAGATGCTGAGGACTCAGTCTTACGAGTTGCTTGTAGTTTGCTCTTCCGGCTCTGTCGCTTATGCTCTAGCTTATATTCTCGCTCAACATTTTTTCCCACACTCACCATTGCAACTGCAGACTTGTTCGACTCACGGGAGCTAGTGTTAAGACGAAGCAACTCCATCATAGTCATTGCAGGCAAATTTTCTGGTTTAGCAAGACAAAGATAAGGTGCATACTCAAAACGGCTCCAAACATCTTTTCGTTTCATACCGGGAAAATACTCCTTAAAAACATTATCCGGGATATCAGTCTTAGACTTGTATTGTGTCAAAATGTTGAGCCTGGCCATTTCGAACTCAATATGAGGCATCATGGCCTGGTTCCATTCCCACATTAATGTCTCTAAACCTTTCAACTGAATCTTTCCTTGTCCAGATTTATCCGCTTCGACCATTTGTTCGAACATTTGCCGCCAACGCATTCGCGCAGCTTCGATTCCCCGGTTCTCGATATGCTTTTGCCGGCGTTCGTTGATACTTTGCAAAAGCTCATCAAACTTTTTGCGCTCTTCATCGGTTTTCAAATGAGTGTAAATGTCGAAGAAGTCCAAGCTTTGACCCTGTGTCTGCTCACCATCGCGAGTTTTGGTATGAGGGAGTCCAGCCATATCAGCCAGCTGCTGGAGTGCAGCCTGATCAGCTTGTCCCTTCATTTGCAAGCCAGAAAGAACGTGTCTGATGGCTACAAGCCCAAAGGATTGTGTCGGCTCGAGGGCTTCATAGCCCTCCTTTTTAATGGGTTTTTGAAGACCCTTAATAGCTGGCGCTGTAGTGGTGCTTTGCGCGTTACTATCTTTATGAGGGATGTTAGGATCCTCAGAAGTGGGATTTCGGCTCAAGACGTCGCGTGTGACACGGTCCACATCTTCTGGCTGTAATCCAGCCGTATCCATAACTTTCTGAATAGTCTTGGCATCAAGCAGTTCTACTTGCCGCAACACAGACCGAAGTTGATTTTTGTTTAGTTTCCTGACATGTTGTGAGAGAAGGTCACTATGCTGTTCGGAATTCGCAGCTGCATTTTGAATCATCAAAGCCTCGGTGGCATCGTTGCTGTGAAATCGAGGTATTCTGTATTCCAACATTCGTAGCCAGTCAATGGCCACATAGGGCCGTCCTGGGTTCATCGATATCAGTCTTTGCAGATAGGTGTTGACGGCTAGAGTCACGTCACTAGTTCCTGATATTTCAGTCAAGCCAAAGAGAACAGATTCTGCTCTCTCCATGTTACCATGCTGTAGACATGCTTCCAGAAGCGTCCAGGCATGGACGTAATCACTGCCAAAAACATTGCGAACAACTCGGTCTTGAGGACTCGACCATGAGGCATTGGCAGATATGCGAGTATTAGTCGTTTGTGGGGTCTGGATTGTGTTTGAAGGCCGGCTATATGACCGGATGTTACATTGGCCACCAGAGATGGCCAGTCCATGAAGAGGACTTAAATGGGGCGTTTTGCGTTTCAACGCCTCAATTTTTCTAAACATTGACAATTTAACCTACTCGTGCTCTGCTGATCTTAACAATTTACAAGGAGTCCCTATTATTTTCTCAAGTCAGCAGGGAGGCGTGCTTGTCAAAATATTTAGGCTGAAAAATTATGGCTGGGGTAAGCAGTATCCAATATTTTTCATACTAGGCATAGAATATTCTCATGTGACACACTACCCAACCTCATATTATGTATGTTTTAAATAAATGGAATCAACAAACTAAATCCAGAAAATAAATATAATTGGCAAAACGCTAAGCAGCGTATTTTGTAAGATCCCATACTTTGACCTTCCCATCATCACCACCACTAATAATCTCATTGTTGCTCAACCAGTCCACTGTGTTGATCTCGTAGATGCCGTGGGCATAGTCAATTGTGCGCTCAACCTCCCATTTACCAGCATTGGGAACATAAACAACAATACGGCCATCGGCACCAGCAGTGACAATCTTGCCATTGGCACCCCATCTCACAGAATATATGGTATAATTATGCACTGTGGGGAGATCAGTCTCGAGTTGCCATTCCTCTGACAGCACGTCCCATCGGGCCACGGACGGGAGTCGCTCCTGACCACCAGAGCCTCCGGCCTCCGAGACTTTTGACCAAATTTTAACCTTGAGATCAGCCGATACGGAAACTAGTCGCATGCCATGCGGGTCAAAGTCGCAGGACCATACGGTCGAATCGTGGCCATCTGGACCATCAAGGTGGGCGACACAAAGCCACTCATCGTCATCACGACGCCAAAGACGGATAGAGTCATCGTAAGAGGCAGATGCCAATATCTCCTCTGTCGGATGCCAGACCACATGCTTGACATCCTGAGTGTGCTCTTGAAGAACGGCTACGCATTCAAAATCTTCCCCGGACTCATCGACTTCCCAAATCCAAACTGACTTATCTCGAGAGCAGCTAGCAAGAAAGTTACCATCCGAAGACCAGGCAACTCGTTTAATTTCGTTGTCGTGACCTTCAAGCTGAGCCAGAAATTCCCAATTGGGCTCTTCTAAAGAAAATATGCTCATTGTAGCATCAAAAGATCCCAGAGCTAACATTGGTTGATGACCTCGCCAAGCGACGGTGCGAATACTTCGCTCATGGACATCTTTTATCTCCTTCAAGAGCTCATTACTTTTCTTATTGCGGATCTGGGCCACACGATCACTCCCTACACTCGCATACAGCGGCAAATGTGGGTGAGTGGCTACTTGCCAAACCTGCCCATTGTGTTTGGCAACTTCCATCAAGAGACTATTTAGAATGGCTTTGCCTCTGAATATTGAGAGAGAGGTTTTAAGACTAGGACAGGCTGGGCAGGGTTTAAATGGCTCTCGAGGGCCAAAGCAGATCAGTTTTATTCACCACATTTATAAAAACTATATGCGCCTTGATGTACTGGTGAAAAGAGCCGCGCGAAACTCACAACGATATCATCGACTTTTTGACCATTCGCGGTATAATTCACGAGATGCTGCGCTAAGACTCTCCGCAAATTTTGGTGCTAGCGTTAAGCAGCTGCCGCCTAGTCTTAGAACTGAATTACTGTCTCCCCAACTCCAGAAATTCCCACATAGATCTTCGCTCTTCCAAAGTCTGGAATTCACTGGTCGGTTGCTACTAGACATACTTATCAATGATCATCTCGGCACTCGCACAGTTGAAATACCATCTCATGTTGTGCAGAAATTTTGTGATCTGCGTGATATTGGGTCTGAAGTTGGTTCCCACAATGCTCCGGCATTGCTATACCAGTGTGTTGGTGCTGTTAATATTTTCTGTGGCGACGAAGAATGCCGTGAAATGGTTCATGAGCGAATACTTAGCGGGACAAACGGGATTGCCAAAGTGTTTTTGGATGACTTGTATCAGCGGAGAAATTAAAACATTATTTATTTGTTATTTATAATTATTTATTTGAAGTGACTCCAAGATAAGTCTGACCTAAGGATAAGTATTTCCTCCTCCTGAAGCATTGAAAGTAATCGAAGGAATTATTCCGATGCATAAGCAATTAAATGAAGGCATGAAAAAGTGGATTTAAACATGGACAGGAAATTCGAATGCATGGCCCTTCTCTTATGCGCGCAACGTAACTGTCTTGGAGGTTTACAAAATTAAGTGCCCTTGAATTAGGTCTATGCCTTCAAATTCAATTTTCAGAGGCCAAAAACATTCATTAGTGAAAGCACAATCGAATAAATAGAGATTTTCTAGTCATCAAAGCAATGTCAGCCATTCCAATCATAGGCGTAGACCCTGAAGCCACAGACACGATTTCTGGGTTGGGTGTGCGTTGGAGTCAGTTATCAACGGCCACCGCGAGATTCAAAGGACACCTCACCTCTTTCTTGTAAAAGTCCTCGAGCTCAAGTTAATATGAATGAAAGAATGAGTATCGAGGAACAGCTTGAACATTCTTTGGGGCAGGTTTCATTACACCGTAGTCAGGTAAGGAAAACGCTTGAGTCCCCTAAGGGCAAATTGCTTGTGGCAATTAAACAAGCGTCCGCTATGCTCAATGAGCTTCGTGTAGCCAGATTGCCTCCTCAGATGTACTATGAGCTATACAATGCCTGTTTCGATACACTCTCGCAGCTAGAAGAATATCTCATCGAGGATCAGAAGAACCATCATTTAGCAGACGTTTACGAAATTGTGCAGTACACTGCGACAGTCTTGCCTCGACTTTATCTCATGATCACTGTTGGAACAGCATTTCTGGCAACACCGGGTGCTCCCCGACAAGAAGTTCTCAAGGATATGCTTGAGATGTCCCGTGGGATCCAAAGCCCTCTTCGAGGTCTTTTCTTGCGGTATTACCTGGCTCAACGCACGGGTTCATATTTGATGACGAACACAAAACGGGAGCTTGAATTCAGTGTTCAATTTACGTTAACAAACTTCATCGAAATGAACAAACTCTGGGTGCGTTATCAACATGATGGTCTTTCGTCAACGTACGACCAGCGAACTGAGGAACGTAAACAATTGAAAACAATCGTAGGGAGTAGCATTTTGAGACTCTCACAGCTCGATACAATTGACTTGGCATTTTTTGGGAACCTCGTTTTACCAGCGCTTCTTGGTCAAGTTGTCCAATGCCGCGACAAACTTGCTCAAGAATATATTCTGGATATCCTAGTTCAAGTGTTTCCCGCAGAATACCACCTTGAAACTTTGCCAATCTTTCTGGATTCGTTAAAATCTCTGTTGCCTGAAACATCTGTCCCTTCTATTCTTCAGGGATCAATTAAGCGCATAACCGAATATGCTGAGCTTCTGGAGGCAGAGAAACGAGACGAAAAACTTGCGAGCAATCTTAGTTCGACTAAAATTGAGAGCAAAGAAGAGTTGCCAGCTAAAATGACTTCTGAGAGTCTGGAGGCTGAAAAAGATGAAGCAGCTAATGAAGAAACTGTGCAGAATAATGTTCAGAATAATGATAGTGGTACCGATACAGGGGAAGAAGGAACCAGAAAAAGCAGCCACCTAGATAATACCATTGGAGAGGAGTCTGATAAAAAGGAAAATGTTGCTGATGGTGAAAGCAGTGATGCTCAGGAAAATGAAGTCAATGAACGTGATGAGGAGGAGGAGAAGTCAATATTTGCTCCTCTTATTGCTGAATACTGGAGCATAATATCTTCACTCAAAGCATCATCAAAAGACCGTGCCATGCTTGTATCGAGTTTAATGAGGCTCTCCGAAGTCACTAAAGTCCCCATTCCACTCGATTCTCTCTTCGCATACCTTGTATCGAGTAAGATGGATGAGAATGCTGAAGTCGAGAATCTACTTCTGTCACTTTTTGATGGTGCATCTTATTCACTCTCGAACGTGCTCAGTATGCTACGTCAATATCCTAGTGTGCTCTCATCGCAATCAAAAGAAACCCGTCACAAAGTTGCAGAACATGTGGTCAATCATTATCTGCAAAGTACCCGCGAGCAAGATACTAGCGTAGCCATCGATATGGAATTGAGCAAACAGATTCTCGACTTGATGACACTGCTATTGAACTCAGGTGGTTTTGATGCTCCAAAGACCAGAGCTTTTATCAATCTCCTCAAGACCGATAAGGTAGACACATCACTCGATCTTCTAATGACAGCGCATTCAAATGTGCGAAAGTCCGGTAAACCAATTGTCCGCACAACTAGTAGCATAATGGTCGTTGCAGCCCTGGATCTATTTCTTCAAGACCCTACTGCAGCGGAGGTTGGAAAGATCTTGAAGTTCTGCAACAAAGTGTGCCATGATCTGGCGACGGTAGGAGAATCCCCTCTTGTTGCATATCGCCTTTACGTCACTTGCGCAACAGCAGCTGACAATGTTGGTTCCGAAGATGCCGCATATGAGCTTTTTGTCCAGGCTCTTTCTATTTATGAGGAATACATTACTGAGTCGACACAACAAGTTTTTGCTCTAGCTGTGATTATACAAGCCCTCCAGCAGGCCTCAGTTTTCACATCTGAAAATTATGATCCATTAGCTCAGCGTTGTTTGCAATATGGTCAACGTCTGATGAAAAAACCCGATCAATGCCGCTCCTTATTAAAAACGGCACATCTCTTCTGGGACAACAATTATGCCGATGCCCGTCGTGTAGAAGAAACTTTGGGACGTGCTTTACGGTCAGCAGATTCAGTAATGGATATCGGTCTCAGCATTGAGCTATTTTTGGACGTTATCGATACCAATCTATACTTCCTTGGAAACGATACGAGTACCGTAACTGTTGGGTCTGTCAATAGTATCATCAAACTGATCAAGGACAATTTGGCAACCGCTCAAAGAGATGGCTTACTCGACGGGCCCAAAAATCAGCCAACTCTGGGCTCTCTTCAGCAAAGATGGTATCGCACACAACAATTCATTAAGGCCCAACAGAATTCTTTCCCTCGATTCCAGGGTCTTGATACAGAAAGCTAGGTTAAAATAATTTAGAAGCCCCTAAAACTGAGACAAATTCCTGATCACTGCATAAGCGTGTGCGTATCGTAAGGCCATATAATGGGAGTATGCTCCAAATACGACGAAAACGTGGAATATTTGATGCGAATGACCAATGAAATCAAATTTGCCAGGCATATGCTTTTCGGGGAATCTTAAAGCATAGAGAAACGCTCCAAATATGTAGCAAAAGGCTTCCATGTATAGCCACGGACAAGAAGACCTTAAACTAACCTCGCGGTATCCAAATTGGAAGTATCCTACGAGAACTGGGAAAACACCACTTAAACCATAGAGCACAAACATAGTTGCTCTAACGGGTCGGTATTTTGGAGTCCGGAATGTGTCGGACAACGAGACAGCTGAGCACAAAACTGCAAAGATAGTCGTCAACCCAATGAAAAGATGGCGTTCATTCTGCTTGTCGTTGAAAGCAATTTCCACTAGTGAGATCATCGAAGTAGCAATGAGAATGCATATGCCAACATAATCAAATTTATTACCAATTGAAGCCACCCGATGGCTATGACTACCTAACAGATGGTAAGTAGCACTCATTCCCAAGCAAGCTGTGCATCCTGCGAAGAACAGAATTAGCGGCGGCGTAATTTCCAAGATTGCAAAAGCTTGTATCACGAAAACGAAGACGCTAGGAATTAAATGTGTATAAACATTTCCAGTCTCATTATGAATATAGAACAGCGAGTGCAAACATTTGCGAAAACTGCGTTCTGAGGGCACATAGCCTGTGAGAATAAACTCATTATCTTTTCGCCAGTCCTCTAGTTCATTGAAATATAATAACTTTCTGGGTGGTTTTACAGTATTCAAAGGTGAAATTTTCTGCTTATCACGGGAAGTGTTTCGTCTCCTTGTCTCTACCATTACTAGTTCACTGACAATGTTTTAATTTCAAGTTGCCGAGAGCCTAGACAATCTCCCCATCAACCCCAATCCAGCTCACTGCATGTTGTCTCTCACCCGGATGATTCCTGAGGCTTAGGGTATCGTACTGGCCGTAGTATCGGCATATGTAATGCTAAGGCTTCCAACGTGAACGCTGTGGGTTACTTGTGGCGTACCCCGCACTTTACAATATTGCTATATCGTAACCAGGAAAAGAAAGAGATAAAAATTGACGAAACAGGGATCGGATGTCATACATTGCAACAGATCCATCTCAACTGAAGATCTGCATCGTAATGGTGGGATTGCCTGGCCGTGGCAAGAGTTTCATGACCCAAAAGGTTGTTCGCTACATGACTTGGCAGAGTATCAAAGCGAAATCCTTCAACGTTGGAATTTATCGTCGGAAAGTCACGGCTCACCCACATGCTGATTTTTTCAAAAACGATAACGAGGAAGGTCAGAGATTGCGTCGAGAAGCATCTGAAGCCGCAATGAATGATCTGCTTACCTGGATGTTTGATGAAGACGGCCAAGTTGCCGTGTATGATGCTACAAATTCCACGAGGGAGCGTCGGGCCTGGATTGTAGAAACATTGTGCGCCTGGCATGTTCATCCTCTATTTGTTGAAACAGTCTGCGATGACGAGGAAACAATCTTGAACAACGTAATGGACGTCAAAACGAACTCGCCTGATTACCTGGGAACAGATCCCCAAAAAGCATCCAAGGATTTTTTGGCTCGAATCGATACCTATAAAGAGAGCTATCAGTCTATTTCCAACAACGAGCGGCTGTCCTATCTCAAATTGAAGAACGTGGGAACTCAAGTCGTAATCAACCATATCCAGTCGTACTTGGAATCCCACATCGTTTATTACCTCATGAATTTGCACATCAAACCGCGTAAACTATGGCTGAGCCGGCATGGTGAATCCGAGTTCAATCTTTCTGGTTTGCTGGGCGGTGATTCTGATTTGAGTGAGCGAGGATTTACATATGCGCGGAAACTCCCCGAATTACTTGCCAAGGCTCAGGATGGTATACCTGAATCCAAGCTCACGGTTTGGACTTCGACTTTGAAAAGAACTCAACAAACTGCGCAGTATTTACCATATCGAAAGCTGCAATGGAAAGCATTGGATGAGCTGGATGCTGGTGTCTGTGATGGCTTAACTTATAAAGAAATTCAAGAGCGATATCCCGAAGATTTCGCTGCTCGTGATGAAAACAAATTCGAGTATAGGTACCGGGGAGGTGAAAGCTATCGTGATGTGGTCACTCGACTGGATCCAATCATCATGGAGCTAGAGCGTCAAGAAAATATTGTTATTGTTACACATCAAGCAGTACTACGATGCATTTACGCGTACTACATGAATGTGCCGCAGGAAAAAAGCCCCTGGATGCAGGTACCACTCCATACTCTCATATGTCTAGAGCCACGAGCTTACGGAACAAAAGAAACTCGTATCAGCGCTGATATACCTGCTGTGAGTACTTTTAGAGCAAAGGGTGAAGACCCCAAAAGTCAACATGCTTAAGCTTGTCTTCTAAAATCTATCCTATAACATGCATAATCTCAGAATACCAAGCAAGAAATTCTATACATATAGGCCTGAAAAATATGTCTCGCGACCAATTGAATCACGACCTTACCCACTTTGGGCAGCAGGGCCTTGTCAAGCGGGGTTGACTAAGACGAAGTAAACATTAGGTTACGTCGACTGCACGCGTTCGCGATATTATCAACCCAACCAAAACAAGCACTGATTGTTACGATCTAGAAGGTTTGTCGATCAGGTAGAGAGGTCAGGCAAAAACAAAGAAAAGCGGGAAATTCTGTGAACTCAGGTAGGAAATTTCAATTCTTTGGTACAAGAAAAAAATTAGTCGATGGATACGGGCCTAATTGCTGCTGTTGCGACCTTTCGCGTCTTCAGCTCGCGTGCATCCACCAGCCCGAATCTCACGACTCCTGACTTGCCACCCAGTCGCCAAGATCGAATGGCGACTACTCCGGTATGTGAGGGACCTTTGCTACTCTCCAAGTTGGCAACTAATGAGATTACCTATCTGCAGGTGAACAACTTCACGCGGGCTATAATGCCGCGTTCGCGTATCTGGCGAGTTAGTGAGTCAGAAATTGTGATTCCTGCCACGTCGAGTAACTACTGGTTGATTACCTTGAAGGGCTCGCCAAGGTCAATCGAGAAGTTCACCCGGGTCATTAGTGGGCTTTGTCGCTATGAGCGCTTCTATGAAAAAGGAAATACTGATGAGATTGACATTACTGAAGAGCAGACGGATGGAGACGGCGAGTATGTTTCATCTACCCCATCCTTTGAGAGCCAGAATGTGCTCGATGCTCGTCAGACAATAAAAAGGGGTAACATGGCAAGAAGATTAAACACTCTGTCTTCGATGAATAAAGAACATCGGCCGAAACTAGATAAAGAAATTGTTGGTGACGTGACACACCACAGTAGTGGTAGCACCTCAAGCACACTCTGGGATAGTAGTCATTCCGATTCGGAGCATACTACCTTCGTTGAATCTGGCAAAAACAATTTTCTTGAGCCCATCTATGTTGCTGAAAAAAATGAACAACACTTTGAAACTCCACTGAAACCCAAATCAGGAGACTTAATTTCATCCCCAATTGTTAGTGTACCTTCGACACCTGTGCTGATGAGCTCCCCTAAAGACGCAGAACCTGGTATTCAGAAATGTCACACAGAGTCTCCTCCTGAACGTGATGAGACTCAATCACAGGCCGAATCTGATACTGATTACGATTCTTTGGAAACTGTGGACCTCACTTTCGACACATCGGGCCAGGAAACAGAAGATAAGGTACCAGCCGATTCAAAGCCAACATACCCCAGTTTTGAATCGAGGTTCGCACCAAGATTTTCGCATCCATTAATACCGTCATCTCATGTCATCCGGTACTACCCTTCATTCCCGTCTGTTTCATATGTGCCACCGCCGAATAATGACAGTCTGAGCAGCGGAGGTATCTCAAGCAATGCCATCGCATCAAACCCTCACAGTGTACACCGTCTAGTTCCCAGAAGACGAGAACTTCTCAACCTTGGCCCCAGCTCACTTCATCAAGATGTTACATCAGTTGGCGGCTATATAGGCATGATAGCTGTCAAGGGAATCATGCGCAAGACTTGACTATACGTCAGAGATGTTAAAGAGTGTGTTGAAGAGTACGGTTTGCCCATTTAAAGTGGCCTCGCGGTGTGCATTGGTTGAATTATACCTATTTATTATTATTATTTATATAAGTTATTGATTGAGGTTCTCTGCAAGCTAACAACATCTGGGTAGGGGAAGAGCTGTATATCACTGTAGAACCGGACGCGCTGTGTCTCAGCGATGTCAGTTGCCAATGGCTTTGCTCAGATAGCAGGCATGTTCTACACCATATTTGACCCTGAACAGGGTACCAAGCCTTGCTGTCAGGCGCCAGATGGGGCCATCAAAAGTACACCAACGTCTCAAGTTGCCCAACCTTTCCTTGACTTTGACGCGGTAAAGAACTACATCATTCCAAAGCCGGTATTGTGCAATCGAATCGTGTCATTTCTTTATAAAGGTTACCAGGTGATTGGATATCCGGTGAATATCCCCGGTGACCACTATCCACGGAATTCTTTCACATTCAATTTAGCATTCATTTTTCATGCGGGCGCTGACGCAACAGCCTACGAAAGCATTGTTGTGCGTACGGCAAAAATGATGAAGGCTCTTGAAGAGCAGAGTCTCTATTTGAGCAGTGGAGAAAACTTGCATGCTTTTGACAGTGCTATGGAGCAGATGTTTCAAGATCTAAACAACTATTCGGAATGCATGATCAGCGTTGATAGCATCAACAAAATCGACATCAAGCTTTTGCCAATCCTGGAGGCTCCGCCAGACTTGAAAAGTTATGATGTGCCTATAACGACCGTCGATCTGGCAAGTATGGTTGACGAGACTTGGGATCCTACATTGGAGAGACTACTTCCTTACATTAACGGGGTCAGCAGTATTCGCCAAATTGCTGACCTCGCTTCAGCAGACTACACACTGACGAAAAAGGGCATCCAACATCTCGTCCACTATGGGTGTGCTGTGATAACCAGTATATTCCAGTTCAGCAACATGTATGCGCCCACGTCAGTGGTTACAGATATTTGCAACCCAGACGTCTATCAGGAATTTTGTGATTATGTGCACAAATCTTCCTACAGTAAAAAGTCACATCCTCAAGCGGCTGCACCTATAATGAGTAGTAACACCACCAGAAGCCGAAGGGTGAGTCACGGACATTCTAGCAGTGCAACACATGAGATGTTCAGAGAATCCAGTAGTATGCTGAGTGTGAAACAAGCTTTCAAGTTATATTCATCTTTCAGTTGTGGTGTAACACTTGGCTCCTGGTGTCATACTAACCGGGATCTATTACAGGAAGTCGATTTGAATCGGTTCATCACTTTCGGTATTTTGAAAAGGCTAATATACCTCTTGAGATCTTATCCGCTGTGGATATCACGGCGCAGTCCTCCTTCGATCTTCAGAATTGAGGAGGTTTTAGAAGAGCATGGCCTTAGCCCTGACGGGGCACCTGTGATTCAAAAGTGCATGTCTCAAGCGACACATTTTGATGAAGTTTGTACAGAGCTGAGGGCAAGCAAAGCAACAATTTTCAAAGTTTTACGGTCCCTAGGAGACTGGGCAATTGTCAATCGTTGAGGACTTTTTCAAATATTTATTGTATCTATTTTGTATCTATTTGGCGAGAGAGGGCTAGGTACCTTACGTGCGGTACCTTTCGATATGGTAGATCTGTCCGCATTCAAATATGTAAAGAAGAACGAAGATGATAAGAGCGCTAGAAACAAGCGACATCGCATCAGTGGAAATAAAGAGTCGGTCACAAAAAAGGCAAAAATAGATATTCCACGAGATTGGCCCGGTCCACTACCTCCAATATTACATCCAAACTTGAAAATAGTATTTGTGGGATTCAATCCCGGAACTGAATCAGCTAGACTGGGTCACTATTATGCTCATCCATCCAATCGATTTTGGAAGTATCTTTTCTGGTCAAAAATAACGGAAACGCTTCATACTCCATTTGAGGATAGAAGAATGCCATCAAAGTATCAAATTGGCTTCTGTGACTTAGTTGCGCGATCTACAAAAGGAATTACCCAGTTAAATAAGCAAGAAATGCTACAAGGCGCCCATGAGCTCGACAACAGGGTGGCAAGTGTGTGTCCAAACATTGTGTGTTTTGTTGGCAAAGGTATTTGGGAGGCAGTTGCGAGAGCATTTGGATGGAACATTAAAGACTTCAGATATGGCAAAGACAGAAAGCACAAATTTGGTCACGGCAAGTCTTTACTTTATTGTGTCGCGTCCACCTCAGGTCTTAATTCGATATCAACAGAATTGCAGTTAGAGGCCTGGAATGAGTTGAAGCAAGAGCTCAGCGTTTTGCCGCTTGCTCCACAAGCCGATGAAATTCCTCTGCCTGAGAATCAGTGATTTTTAAAGTGGGAACCGCTTTAATCATAAGATCATCAGCAAGGATCTTGATAGCCTTTCTATGGTCATTGTCGGCTGCTGATGCGTAGCCAAGCATTTCTAAGGCTTCCATTTGCATGCTTTTACACTGTTCATACATGGTTTGTTGCGGCTGACAAGAAGCGATTCGCTCGAAATAACTGCCGTTGACGAGACATTTAGAGTATGCATTCTCAAATTCAACACAGTTATCCATGGCTATTTGTTTCAGCGGTTTTACCCGGCGGCCTTGGCTATCCGGAATGAAACTGGGGACTGTAGTTTGTTCGGTTTTTGGGGCGCTCTGTTCTGATTTGGAGTCAGCCGTTGTTTCCGAATTATTTATGCTACTGAGCACATCTTTATAATGCTTCTCCGAGTCTGGAGCCAATCCCAGATCGCCGGTTTCGTTTTTCGAACCAAAGGGCCACCAAACCATGATGATGTAACTTTTGGGCACACCACCTTCAGGCGCCGCCGCCTCCCCTTCACAAACACCACCACCATATATCGATCACGTCAGTCTTTTTTCATTATAATAGCTATCAATAGTGTACTTATTATTTTGAATTTTTCTATGCTTTGTAAAATCCAAGGTTTTTTTTGAATCATAATCAAGCTTCCCAACCAATGAAGGAGACAATGGCGTGAAACAGGAAGTAGAAAAAGAGCAAGACCTGAACTACCAACTTAATGAAAGCATCACGCTTGTTCTTGTTAACTGTCTTAAAAATCTCAGTAGCGTCAAGAACGTGCTGGTTGTTCAGAACAAGAACGGTATTATAGGCTGTCATTGGGACACAGAAAAGGAATGAGATCCAATGGCCAGTGAGCAACAAAAACAATGTGATAAAAGCCTGCAAATACATTTGCGGCAGAATACACGGGTTCAGTTTGTTGCAAAGATCTATGGGGTTGATGTAGTCCACTTCGAGATCACCATATTCTACCAGGAAAAAGCCTTCAGTAACAATGTTAAAAGTATCCAATATTGTCACAGTAAGATAAACAAAAGGGGACCACATTTTCAATCCGCAGTCACACGTATTTCCTACTAGTCTGTGGTACTAGTCTGTGGTCAAGTCAAGTGGGTCGTGTGGTTGCCAGAATGTGTGTGATGATGATGTACCCCCTTCCTTCTGCTCCTGCACACTGCACACACAGATAGGGCTTAGAGGATCTGACATGCTTTCTATTGCAGTGATATAAATAATAATAAATAAATGAATAGATTTAATTTTAACGACGAAGTCCCAATGCAAACATGATATCTGAGCGAGAAAGACCGCTTGTTCTGGTCTTTGTGCTGTTGTCAAGAGCACTCTCGATAATCTCACGCTTCTTATCTTGTAGTTTTCCGATACGGTCTTCCACAGTATCCTTAACATACAGCTGATAAATCGTGACCTCACGGGCTTGACCAATTCTGTATACTCGGTCTTGTGCCTGATCCTCAATATATGGATTCCAAAATGGCTCCATTATAATCACTCTGTTTGCTTGAGTGAGTGTGAGACCAACATTTCCAGCCTTAAGGCTCGTGAGTAGAAGCTTACACCGGCCATTTTTGAACCTATCCAGAGCTTCATCCCGATCCTGAATCCCCATTCTGCCCGTGTACTCTTCATATGGAATCATAGCAGAGACTAGTGGAATAGTCAGCACATCTATGAACGAGGTGAAGGATGAGAATATGATGACTTTATCATCAATGCTCTCACGCCAAATCTCTCGTAAAACAGAGAGACAGCTCTCAACCTTAGCAGAGCTTACCCAGCCATTGTCAAATATATTGGCCACCTTGAAAAGTTTTGCCACTTCATTAATATCAATTTTTTGCTCTAGCGGGTCGATCTCTGACTTTACCGGATATGAAGTCTCAGCTTGGGGCGGTGTCTCCTTAACGTCGGGTGAACCTAAGCTTTCAGGTTTCTGGTCTGCTTCGTGTAAGTCAACCGATCCTTCGAGTTTGGGAGCTTCCGTCAAATCTACCATGTCAACTGAAGCACATTTTTGATCTGCAATCGGTGAACCGGGATCAGTCAAGTCCGGATCTGAGGACCTTGGATCTGGAGACCCTGGATCAGTGGCGTCAGAATCGTCAACGAAAATATTATGTTGCGAGTCTGCCCATGACTGCAAGTATTCTTTTTGTTCTGCTTCTTCTTGCAAATTTTGAAGTCCCCTTAGACGGTTTTCGGCTGACCTTTGCTGAGCCTCTTTACGAGGTCCCTGGTAAGAAAGCAACATATCCATGCATTCATTCATATTTCGTGGTTGATCGTTCTCAATGACAAATAGAATCTCGAGGTTTGCTAGATCACGCGATGAAACACCACAAGTACATGTTCCGCCTTCACCACTATCCATCAACTGAGGACTACATTCTGAGCACACGACATGACCACAACCGGTTAGTATATTTGTTTCTGCCATTTGAGAAGCCGGACCGTCGCAAATATAGCAAACCCGCTCCGTATCGGAAGTGTTAACGGCAAGCCTGCGGAATATCGGATTCAGTGTCATCGCTATATGAATCGCCTTTTTAGTCTCCTCATTACGACCCCAGAAGAGACGGAATTGCGACTTCTTGGTGATTTGCGTGAGTAACGGATGACAGGAGGCCTGTCGAAGCCGAAGCATGTAGACGAGCATGTTAGACATGGTCATTTGGTCCTCAATAGTCGACATCGCATTACCATTTTTCCCTGGTTCTTTCTTGAACTCGTCTTGGATGCGTTTTTCCAAGGAAACGTACTTAGTCATTTCATCTCCATCCATTTGAGTAATGACTCTACGATTATGCTTTGGTGGAAGACTGTCGATAATCTTGCGTCCATTGATCACAGTATCCTTTTTACGACGCAAAAGAGTTGCGGTTAAGAATGCTGCAAGTGATTTCTGACTTTCAAAGCGCCGATAGGATGCACTGCCTTTCGGCGGCAAAAGCTTTTGAAAGGCAGACCAGTTTTGGTGAGGTTCAATGTGTAAAAATCGAACCAAGGGATATAGTTCCTCTAATTTATTCTGCATCGGTGTACCTGTCAAAGCTAACCGGTATTTAGAGTCCAGATAAACAGCAGCAATAGATGCTTGCGACATTTTGTTTTTGATTGTATGCGCTTCATCTAGCACCACACGGTGCCACTTGATATCAAACAACGGTGTGTTCAGCGCATTGCGATTAAGGCGAGCAGCCGCTAGAAAGTCGCCTGCCTGAATGAGAGCATCCCGTTTTTTGTTGAAGTTTTCGATCTTCTTGTACTCAGTAGTGAGTCCATTATAGGAACAAAGAACGACATCTGCCGATTGTTGCAGAAGCTTGGTGGACTTGATGCGTCGTTTGTTAGATGAATGATGGCGATAAACTCGGAAGCGGGAGCCCGGTTTGACCCGATTCTTTAGTTCTTCTTCCCAAGTATTGAACAAACTTACGGGGCAAACAATTAGAATCATTCGATAATCATTGCTCCTATTCTGCCGATTGCCATTAACATCTAATGCTGGAGGTGACAGTGACTGATGAGGAGATGGGTTAGCATAAAACAGCGCAATGGTCTGCACAGTCTTGCCGAGACCCATATCATCAGCTAAGATACCACCCTTGTTATGTCCTCGCTCTGCCCGAAGAAGCCAACCAAGACCCTGGCGTTGATGTTCAAGATTGGAACATTGCAATTGAGGCGGGAAATCTAGTGGCTCAGCCTCATTGAGAGCAAGCTCCACGAGGTTTTCGAAATTCTGGGTATCGCGTTGGGTAACATGATGGAGATACTCCGTATTACGATACTCAGTCACCAACTCTGGAGGAATTTCGCCCGTTTCGCGATATTTCCTCACTAAATCCGAGGGAATGTACGATCCGTCCGGCAAAAGACCTGGTGCGGCTCTATTATCAAGTGCCTGACGCAGTACATCCATATTTGCACCATCAGAGACGTGGACAGGACGGTATAAAGCATTCGTGCTAGCAGACGCGGCGGTAACCATTGAGTTACTTTGTCCCTCTTGGAAAATACGATCATTTCGCAGCATATTGAGGTCGGAGTTGACAAGAGTCCCAGCAGTTCGAGCCATCGACAGATTTCGCTGATGCTCGTTTAAAAAGTGGCGCAAGCCTGTGACCTTCCTCTCCGCGTGAGCGTACTCACTTTTAACTTGGTCAATAGAGAGGCGCTTTCGTTTAACATTATCTTCGTGTTGTTCAAGATGGAGGATAGCGCTATCTAAAAAATTGCGCACATTTTGTGACAAGTTGTTTCCTGATTTTAGGTATTCTTCACGGCGTCTCATAACCTCCAATTTAGAGTCAGTGATCCGACCGAGACTAGTTCGCACCGCAGCCTGGTCGCGTGGGCTCATCGTATGTAAATACTCTTCAAATTCACGCAGCTCGCGTTGTCGCCTTTCTGACTTTCGCTTCTTCCGCCGCTGCTCAGCGGCGGCCTTGGCGTCATCTTCCTGAGCGAGGTCAATGACTTCACCGCCGCCTCTATGTGCCCTATCTTCTCCCGTGACATCGATGATTTCATCTAGATGGCGCTTCTGCGCGAGGTCAGACATTACCTCTCGTCGGTGTAGTCCAGATAGTATAAGCTTTTGGACCACACAGAAAAGCGTTTGTTTTGGACTTTATCACTCGACCCAGCCCTAGTGGCGGTCTATGCATAGAGCCTATCAAGGAGCAATATATATAATACGAATTAATTCATGGCCTCCAATGCCTTTTTATAGACAGCATTGGCGGGATTTATGGTGTAAGCAGTACGGAAATACTCCTTAGCATCGGCGTACCGGCGTGCAGTGTGGAGGACAAGACCCTTCCGGTAGTGATTTTGGGGGTTCGTGGGCTTCAGCAAGAGAAGCAGAGACAACTCGGCATATGCATCAGCATAATTTCCCAAAGCAATATCGCAATCACAGAGCGGTGCCAGACATTTAGCGACTTCCTCAAAGAATGTCACAACACTTTCCCAGAGTGGTCGTCGCAGCACCGTTTCCAATGCTGTTCTAAGCACTTTGTGGGCTTCCGCATACTTCTTCTGGGATAAAGACTTAACACCATTGTTCACCAAATTGCTCGCCGACTGGCTCACCACCTTCGACGTGGCGGCCGCCGGGGACGGGAAATCCTCGTTGTGGCTCACAAGATCGGACATCAACTTGTTTATGAGTTCGATGGACTGCTCGGCCTGCCGGCGGTCCGTCTCATTAAGGCTAACGAGCGAATCTTCGGAGAATTCGACCCTTTTTGTGGTCGGGCTGTAGTCCAAGACAGGCATGTAAACACCACTCTTTGTATATATATCTCAATCTGTGTGTACGGGCAGCCTGGACGTGGAGGTTCGAATGAATCACATGACACAGGGCTCCCAAGGACCGTCCGGCCAGCCAGGCCCAGCCTTGCCCATCACCGCTTGAACAGTAGGACTCCCCGGACCCGTCCCCGCACACTTGGTAATTTGATTGTATTCGCCCAACTTTAAGTGGGGAATCCCCGGAATCTCTGACGCAGAATAGCCAGTGTCCCTTATATTACCAATGGAGACCCTAAGTGACCTTCAGCGGGAGCAAATCGAAAGTCGGTGTATGATTTCGACCCTCTACGGAACACTGCTCCAATTGACCCCGCCATCGCGGCCTGTCTTGAATGCGGCCCATGACTGGACCTTGAGACACATTGAATCTTTAGTGCACGATATTCTCGTCAACATTCCTAACAAACTCCCTCCAAGCAATCCATACACCGAACATATTCTGTTATCCGGAATAAAAGCGGATGAATTGAATGAAATCATTTCATCGTTGGTTGAAGAGCTTCATAGACATTCATCTGTTGGTACTCGGATCGAACAAGTGGCGAAAGGTGTTGCATGACCAGGTATCTCTAGTGCTAGTGTTTGCAATTCATAGATCTATCACTTAATTATTCTACTTTATTCTTTGCGACTCGTCTTTAATTTTCCCGCTTTTAAAATTTGTCCCCAAACTTTTTCCGGAGCGAAGCTGTCAAGCTCGTTATTTCGGATGCTTTAACATGAAGGAAGTTTCCAAGGAACTTTCCAATATTGATATTTTCATTCGATCCGCGCAACTCATCAAGAGCGTGCGGGTAGTTTGATCCGCCGTAGACATTCACGTCGACTCCCGAGTGGCCATGTGTCGACCACCCCACCTGCGCGCGAGTATTGAGCATTTGCGTAAGGACATCATGGCAGCTGTGGCGGTGGTCAACAACGCTCTGAAGCTCTTCCTCCGTAACATCCGAAAAGCCGAGCCCATTCGGGCCCACGATTTCCGCTTTGATAAAAGCGACAATGTCGCTGCGACTGCGATGAGAATGACTAGTGAACTCGCGAAGGATATGCGAAAGGTGGGCTGCGCTGTGTTTCGCGTGTGCCAAGACTTCGGGCCGCCAGAGATAGTCCGGGTATGCTGAGGTGACCTGGCGAGAGACCGAGAGTCCGCCCGTCTCGTGATCACTTGTGGACACCACGATGGTCGGAACATCAGCTTCATATTTCGCGTAATGGATCATTGCGTCCACGACTTCACTGTAGACGAGTACCTCGTGCACTTGTGCTGCCGGGTCGTTTGAGTGACCTGCATGGTCAATGCGTGACCCTTCGACTAACAAGAAGAATCCCTGGTCACTATCCTTAGTGGCAGCTGCAAGGGCGTTCACAGCAGTGCGCGCCGTGTCATTTAGGTGAGGCAGGTTATCATCCTGGTGGTCAATACTGAAAGGAATATCACCGGCAGCGAACAAGCCCAGCACCGGCAACGACGGGACATTTAGACCCATGTCCATAGCACGCAGTCCTTCCATATCTTCAATGAGGTGCCAGCCATCAGAAACGGCCGTGCCAATAAGATCCTTTTCGTCTCCGCGGCAGCTGCCGGGAGCACCCCGCGGCACGAAGTGGCAGCGACCGCCACCAAGGATGACATCTACCATGGGCCCAAACGGGTGTGCGTCATTGTGATTCACCAGCTGTTCAGCAATGAAATCCTCCTCGCTGCGCTGCTTAGCATGAGCAGCAAATGAAGCCGGGGTAGCGTCGGTAATTCGAGTAGTAACAACAAGTCCCGTACGGTAACCCTGCAACTTAGCTGCCTCCATGATCGTAGCGCACGGTTTTGCGTCCTTATCAACACCAATTGCACCATTGTACGTTTTCAATGCGCAGGAAAACGCGGTTGCTCCGGCCGCACTGTCGGTGATGTAGCTGTTGCTAGATTGTGTGCGCGAATTGCCAATAAAATGCTTATCGAGTGCAATGGTTGACAAGTCTGAAATGTGGCCGCCGCGCTCGGAGTTGTTGTTGTCATCATCACCATGCAATGTGTGTTCGAAGAAGTTGCGAGCCAGTGCTACTGACGCTGGGCCCATACCGTCGCTGACCATGAATATGACATTGTGCTTGCCATTCGGAACTGTTGAATCTCCTGGGGACGAGGATTCTAGTAGAGGATGGAGGAAAGTATAGAGTCCAAATACGGTCGCTAGGACAGCCCAAACAATTAGCGCCATGAGTATACGTGTATGGGGAGTTTTTCGTTGAGCTGGGTTGAATCCATCCATTCCGCTAATCTAGCTGAGAACTGATCCAATTTGCTAAACAAGTAGTAACAGAAGGCAGCCTTGGGCGAGATGGTGGTGGTGTGGTGGTGGTGGTCTTGCTTATCGGGTAATAAGGTGAAAGGAAAGGTTAGGTCGAAGAGCCGCGGCGACTACCAGCCCCTCAAGTAAGCACATGGCGTCAACAATGTTAGGCTGAGCACAACTCGGGCCACGATAAAAAAAAATTAACTAAGAAGACAATTAGCTATACTATGCAATAAATAACGTTTATACCAGGTTCGGGGGCCGGAAATTCTTATTGCGAGCCATGCGGCTGACAAGCCACTCCGCAGCCTCGGCGACACCCGTGCCGTCAAGCGCACACACGGGCAGGACGCGGCTATCACGCGCATCCATTTTCTGTGCAATCTTATTGAAGATCTCTTTAATATCCTCGACCTCCATGCTTTCATCGCGATCCTGTTTATTCGCCAGCATGAGCACCGGCGTTCCCTCCAACACGTCGCGGCTCACGATATCTTCGAGCTGGTCCCGGCACTCTTCAATTCGGCCCGTGTCAGTAGAGTCGACAACAAACACAACAGCATGGGCATCCACGTAGTACTGATCCCACAGCGCGCGTAGACTTTCCTGACCGCCGAGATCCCACAGTTTCACGCGCACTTTGTCGAAAAGTATTCTGCCAACATTTTGACCAATAGTTGGGAGGATTCTGGCATCAGCGAGATCTACTGTGCCGGGATCCACACCCTTTTTCGTGTTCTTAATTGAGTATCTGTGCTTCAGCTGCTCAAGAAGAGTGGTTTTACCGGCATTATCGAGACCAAGGATAAGGACGCTATACTCCTCCTGGCGCGTAAGGTTCTCATATATCCCTTTGACAAGATGGTACATGACTCAAGTGACGAGTGAGCCCCCCAGCGATTTCAAACAAATGCGAAAACACTGACCGTATCCGTTGGTGATGGCGGCAGGTAGTGGAGGTGGGTCCAAGCTTGGTGCACCTAACCACGCCAAAATAGCGTACATAATACCCGGGCTGCTAAAAAGAAACATTACGAAACTAGCACTCGTTGCCTAAGCGAAGGAATTTTATGTATAAATTACGATTTAGTCACGTCTAGTGGTCCTTGGAAGGAAGGCGAGCAGTGTCGTGCTGCTGGTGGCCGCCGCGCACCTCGTCACCAAGGTAGTTCTTGGTCAAACGGTAGCCTGCAGCCACAGAAACGAGACCCATGCAAATTACGAGGGGGTAGACCTCGGCAGGGAACATGTTGGGGCCGCTCTTCTTGGCAGCAGATCGTAGAAGCATAGAGGCACGCATTTGCACGTCTATTTATTGGTGGGTGGGAGGAAAGGTTATGGATCAGGGACCACCACCAATAGTTAAGCTACCAACCACAAGAAGAGTGACATCTCTAGTCACGTGCTCTGTGGGTTCTCCACAGCACGATCTGGTCAGCCGGGTCGCATTGAACGAAAGGTAGTTGTTCACGAGTGTTGTCTTTGGCCCTTCGCATTCAAAAAGCTCAATTTATAGTCGAATTTTA